>CAWUFW010014125.1:0-430903 GCA_963921515.1 Calotriton arnoldi
CACCCCTGAGTAGGGGTGGTAGTGGTGGTGGACCTAACAAGCCCTTGCTGTAGATACCAATCCTATGCCGATTTTACTGGGGCTGATGATCTGGTTCTTGCTGTTGTTGATAGTGTTGGTGACTGCTGTGAGCCAAACGCACTGCCCTAAGGCTCTGAAGTTGAACTTGACGCCGGATGCCCTGCTGCAGTACTTGTTGTGGGTTGGAGTAGCGGGCCTTTAATTACCAGCTGTTCCTTTTCCAATTTACTGGCTGCCTCAGCTATCCAAGTTTTGTACTGGGCAACATCCACTTCTGAAAAAGGAATTAATGTCTTAGTGTTCACTGTTGATTTGTACCGTGGATCCAGAATTGTGGCACATATGTAATGTTTCTCTGACACAATGCTAGTTTGCACCCTTGTATTTTCAGCTAAGCGATAGGCTAAGCTCTGCACCAACTCATATGCTTCTTTTTTCCTCCACACCTACGTACGAATCAGACACCTCCTTCAGCTGTTGCTCTAGCATGTGCAACAATGGGATAGCTTGTCCCATAGTACAGTCCTCCTTGCTGACTTCACGTGTGAAGAGCTCGAAAGGAAGAAGCATCTCTGTCATGCATTTAACTAGGCCCCATTGGTCCATCTGAACGGTCATGCCTTTCACAGTAGCATCCCCTCTTTGCATGACATAGTGATTGATTGGTCTGTACTGATCAAACAAACGATCAAGCATGTAATAAGTTGAGTTCCAACGTGTTGGCACCTCCTGGATGAGTGCTTTGACTGGCATTCTATGCTCACGTTGAATGATCCTCAGCTGCTTCCAGGCTTTAAAAGAATGGCTGAAATGTGTGCATATTCTTCTGCAGGTGGTCAGTAAGTTGCTGACTCGGTCTTCTTTTTTCAGAAAGTCTTGAACAATGATGTTAATGCAGTGTGCCAAACACAGGACCCAGAAATAGCCACCAGTGCGCATGGCCTTAACTATATTACGGCCATTGTCCGTGGCAACAAAACCAATGTTAAGCCCTCTTGGGTGCAGCCATTCAAAGACCTTGCTGTTAAACTCTTCCAAAATGTTTGCAGCAGTATGAGATTTCTCCATGGCGAACATGGCTACAGTTGCATGTTTACGAGTAGCGTTAAAAATCTCAGCAGTGTCAACAACACCTGCTGCAGTTATCTTTTCTCTAACCCCCGCAAAAGAGATCCAGTGTGCAGTGATCCACAATGTAATCAGTGGCTTGGCAACTGGTCCACATGTCTGTTGTCAGGTGGATATTGTGAACAGCACTCTGCTCCAAAACTTGTCCAAGCAATTCCAGCACGTCGTGATGTAGTGCTGGAATAGCAACTCTGGCGAAATAGGACCGGCTGGGAACCTTCCATTTTGGGCAGATGGCTGTCACAAATTCCAGAAAACCCACCCCTTCCACAAAAGAAAAAGGGAGAAGGTTCAGCGCTAACATTTTCGCCAGCTTTGCATTGTACAAACATGCCGTTGGGTGGTTGCGTTCGTATTGCCCCTCCGACCTAAAGATGCTGACAATGGTAGGCTGGATTTTTTCCCTTTCTGGTGCCGCTGATGCAGGTGACTTCTTGAACCCAGATAGGCTCAACGACGCACTTTTTTTCATTGCGGTACTCTGTTGCCTTGGTGTCTCAGCCTGACTCTTATTACGGTGCCACTGAGATGTTGCTGAGGCTGATGAGGATGTGGGCGGTACCACTGCACTGCTGGGATCAGGGCTAGTTTGTGTACCAGAGAAAAGTTCTCCCTCTTGTTCACCTTCCACCGCGATCATATCTTCTTCTACTTCTTTATCCCCACCAACAGCAATGGGTGCAGTTTTACTTTTTTGGCCTTTAAGGTGTTCCTCCCACTGGATCAAGTGGTGTTTTTTCAGATGGGTTGTTTGGCCTCCGGTACCATAGTTTGTACCAAGCTTACCCCGACTAACACTCTGTCGACAAATTGAGCATATAGCAACGTTCTCCTCCTTACTGCTAACCGAAAAGAAGTCCCAAACTGGGGAGGTGAACTTTCTTGTGCTGCTGCAGGTGCGACTTGCATTGCCGGATGAACTGGAGGGTGTGCCTGGAATTTGACTCTGTGCAGTACCACTGCCTACTGAGGTGGTGGTTGTGGTGGATGTAGGTCCCTGCCGGGCCTTTGAAAATGCAAATATGGAAGCTGGAGGTGGTGTTGGTGTTACCTGTGTTGGTGGTATCCGTGCCACATCCCTCACAGCAATTTGGGATGCGGTAATAATGTCGGTCTCCATCTCCACTGGGGCGGGAGTGATGTTAATGATGATTGGCTCGTCATCATCCTCCTCTTCTACATCTACCTCCATAACTCTAAGGCTTTCTGGAACCTTCCTTTTCCCTAGCCTTGTCTTGTGGCATGCTTCACTCTCAGACTGAGCTGGGGGCTTCCAAGTGGCATCTAGATCATCAGAAGGGGGACTTGAAGAAGAAGTTGATGGACTAACCCTACTTTTCCTTGCTGGGGATCTGGAAGACAATGGATCTTCTGAAAGAGTGGCTTGCTCTTCTTCCTCAGGAAGCTTAAGTTCCTGAACTGCCCCTACTTGGGGAGGAACAACTACTATTGTGGGGGGTGGTTGCGGCTGTTGTTGTGGCTGTTGTTGCCCACTTATCTGCTGAGTTTCCTCCTGCGTTGATTGGGTACTACTTTGCGATAACGATAAGTCAATTTCAACATCACTGCTCGTTGGCGTTTGCACAATTAGACTGGCTACATCTGCGACACTCATGGGCTTGGGCCTAGGTTGGAGGGGTGGGCCCACTGATGCAGAGGTGCTGCTCCCAGCTTGCTCCCCGGACACCGCTGCTGCAGGCTTAATTTTTTGTTTCCCAAAAAACAACCTGGGCGGCACACCAGTCTTGGTAAGTGCCACTTCTTTCTTCTTCTGTTCCTTCTTCTCACTGGCAACTTTCTTGGTACTGGAGGACGTGGTACCTTTCTTTGGGGCATCTTCTTCAGATGTCAGCAGGACTCAGTTGCACGAGTTGCAGAGATGTCTGTGGTCACACGTCACGTGACGTCGTGCGCAGCAGGACTTCTGTCTGGCAGTACAACGGGTGATGATGATGACACCTCCTCCTCAGTCTTTTGTGCACCTAAAAGCAAAGAAGCCAGAAGAACATCAGTGAAATGTTGCATTTGTTGTTGTGGTTCAATTACTACTAGTACAAACAAACAAATATAATATATAACTTAGTGTGTGGTGGTCACACTTGTTAGTGTTATTATATAACTTATATTATTACATTTTATTAACTCGGTTATTACAAAAACAAAACAACAGTGTAGCCATTTGTGAGACTTTGACAACAAGAGCTTTCATGGTATACTGTGTACACTCAGGAAGAATAGGAAAGAAGAAGAACAAAAACAAAAATACAAATGTAATAGAAGTGGAACCTGTTTGGCATTAATTTGCGCATCACGTCATTCAGGGAGCTGCAGCTGGCAAAGGGGGTGGAAGCAGCAAGCCAAGAGGAACAAAGGAAAGACATGCAGGCCTATATGGAACAAGCAGCACACTACTAATCTACCACCACAAAATGGCCACCAGCCACATGGTCACTCACAGTCACAACAAGCAGGAGGCCTGGGAAACAATGAACTCAAGCAGGCCTATAATGGCCAGGCAAAGGAGGCATGCTTAACAACACAGCTTTAATGCAAAAATGCAAAAACGAAAATCCACAGGGCTAAACAAGGTTTGCAAGTTACACAACAACAACCACACCACACACACACATCCAACAAAGGCATTTATTTAACACACACCAAAAAAGTGAAATACCCTCCCCAAAAAATATTTTGCAATTCAATCCAATGCCACCCATGCCCTAAATGATGTTTAAATTCAACAGACACCACAGAGACAGTTGTTTCATGCACCCATGAGTAGCTCTGGGCCTACTGGCTGAAAGGCCTATATTGGCAGACTAGGCCACAAGCTTGCAGGCCTATGGCAAAAGCACACTGGCTGGTTCTACAAACTGGCCGCCAGCCACATGGCCAGGCCACCCACAACAATAAGAAAGGGAAGACAGACAATGCAGGCCTATGGCAAAAGCACACTGCCTGGCTTTACAAAATGGCCGCCAGCCACAAGGCCAGGCCACAACAATAAGAAGCATAGGCCAAGAGGAACAAAGGAAAGACATGCAGGCCTATATGGCAAAAGCAGCACACTAGTAAACTACCACCACAAAATGGCCACCAGCCACATGGTCACTCACAGTCACAACAAGCAGGAGGCCTGGGAAACAATGAACTCAAGCAGGCCTATAATGGCCAGGCAAAGGAGGCATGCTAAACAACACAGCTTTAATGCAAAAATGCAAAAACGAAAATCTACAGGGCTAAACAAGTTTTGCAAGTTACACAACAACAAACACACACACACATCCAACAAAGGCATTTATTTAACACACCAAAAAAGTGAAATACCCCCAAAAACACATTTTGCATTTCAATCCAATGCCTTCCATGCCCTAAATGATGGTTAAATTCAACAGACACCACGTAGACAGTTGTTTCATGCACCCATGAGTAGCTCTGGGCCTACTGGCTGAAAGGCCTATATTGGCAGACTAGGCCACAAGCTTGCAGGCCTATGGCAAAAGCACACAGGACATGACACTTGCTGTTCTTGAACGTCCCCAACAGAGTCTGGACCATTGGCCATTTGAAACCCCCATCTCATTCATATGTGACTGTGCCTCGCTTGCTCTCAAAGAGAACTTTTTTGCCTTCCAGAGACAACTGTACCACCAAATCCAAGGTACCAGCATGGGTAGTACCTTTGTGCCAAGTCTGGTGTGTCTCTATATGGCAGACTTGGAAGAGAAATTCATCTTGAAAGAGGACAATTCATACAGGAGTAATATCCTGATGTGGCGCCGCTATATCAATGATATCATCATGTTTTGGCAGGGAGATGAGGAACAATGTGGAACCTTCTTTGACTGGATCAACACTCTTGACCCTTTTCTTAAATTTACTGGTTCCAAATCACAATGACAGATTCCGTTTCTAGACCTTTTGATCACATTACAGGATGGTGTACTCAAAACCACCAATTACAGGAAACCAACAGACAGAAAAAGTCTGCTTCTGTATGATAGTCACCACCCCAAAGCACTGAGAAACAATCTACCAGTTGGGCAGTTCCTGCGTCTCCGCAGGAACTGTAATACACTCAACGAATTTGAATCCCAGTCTAGAATACTATCTGACAATTTATCAGCACGACATTATCCTAGGAAGATTATACGAGATGCCCACAAAAGAGCTAGGAATAATCATAGGAATGCCCTCCTTGAGGTCAGAACCAAACCTGAGACTGACACCTTAACCTGCGTGACTACATTTACCCTCAACTCTAACAAAATTCAAAAGATTATCAAGAGACATTGGAAAATCCTAGAAACACGTGATTTTAGCCCAGGTCCACCCCCACTGTTTGCATTCAAGCGCACACAGAATTTCAGAGATATATTGGTCCACACTCGACCTAGAACTACCATCCAGAGACAACCCACTCTCGGTGCATTACCCCCAGTGGAAGGACACTACCCGTGCGGGACTTGTGCAGTGTGTTCCCAGACTATAGCATCCAAACATATTGATCTCGGCTTGCCCAGTCCTTGGCTTCAGAAATGCCACACTAATTGTAACATGAAAAATTGTGTATATTTAATCACCTGCCCCTGTGCCATGAGGTACATGGGCATGACCACCCAGCCTGTCAACACACGCATTGGGGAACACAAAAGCACGATCCGCTGTAGAAAAACTAACACCAGGCTACAGAATCATTGCTTAGAGAAGAATCACCCTCCCGAAAGTCTCCACTGGACCATAATTGAATCCCATCCCAACTGGTCCTCACGTACAATATTCAAAAACGAACAACGGTGGGTGTTCCACTTTAAGAGCAACATTACAGGTCTCAATGACGATATACCTTGGGTTGAACTAGCATCTTGAAATCAGCCTCGATCTGTAACTATGGGATAACCAGGGATTTTATCTTCATCTTTTCAATGACTGTGGGCCTGATAACACTTTTTTGATAGCATAAATCAGCCCTAGCCAAGGGATTACTCCCTGTGCTCTGCTAAGTGTCATCATCCCCATGATTGCTGTCCCTGCAAGGTGTCATCATCCCTGCGACTGCCAAGGTGACCACTGGTCCCATCTTCTAATGACTACCATCAGTCAATGGGAATTAATGCACACAATTTAACTACACCATTGTCAGTGATCTAATTTATCTCTGTCCCCCCACTATCCACTGCTCTTTCCACTATGAGCGTGACACCTCTGTGATTTATAGTCTCCTGCAGTCAGTATAAGCGGGGTTGAACTTATGCATTTACATAGGATATTTTCATGTGAAAAGAACCCCTGACTGCATGTTATGGTCTGTTCTAAAACTCTCCAATAATGGCTGCCATTGCCCAACCACCATTTTAAACATTACATACATGACAGGGCTTTTGCCATTAACCATCACCAATTGCATGAAGAGTGTTGTTTTTACAATTTTTAGACATTTGTCATTTTAAACTGCATGTCCCAAGGTGCGTATGCCTCCAGATCAGAATTCAGTCCCCATGGATTGCATTTCCACCTTTTTATTTATGGGCAGCACTTAGCACCGAGTCAGATACTTCATTGCAGTCTGACTGACTCCATTCCATCATGGCCGCCAGCGTTACAGTGCCCCTCTCGTGACGCCTTTCACGTAACGAATGACGTTTCCACCGTCATTTCCGGTTTAACGGTGAAGCCGGGTTCTATTTAGACGCTGGTCGATTTCAACCGATACCGGCGAGGCTGATCGGAGGGGCAGGTAACAAGGCTGCTTAGTGAAGGGGAAACTGTAAGTATGCTCTCATTGCCTCAGACCATCTTTATAGACACTTGCACAGCGCGCTTGGCATTGCTAAATCTTCTTTTTACCGCCACGCAGCTTTGGTCTCTTCACATTCGAAGTACTCGCTGACCCTGCCCGTTCCAACTTTTTGTGGGTAGGCGTCTCCATCATCTCCATTGCTTATTTGCTATTATCACTGCGGTCGACTTTACATGCTACACAGTTAAATTAACTAATGTCTGTCTTGGCCGCTTTTCTGCATGAGTGATATCACAAACTCTTGGCATCGTTCCGTGCACTACTAACTCAAGCCCTATTTTGAGCATGTAATTTGGGCTGCATCACACAGAGTTTTTGGGATTGCTTCAAGACCACTGTTGCAATATTTGCTGAATGGCTGTGTTTCTGTCTCCTAGTCACTCAATTCTTTACCTGGATGTTTCTCCTATCCTTCTTATGGATAGTGTTCTTTTTACGGATCACACTTATCACGCATAATACAGCCTGGTTCTATACACCAACGCTTGCTACATCGAGCATACGTTGTAGTCGTGTGTGACTTGTTATTTAATATTACGACATGGCAAGTGCTATGTATGATCATATTGATATTCTCTCTATGTCATATACTTTGCTTTCTTTGTTGTCTTTTTGTTTGTGTCTTTACTAGGTTGGGTAAAAACGAGACTATGAACAAAACGAGTCTCCCAAGCGCCTCAGACGCATCTGACCCTACATTTGGGTATGGTGAGAGTACTGTAGGCATCATCCCAGACTCTCAAGGTTTTTTTACTTCACCTTTACGGTCCTGACGAAGCGCACTGCGGATCCATTAGGGACCCACTTTATGCGCGAAACATGTTGACCATATCACACTTTCACATCACCCTCACGGACTGAGAGCACTGGGAGCATATCTACCCCCCTTACACATTTGTTTTAAGGATAGGCTCCAGTCCCTTTGATTTTAATTTACCTTCCGGACCCCTGAATAAAGTTATATTGGGGCACCGACGAGGTAATTTTATTTTCACTCACACACTTTTTTCACAAGGTCCTCATACCCACATGCACAACTGCGGCACCTCCTAAAAAAGATCTCTGACAAAGAGCCCTCTCGCGGGGCCCATGGGGGACTTCAGCGCCACCTCCACGAGGAGCAACGCCCGATGATGAAGCATGACACCCGCAGGGGTGTGTGAGGGCACCATTGTCTAAAGGAGGAATTCCCCTATCCTAATTTACATTTATATTTTACTCACTCTAGCTTCAGACACACTCTTTCTCAACAAATAGTTGTAGAAATCCTCGTTTAGGAACAGCTACCACTCAGTGTGTGTACATTTACTCTTGGGAGCATTGGTACTGGACCTTCTTTTCTTTTCTGTAATTGCTCCCTGTCCCCCTCTCTTTGTAATGTGTGACTTATGAGCATGGCAGCTAGCCGTGGGACATTAAATTCTATCTCTCTTCTTTTTACACCTTCTTTATCTGGCAGTCCCCACGAGATAATTTCAAGTGGGCTCCATTCAGATACACTAATAACATGGACAATCCAAGCCTTAGCTTTGATGATGACATAGTGGCAGAGATACTAAGGGCACCATCCCTTCTTTCAGGTGATGGTAATCCAGCATCTGGTAGCCGCAATGATGATTGGAAATCCCTCCAAACCCTGAGAAAACTACAGCTTTGCATGGGATAGTTATGACGGAATATCTGTGGGCCAATATAGCCCCCAATGGCCTACTGGTCACATTGTCCCCCAGAATCTTCTTAGACGATTTAACCTTCCGCCGCGAATGGGCCAAGATTGCATGGAAATGCACCCGCGATTGGCTTGTGTTGATTATCAACACAGCCAAACGCTTGTCAGATGAGCTACTTATCCAGATCACCCTGGCGGAGAACGGACTTAAAGCGGGCATCTCTATAACCTCGTTTAAATCACATCTTGCTGAAATAAATGAGGAAATGAATGATCACAAGGAGTATCTAACTAAACAGAAAATTTCTAAACTTCAAAAAGACATTAAACGTTTTGATCAAGACAAAGTCTACCCATACACCAAAGATGACTATGTCTTTCAGAGTCATGATACCACATCTGATGAGGGCAGTTACCACTCCACCAGATCAGGGTCGACCAGCAGTGATTCCAGCCAAGAGAATAGGAACGATACACCACAACATAGAGGCGGTTTGAGACACCAACCTCCTCCGCTGTACCAAGGATTTCCACCACATTCCTTTCAACCACCTGTATATCCTGGACAGTGGATGGAACCACACCCTATGTGGAACATACCACCGGGGCACTGTCCCCCAATGCCTCAATACCAACAATTCCCGGCCCAACCTTTTTTCAACAGAGGGAGGGGCAGAGGAAGAGGCAGAAGAAGAGGAGGATTCAAGAATGTCCAGTGGCAAGATCCAGAACAGATGGTTCTGAGGAGCAAAACAACGAAACCCTAGTGGTTAATCTCTCGTCACGGCCCTTGAATGTGGTCGAATCAAGGCTCTTGGAGAAGGGCCTTGGTTTTGTCCCGACTCCCAAGGAGGACACCTTCAGATTACATCAAGAACTCCATCAACTATTTCGCAAAATAAGACTCAAGGCTTTTTTTCAAGGGAAACCGGAGACCCCCATTTCTGGCACTGGTCTCAGAAACAAGTCCAAGTTTACACCTACAACTGCCATGATACCACATGAGGTACTCACCTTTGAACAGGCGATCCTGAAAGATGTGAAGGATACCACCTTTACACACTCGTTCGACAACTTGTCAAGAGATGAGAGGAACACACTCAAAACCATCACGGAGGACACATCTATCATCTTGAAGGCTGCTGACAAAGGAGGGGCTATCGTCATTATGGATATTGTGACTTACGATGCCGAATGTCAGCGTCAACTATCAGATACGAAGTACTACCGACCAATTGACGAAGATCCCTCAGCCCATTTGTCCACCAGAATTAAATGTCTGGTTTCTGATGCTGAGATGGAGGGTTGGATCTCCACTCAAGAGGCTGCCTTCCTCACCAACGATGATCCCTGTATCCCTTATTTCTACACTCTACCAAAGATCCATAAGGGTACGACACCACCACTGGGTCGACCAATTGTGTCCGGCATTGATTCCTTGTTAGAACCTCTCAGCAAGTTCTGTGATTTCTATCTGCGCCCCCTAGTCACTCAAACTCCAACATACCTCAGGGACACTACTGAGGTCTTGAACTTGATTGAGAACTTCGCAGAAACCTCATCAATCAACTATCTAGTAACTTTGGATGTAGAGGCGCTCTATACGAATATCCCTCAGGACATGACACTTGCTGTTCTTGAACGTGCCCTACAGAGTCTGGACCCTTTGCCATTTGAAACCCCCATCTCATTCATATGTGACTGTGCCTCGCTATCTCTCAAAGAGAACTTTTTTGCCTTCCAGAGACAACTGTACCACCAAATCCAAGGTACCAGCATGGGTAGTACCTTTGCGCCAAGTCTGGCGTGTCTCTATATGGCAGACTTCGAAGAGAAATTAATCTTGAAAGAGGACAATCCATACAGGAGTAATATCCTGATGTGGCACCGCTATATCGATGATATCATTATGTTTTGGCAGGGAGATGAGGAACAATGTGTAACCTTCTTTGACTGGATCAACACTCTTGACCCTTTTCTTAAATTTACTGGTTCCAAATCACAAGGACAGATTCCGTTTCTAGACCTTTTGATCACATTACAGGATGGTGTACTCAAAACCACCAATTACAGGAAACCAACAGACAGAAAAAGTCTGCTTCTGTATGATAGTCACCACCACAAAGCACTGAGAAACAATATACCAGTTGGGCAGTTCCTGCGTCTCCGCAGGAACTGTAATACACTCAACTAATTTGAATCCCAGTCTAGAATACTATCTCACAATTTATCAGCATGACATTATCCTAGGAAGATTATACGAGATGCCCACAAAAGAGCTAGGAATAATCATAGGGATGCCCTCCTTGAGGTCAGAACCAAACCTGAGACTGACACCTTAACCTGCGTGACTACATTTACCCCCAACTCTAACAAAATTCAAAAGATTATCAAGAGACATTGGAAAATCCTAGAAACAGGGGATTTTAGCCCAGGTCCACCCCCACTGTTTGCATTCAAGCGCACACAGAATTTCAGAGATATATTGGTCCACACTCGACCTAGAACTACCATCCAGAGACAACCCACTTTCTGGGCCTTACCCCCAGTGGAAGGACACTACCCGTGCGGAACTTGTGCAGTGTGTCCCCAGACTATAGCATCCAAACATATTGATCTCGGCTTGCCCAGTCCTTGGCTTCAGAAACGCCACACTAATTGTACCACGAAAAATGTTGTATATTTAATCACCTGCCCCTGTGCCATGAGGTATGTGGGCATGACCACCCGCCCCGTCAAGACACGCATTGGGGAACACAAAACCACGATCTGCTGTAGAAAAACTAACACCAGGCTACAGAATCATTGCTTAGAGAAGAATCACCCTCCCGAAAGTCTCCACTGGACCATAATTGAATCCCATCCCAACTGGTCCTCACGTACATTATTCAAAAACGAACAACGGTGGGTGTTCCGCTTAAAGAGCAACATTACAGGTCTCAATGACGATATACCTTGGGTTGAACTAGCATCTTGAAATCAGCCTCGATCTGTAACTATGGGATAACCAGGGCTTTTATCTTCATCTTTTACAATGACTGTGGGCCTGATAACACTTTTTTGATAGCATAAATCAGCCCTAGCCAAGGGATTACTTCCTGTCCTCTGCTAAGTGTCATCATCCCCATGATTGCTGTCCCTGCAAGGTGTCATCATCCCTGCGACTGCCAAGGTGACCACTGGTCCCATCTTCTAGTGACTACCATCAGTCAATGGGAATTAACGCACACAATTTAACTACACCATTGTCAGTGATCTAATTTATCTCTGTCCCCCCACTATCCACTGCTCTTTC
Organism: Calotriton arnoldi; assembly: GCA_963921515.1. Classification (NCBI taxonomy): domain Eukaryota; kingdom Metazoa; phylum Chordata; class Amphibia; order Caudata; family Salamandridae; genus Calotriton; species Calotriton arnoldi. Next base: position 11,914 of record CAWUFW010014125.1, read on the forward strand.
CACTATGAGCGTGACACCTCTGTGATTTGTAGTCTCCTGCAGTCAGTATAAGCGGTGTTGAACTTATGTATTTACATAGGATATTTTCATGTAAAAAGAACCCCTCACTGCATGTTATGGTCTGTATTAAAACTCTCCAATAATGGCTGCCACTGCCCAACCACCGTTTTAAACATTACTTACATGACAGGGCTTTTGCCATTAACCATCACCAATTGCATGAAGAGTATTGTTTTTACAACTTTTTAGACATTTGTCATATTTTAAACTGCATGTCCCAAGGTGCGTATGCCTCCAGATCAGAATTCAGTCGCCATGGAGTGCATTTCCACCTCTTTATTTACGGGCAGCACTTAGCACCGAGTCAGATACTTCATTGCCGTCTGACTGACTCCATTCCATCATGGCCGCCAGCGTTACAGTGTCCCTCTCGTGACGCCTTTCACGTAACGAATGACGTTTCCACCGTAATTTCCGGTTTAACGGTGAAGCCGGGTTCTATTTAGACGCTGGTCGATTTCAACCGATACCGGCGAGGCTGATCGGAAGGGCAAGTAACAAGGCTGCTTAGTGAAGGGGAAACTGTAAGTATGCTCTCATTGCCTCAGACCAGCTTTATAGACACTTGCACAGCGCGCTTGACATTGCTAATTCTACTTTTTACCGCCACGCAGCTTTGGTCTCTTCACATCCGAAGTACTCGCTGACGCTGCCCGTTCCGACTTTTTGTGGGTAGGCGTTTCCATCATCTCCATTGCTTATTTGCTATTATCACTGCAGTCGACTTTACATGCTACACAGTTAAATTAACTAATGTATGTCTTGGCCACTTTTCTGCATGAGTGATACCACAAACTCTTGGCATCGTTCCATGCACTACTAACTCAAGCCCTATTTTGAGCCTGTAATTTGGGCTGCATCACACAGAGTTTTTGGGATTGCTTCAAGACCACTGTTGCAATATTTGCTGAATGGCTGTGTTTCTGTCTCTTAGTCACTCAATTCTTTACCTGGATGTTTCTCCTATCCTTCTTATGGATAGTGTTCTTTTTACGGGTCACACTTATCACGCATAATACAGCCTGGTTCTATACACCAACGCTTGCTACATCGAGCATACGTTGTAGTCGTGTGTGACTTGTTATTTAATATTACGACATGGCAAGTGCTATGTATGACCATATTGATATTCTCTCTATGTCATATACTTTGCTTTCTTTGTTGTCTTTTTGTTTGTGTCTTTACTAGGTTGGGTAAAAACAAGACTACGAACAAAACGAGTCTCCCAAGCACCTCAGACGCATCTGACCCTACATTTGGGTATGGTGAGAGTACTGTGGGCTCTTCCCAGACTCTCAAGGTTTTTTTACTTCACCTTTACGGTCCTGACGAAGCGCACTGCGGATCCATTAAGGACCCACTTTATGAGCGAAACATGTTGACCATATCACACTTTCACATCACCCTCACGGACTGAGAGCACTGGGAGCATATCTACCCCCTTACACATTTGTTTTAAGGATAGTCTCCAGTCCCTTTGATTTTAATTTACCTTCCGGACCCCTGAATAAAGTTATATTGGGACACCGACGAGGTAATTTTATTTTCACTCACACACTTTTTTCACAAGGTCCTCACACCCACATGCACAACTGTGGCACCTCCTAAAAAAGATCTTCGACAAAGAGCCCTCTCGCGGGGCCCGTGGGGGACTGCAGCGCCACCTCCACGAGGAGCAACACCCGATGATGAAGCATGACACCTGCAAGGGTGTGTGAGGGCACCGTTGTCTAAAGGAGGAATTCCCCTATCCTAATTTACATTTATATTTTACTCACTCTAGCTTCAGACACACTCTTTCTCAACAAATAGTTGTAGAAATCCTCATTTAGGAACAGCTACCACTCAGTGTGTGTCCACAAAATGGCCGCCAGCCACATGGCCAGGCCACCCACAACAACAAGAAAGGGAAGACAGACACTGCAGGCCTATGGCAAAAGTACACTGCCTGGCTTCACAAAATGGCCACCAGCCACATGGCCAGGCCACAACAACAAGAAGCACAGGCCAAGAGGAACAAAGGAAAGACATGCAGGCCTATATGGCAAAAGCAACACACTACTAAACTACCACCACAAAATGGCCACCAGCCACATGGTCACTCACAGTCACAACAAGCAGGAGGCATGGAAAACAATGAACTCAAGCAGGCCTATAATGGCCAGGCAAAGGAGGCATGCTAAACAACACAGCTTTAATGCAAAAATGAAAATCCACAGGGCCAAACAAGGTTTACAAGTTACACAACAACAACCACACCCCACACACACATCCAACAAAGGCATTTATTTAACACACACCAAAAAAATGAAATACCCCCCAAAAAACACATTTTGCAATTCAATCCAATGCCATCCACGCCCTAAATGATGGTTAAATTCAACAGACACCACAGAGACAGTTGTTTCATGCACACATGAGTAGCTCTGGGCCTACTGGCTACCCACTATAAATTTTAAAAAACTGATAAAAAGTACAAAAAATTGTTGTTGCAAGTACTTGCAATGCCCCAATCAAACAAACAACACCAATTCTCCAACTTACTTGTAAAATCTCAAATCCAAAAGTCCTCAAATCCAATGATATATGATGCAGCAGACACAAAGAGTGATTCTTCCAGCTCCAAATACAAATGAAAAGTGAACAGGACATGGACAAAGCACTGGGAGGAGCCTGCTGGATAGGAACAGGAAGTTGGAGACTCTGGGGCACTTCCTTCCCCTTAAAAAAAAAAAAAAAAAAGAAAAAGGAGTCCTTGCACAAAAAAGTACAGCCAAATGTCAATCTGAGGAGTTTTTTTCATCCAAATCATCATTTTCGAGAAGGTTTTATGCTGCTCGAGAGATATTCTTCTCAAGATTGCAATTTCTGCATGTTCAGCATCATGAGCTTCACCGAACTTCCGCCGGATGTCCGATGGCGCGTCCAAATGACGTGTTCGTGATCGCACACTCTCGTGGAATCTTGCGGCCGGCTACCAAAATCTCGTGGCGCACGCGAACGGATAGGAAATCTTGTCGGCAAAAGCAGGGATCCCAGTAAGTCGCTACCGCGCGCGCGAAAACGCATTTTGAAAGCGCGAACAAGGAAACAACTCAGCTACGCCGCGGATCACCGAGTTTTCGATAACTCTGCGTTCTACGCGGAACGCGGAGTTGCCGAAAATCCGCAAACTTCACGAGCGGAGCGGAGTTTAACGCCCAGGGTTAATAAAGATATACAAATGTAATACTGTGTGGAACTTGCAAAACATAGTGGCCAGATCACATTTTGCTTGGTGGTGTTACATTTCATTTGCAGTATTTGATGCAGGCGCCTTTTACCACCATCATGAAAGCAGATTTGTTGAGGTCAGAATCAATCAATCAATCAAACAGAATTTGTAAAGCAAAGGTAATCACCCGTGAGGGTATCCAGGAGCTGAGAGCCAGTTGCTCATGTGGCAGCAGTTGAATAGCCAGGTCTTGAGTCCCCTTCTGAATTCCTGAAGAGAGGGCGAGGTCCAGAGATGGAGGTGTTGTAATTTGGCAGCACTTAAGTTAAGCATTGGCTGAAGACAGCCTGTATTTAGAGGCTAAATTGTCCGCTTTGTGGAATCCATTTTGTATTTCTGGCAGCCATTTTGGCTGCCATGTGCTACCATGTGCTCACCATGTGCTCTGTCCTACCTTCCTGTCAACTGCTCTTGAAATCTGCCTAGAGACAAGTTAACTTTAGTTCCTCTTGCTTTGCACATGCTCAGTTGAGCTTGCAGCTGTTTCAAGTTTATAAATGTCAGGATGTGTCTACTAAAAGTAGAAACTGTTAGCTCCACCCACTTGTCGACTGTGCATTCTCTGTATGACCTTATATGTACCTACAACCAGCATTTGTGTTTGTACCGCCTTCATTTGAGCCCCTGTGTGGGTATAAAAGGACCAGGATCCTTCCATTCAGTGTGCTACTTCATGCATTACTGAAGGGTGATGTGTGAATGTTAGCTCCACCTTATAAGGTTTAATAAACTCTGTCTTTTATATTTCAGTTTCTGTGCCAACTTCTTCCTAAGTGTCTGAGGACTCTGTGCAGAGAAGGGAGAACCCCTAAGCACTGGTAGGCCTTGCTGAGGCTCACTATTACAAATTGGTGCTTCCAACGTGGGACTCATCAAAAGACTCGGATGCCCGAAGGACTGGTCGCGACGAAGAATTGGAATCTCGCTTTGGACGCGATCGCTGCCTGAGGAGACCTGAGTCTTGGCACCCATGGCGTTTTCCTTTCTTTCTGATCTGACCATCCCGGCGGCGCCGGTCCTTGACTGAGATCTCTTCTGTTGATTTGCCGTGCAGTGACCATTTGGTCAATTTGAGAACTTGGCAGTTGGAACCTGGACACCATTTGATTGGTAAGAGCCGTTTTGCGGCACTTGCTGTTGGTTTGATGCCTTTGATTGGTAAGGTAGTTTTAGTAAACACTTACTGTGGCTTTGTTTGTATGATTGGCCAATTTTGGAATTTGTTTTGTAATTATATATGCATTGCAATACATATAGGCAGGTAATGAGGAGATTTTTCTCTATTTGAAATTGTTTGAACAGCGCAACGTACAAAGAGTACCTTAAGCGCTACTTTGATTATAATACTGCATATTCTGCACTATTTTTGGCATGCCTGTTTCCAGTACACTTCGCAGAAAGTGTTGCTGTTTTGGAGGTACCGATATGGATTTAGTAAGTACTTAGTTGACTCCCTCAGAGGGGATACCTAAATAGGTTTACGTATAGTAAAAAGATATTTCTTCCTTGGTGACTAAGTACCCCATGGACTTAAATATGTACATAAAACGGATCCGGATCTGCGCACTTAGTAACATTCATAAGTGGTGATATGCAGAGCGCTTTTTGAGTGTTCTACCAGCCAAAACTGGCGAATTTGGTGTATTTTGGCTTCTTGAACATGGAACAGTCTTTTGGGCTACTTTTGAGAGCTCTTCTTGTAAATATGACTTACAATTTGTATTTACAAATAGTTTGGTTTTTGCGTACAGTTTGTAAGCTGTCTTAAAGTCCTAAGTGTTGATTTGTGGGTTAAATGTGTGTTTAAATGTCTATGTGGTTTGACATTGGTGATACTTGTGTGAGTAAATAGCGATTGCGCTCTTTGTGTAAGAATGGCTAGCTTTAAGCGCGCTGTATTGTGTGCTCTGAGTATATGACCCCCTTTTGTAAAAGTCTGGAATGAGCTCAATAAGTTTGTTTATATTTTTTTGCTGTCATCATTCTGTTATGCAAACTGTCATTTAGTTACTTATATATTAAATAAAAATCCAGAAATGAATTATATAACATACGCTAAACAGCTGCATGTTACTATTAAATTGACAGAGTAAGACACTATACATGTGTGCAAATTGCCACAATGCTAAAGATAAAATTAGAATTCGTATTCAATAGGATTAAAATAGGCCTCATACAGAGGAAGAAAAACGAAATTGTGTGTTTTGTAATCAATAGACTAAAATACACAATGTTTCAGCATTTTCCTTAAATACATTGTATTAGACATTAAAAGGCATGCACATCACCTGAGTGAATTTGGTCGTTGCTGAACTAAATACACATTATAGAAAGATAGATTTGACTGCATTGAAATGCCTCAGTTTTTAAATAGACTGTGACATGCTTTCTTTCAGCACCCGAGAAAAAAGCTTTCCAACAGCTGTGTTTAAACTGACTAACTGAAAAGAAACTGTTTGACACAGCAAATGGGGATTTAACTCTGTCAGGGTATTTCAAATAATAAAGGGTTTTTTTCCTGAGAAAGGCGTGAAAATTCGACGCTTGCTGACAAACAACAGCTGCATAAATAGCATATGGCTATTCCTGCTCACGGCTACAGACAGGAATGCTGAGTCAGCACAATTTTAAGTCAGTGTAAAACTGGTATACAGGCCTGCCTTATTTTAAAAGTTTCAAAACACCAGTTTCATTATTTTAGATAACAGAGAACAAAATTGAAAGTAGGGATTTCCTTTCTTAATGCCTTTTTTACATAAGTACATCTGTGGTTCTGATGTTAAATGATAACTGTCCATTAAAAGTGGCGCAGACTTTTCATGTTTCAAGTAAGGCTTCTGTGCTTAGGGTTATGAATGAATGCGTTTAAATATGATAGGCTACGAATGAAGCTTGCTTTTCCAATGTGGAATCATCAAAATGGTTGGTTTTGATTAAAAAAAAATAATAATTTAATTATATGAAAAAAATATATTATTAAAAATAAATGCTTTAACTTCGCGTTTTTTAATCTTTATAAAGCCTAATTATCATACTGTGAATTCCTAGCATCAAAGTTGAATTTAAGCAGTGCTGTACCGGAAAAAAGGGAACTTAAATGTGAAATGTCACTTTACCCAGCCGTACAAAACTCATTTTTTATAAGGGTATACCTTATACATTTCTGATTTTCCCTTCCTGGGCTATCTAGAGAACACTCTGGGGGTTCCTATTATGCAAAAATATTGTAGGATATTCATTTTTAAGTGCCCCTACCACCAAAGTCGAAATTGAGCTAAAGTCACTATTTTACAAGCAGTTCTACCACTCAGGGCAGTTTTCAAACTGATTCTCAAGCTAGAGCTAGTACATATGCAAATATAGAACAAACAGCTGACCTCTGTCTTACTAGACTGCACACCACACACTGTACACAAATGAAAATAAGTATACAGAAACCAGCAGACGTTATTATCCTACCTTTAAATTACTGGCAAACGGATCGGACAGGACTGCCTTTTAGCTGTGATTCTCCAGAGTTGCTTTGCATTACAAAACCGCATGGCAAGCCTTGCACACACAAACGAGCAGCTGCTGAACGGGTCAAAGGTCGGAGTTCTGCATTTAGCAACTTAGCAGGGTGAAGGGTAATGTTTGCTGGGACACTTCGACCTCCGAAAGGTTTTTGAAAGACGAGATGATAGCGCAAAGAGAGGAAGAGAAGCTTTGCTTCCTATTTTTGGCAAACACGCGCAGGCATATGAAACGAAGGAAAAACAATCCTCAGTTGAGCATTGATCTGCCGTGTATATAAAAATAATGGTTTTAGTTTAAAGAATACTGTGTAGGGGCTAAGATAAGGAGGAAATGGATTTTAGTTTACATTCATGCGCCCTCATGTTAATCTAGTACAATTGCTGTAGGAATTGGTTTAAAGTTAACTCAATTTGCTTGTGTTAGGCTGAATCAGAGAACAGCCACTTTCTAAGATATCTCCTACAAGTTTGTTTGTGCCCAGTTGCTACAAATAGGGGTTGAAAGTGTTGACAGAAGTAAAACCTGTTTCAGGTTTTCCTACTGTCAAAATGGGGGAAGGAGGCTAGCTCCTCTACAAATTAAGGGTAGGCAAAATTATGTTTTCTCTCTTCTTTTTCTCACTTTTTTTGAGTCTGTCTAAAGCTGTCTAGGAAATGGCCATGTGACAGTTATTGGCTATTCTGTAATACTGTTTTAAAATTGTTAGCATTAATAAAATGATACAATCTAAGCTATGTTACTGCCCATCCTGTATGAAAGAATGAGTAGAACAGATTGATGTTCCCTTATTTGATCTTTAAGGAGAACTGTATAGTGGCGGTTTCTGTTCAAAAATCTCAGGTGGCAACACTATTATTGTTTATGTTATTCTCATGTTCTATACAGTTTTGCAAGGGCATTGCTAGTTTTTTATTAGCTAGTCTCTGTCAATAAGCTGACAGCCCTTATTAGAGCTGGAGATAGGGTTTTTTTTCCTTTTGAAAATGATGTTACATAGTCCAGATCGTGAAAAGTACAATGCAGGAAAGACGCTCATGTGATCCTTAGCAAACATTTTGAAGGAAAATATTGTTTTATAGGAGTTTGTTTGTCATAACATGTTCTGCTGAAGAAAATGTACCCACTATGTTGAAGTTTAGTTCTTTTTGCAATAAGAATCCCTGTTAAATTAGCAGTTTTAGATTTTCCTGCTGCGCCTATAACATGAGAGCATGGTCCTAAGCATAACATGTAAGAGAAATTATTTTACAAGTGTCTGCAGTCCTGTATAAGTAATGTAAAATCTATGAGTAAAAGTGTAGAACATTTCCTTTTTCTTGAGGGTTCTTCAGATTAGTAATATAGGAATACACCAATGTAAGTATTTGGAGTATGTCTGTATTGTTTTTCTCTTTTCCTCAGAATTTAGTAAATGAACACAGACTTCCTTGGCTGTTTGGGATTGGGTGATGTATTACTCTTGTCAGTTCACCAAAACGTTCCTTTTATACTTGCCAATAGGTCCAGGGTTTTCTACTCTTAGATAGATGAAGTAGTTCTTGGGTGCCTTGCTAATGTATGGGGTGCCCCAGGACTAAGAAAGTATTCTGAGACTATCCTCTCTGTTGATAGATTATTTCTGTGCCTTGTCTAAAGACCTCTTGTTCTGTCCACCAATAGATATTTGCTGCCTTACAACCATTGCCAGAGGGGCCCGGACATCAGATCCAGCCTGGGGAGTCAGCGCCACTGCAGCTTGAAGCCAAAGTGAAGGTAACCAGCACAGGCGTTGCTGGCAACTAGGACCTCAGTGAAGGCGGAAGCCCTGGGATGTGAATTGTGTACCCCTGCCACTGTCTTGGGCGAAAGACGGGGTCACAAATCAGAAAGGAGAAATCATGGATCAAGTTTTTGATGCCCAGCTGAGAGAGTCACAGACCGACCAGAACGGCAAGGAGGCTTTGCTTGAGGTGACCCCTTTTGAAACAAGGGTTGCTTCAGAGATCCTAGCATCAGGCCTCTTAATCCTGGTCCCAAAGTGAATGCAAGTTTGCACCTTTGTTTGTTGATCAAGAGATACCTGGGCACACTGGATGCAATTTGTGGCCCTAACAAAAGAGCAGTGCGCCAGCAGAGCAATATAGGAGTTAGGGAAGGACTTGAGTTTAGGGTACAGGTGCTGTGCCTCTGGTGCCTGTTAGATTAAAGTGAAGAGAACTTATGCACTGCTTGAGACACTGGACAGGATCGTTGAAAGACTTTTTCTTCTCAAACTGGGCCGTGATTCTTGAGTTGCGAGTTGTGCAGCTCCACCGTGGGAACAACAAGAGCCTGCCTGTGAGGCTCAAACGGACACAGGGAGAAGACTCCCCTCTGGCTGGTTCCACAGCAGCTAAAATTTCCCAAGGACTTTTTTTTTTGTTAGTAATGTACCCCTTTGGTCGTCCCATTTTTGAGGAGGAGCAGCCCTTTGCGGCTCCTTGTCCTAATTCCTATGGCCCTGTGTGGTCCTCCAGGTCCTTTGGAGCCAGGATGGTTTTTGTAATAATCTGTCTGACTTCTTTAATATTTGCATTACTTATAATGCTTATTCTACACGAAAAATGTTTTCCTGAGCAGTTGACAAATATTACTTTGCCCTCCTCCTAAAAATATATTAAATTGATATTTTAGCCCTCACAAAAGAAATACTGGAAAAGTCTATTGAAAATGTTTTTATTAAGTATGTGCTGTTGGCTATTAAGTGAAATAGATAGTCACTGAAATACATCAGAGCCCTGAAACTTAGAATTAGACTAGATGGTTTTGGACTCTTGTTTCTGCTTGGGGCTGGAAGCTACTGACTATCCTGTATATAATGTTGATACTTTTTTCATGCTGTGTATGTATCCAATGTGGTCCAATGCTTTGCTCCATTTGCATCTCTGCTTGTATACCTGGGAAGAGGGAACGTTGCTGAAACAAAGGCCCAACAAATGTTGAATAAAGAGGTGGCCGAAATAATGTTAATAGATGTACGGGATGAATATCTAGATTACCCCAGATAAACGAATGTCTTCAGCCAATGCTGAAAGGGCCGTCTGTTGTAATTTGGCAGCACTTAAGTTAAGCATTGGCTGAAGACAGCCTGTATTTAGAGGCTAAATTGTCCGCTTTGTGGAATCCATTTTGTATTTCTGGCAGCCATTTTGGCTGCCATGTGCTACCATGTGCTCACCATGTGCTCTGTCCTACCTTCCTGTCAACTGCTCTTGAAATCTGCCTAGAGACAAGTTAACTTTAGTTCCTCTTGCTTTGCACATGCTCAGTTGAGCTTGCAGCTGTTTCAAGTTTATAAATGTCAGGATGTGTCTACTAAAAGTAGAAACTGTTAGCTCCACCCACTTGTCGACTGTGCATTCTCTGTATGACCTTATATGTACCTACAACCAGCATTTGTGTTTGTACCACCTTCATTTGAGCCCCTGTGTGGGTATAAAAGGACCAGGATCCTTCCATTCAGTGTGCTACTTCATGCATTACTGAAGGGTGATGTGTGAATGTTAGCTCCACCTTATAAGGTTTAATAAACTCTGTCTTTTATATTTCAGTTTCTGTGCCAACTTCTTCCTAAGTGTCTGAGGACTCTGTGCAGAGAAGGGAGAACCCCTAAGCACTGGTAGGCCTTGCTGAGGCTCACTATTACAGAGGGGGCGGTTGTTCCAGGACTTCACAACAAGGTAGCAGAAGGAGCATCCTCCACTGTTGCTTTGGCAGATGCGGGGTTGTGAGTGAGGGAGAGGGAGGCAGTGGTTGATGTATGCTGGCCCTTGGTTGTGCAGGTCTTTGTAGGTGTAGGTCAGGATCTTGAATTGGCATCTCTTGTGTATGGGGTGCAAGTGGAGTTTCTTCAGGTGAGGGATGCTGTGGGTCTGTCTAGGGAGGTCGAGGATGAGTCTAGCCACTGAGTTCTGAATGGCCTGCAGTCTCTTCAGGAGGTGTGTGGTAATACCTGCCTAGAGTGCATTGCCATAGTCCCAGTGGCTGGTGACAGGAGCTTGAGTGACGGTGAGTCTGGTGGAGACTGGGAGCCATGTGAAGATCTTTCAAAGCATGCACAGAGTGAGGAAGCAGGCAGAGGAGACTGAGTTGATCTGGTTCTTCATGGTGAGTTTGCAGTCCAAGATAATGCCGAGGTTCCAGGCGTGGTCTGTGAGGGTGGGAGAGGGTCCCAGTTCAGCAGGCCACCAGGAGTCATTCCACTGGAGATGTTCTTCCTGAAGAACAGTACTTCTGTCTTGTCTGTGTTGAACTTGAGGCAGTTGTTTTGCACCCAGTCCGCAACACTGGTCATGCACAGGTAGACGTTGGCCCTTGTGGTGGATGGATCTTTGGATAGAGAGAGGATGAGCTGGGTGTCATCTGCTTAGGAGATGATGTTCAGTCCATGGTTTCTGTTGGCCAGGGGGTTCATGTAGGCATTGAACAGAGTAGGGCTGAGATGCCACAGATAATATTTTTGGGCTCAGAGGTGAACAGTGGAAGGCGGATTCTCTGTGTTCTTCTGGTGAGGAAGGATGCAATCCATTTGAGGGCATCCTCCTGGATTCTGATCTGATGAAGCCTCTTGATGAAGGTGTGGTGGGACACAGTGTCGAAGGCAGCTGAGAGGTCGAGGAAGATCAGGGCGGCCTCTTCTCCCCAGTCTAGGAGGGCTCTGATGTTGTCCTTTGCTGCGATCAGGCAGGTTTTGGTGCTGTGGTTCATACAAAATCCAGATTGGGATGTGTCCAGAAGATCATTGTTCTCAAGGTATTCGGTGAGGTGGTGGTTGGGTTGATGGCCTTTTCGAGAAATTTGGTGGGAAAGGGTACCAGGGAGATGGGCTGGTAGTTCTTGAGCTGTTGATCCTGTTGATGAGGTTGAACATGTGGTGGGGACAGGGGTCCGTGGGTGCTCCTGAGTGGATGGAGTGCATGGTGTCTGTGGTGCTCTGCCTGGTGAGCTGGTCCCAAGTGGTGATCCGGTGGTCGAAGATTGCCACTGTGTGAGTGAGGAGGCTGAGGATATCAGGGCAGCAGGGTGGGGTTTGAAATGTTTGTAGATGATGGAGATTTTGTCATGGAAGAAGTCCACCAGGGTGTCCCAGAGTTCTTGGGAGGGGGTGATGATGTTTTTGGTTGCTGAGGAGTTAGACTTGACAATGCTGAAGAGTTCTTTGCTGTGGTTGGAGCTGTCAGCTAGGGCTTTCCTTCTCATCTCTTTCAGGAGTAGTGGTTGAGTGATGTCTTGAAGGTGGTCCTGTCAGTGTACTCCTTGCTTGTGCTCCATTTCATACAGAGTTGCTTGCAGTTGTGTTTTATGGCGTGTTTGGTGGATCTCTTGAGTTTGATGGGTTTGATGGGGGTGACTGTGTCGGCACAATCGGAGAGCCAGGTGGTGAAGCTCTTGACAGCCTGTTCAAGGTTGGTAGGGGTGTCGGGTGGGAGGTGGTGAGGGTTTAGGTACATTGGCTTTCGGATGCTTTGTTCCAGATGCACTGTGAGGTGCTAGGCAGTCTAGTGGTGGCTCTGGGGGCTGCTGTGAAGGTGAAGTGAATGACTAAGTGGTCCATCCAGGTGAGCTCGGTAATATGGCTGTACTAAACTTTGTTGCTGGCTATGAAGATAGGGTCCAGCGTGTGCCCTGCAATGTGGGTGCGTATACCAGCTCCCCCCTCACTACTGAATGCTGCTTTTTGCCTGGTTTTGCCTCTGGGCTCTTCTTCCGCCTTCCATTACTGTTATTTCATGCCACTAATGTATCACTTTGTGCCTTGCTACGTGTTAGTGTTGCTGTAATTTGTCACTTTATTGCTGTTTGTGTGTAGCGAGTCGGCTGGCCTTGCCACTCACTTTTTCCTGCTGATTGCAGCTCCCACATCCAGCTTCCTGCCTCCCAGTGCCCACCCCTCTCCAAGACCTACTTAATAGAGGCCACAGTGTAGGCCCTCCAAGCAAAATGTGTGACTTGAATACTTGGGAGTATTTGTTGTATACCATTTTGCTAGGGTGGGGTTTTGTGTTGTTTATTGTGCTGTATTGTGCATAGTGTTATTTTTGAGCTGTACTGTGTCTGTTATGTTGCTTTCAGTTTTGGCTGCTTTGTTATGTTGTGCATTGTTATGTTTATGTTGTGCTCTTATTTTGCTTTATGGTATGTTATGTTGTGCTCTATTATGCTCAATAATGGCTATAGAAACAAATGCTGTTGTATTGCTAGCAAAAAGTAGCACATGCCTTGAAGGTTCATGTGATAAAACAACCTTCTGCCAATAACTAAAGTAAGAATGCCACTGCTCCAGCTCGTCAACTACTTAAGATACTTCTCATGCTTAAACTGGCAGAGATGCTGCTTTGAGTTAGAAATCCCAATGAAATGGGGCAGTGTCTTAAAAAATTACACAAATACAAAGCCCCCTCAATCTCTATAGCAATGTAAACATATAATCATATTTAGATGGAGGAAACCTGCTAATGTCTGTACCTAAGCTTATTTCCCCTAGTCCATGGCAGCTACACTCCATTTCCCCTGACTGGTTTATATATTTAATTCCTGCATTAAGGGTCAACGTGAGCCATTGTCAATATGAGTCACTGGTAAGAATACCAAAGAAGCTCAGCGTGGTTAATAAATTATATATCTTGCCAGTCCTACCTGCGGAACTTAAGTTTTCCTGGTTTTTAAAGATTAGGAAATACCTGAAGCATATACTTCTGAGAACGCTCTGCGTCGCTTCATCCAATTTATCTCTGGTCGATAGACCTTTGTAGTAGCCCGAGAGAAACAGGGGTTAACGACAAATCAAATATTAAGGTACAATGTGATCATTAGAACCACACAATAAAAGCCGGAATCAATAACTTGAAGTTAAAAGATTTATTATAAACTCAAAGCCAAGCTGATATAAATCAATCTCAAGAACATACTGTAAACGTAGAGAATTATCAAAGGTAGACCAAAACGTCTAACAATATTGGTCCTTAATAACAAAGGACATATTAAAATCTTGGTTGCCACATTACAAAATATGGGAAAGAGAACTTGATGACTGGATGAGTAATTCCAATCCTTCTCCCCATACATGAAAAGATTTGCAGCATCTAACAACCCTACACTAACCTATAAATAATGAAAATACTATTAAGTCAAGGAAGCAAGAAAGGTGTCAGCATCAGAACCTCTGTAGAAGTTTTATAGGTAAACAGTCACATATAGAATAAGGACGCACAATCCGAGATGTCAAGAGAGGTCTATACCTTTCTAAGTCTAAAGGGAATCTGACTAAACCCAAGGTGGGTTCACAAATAAAAATTCACAAAGAACATTAAAAAAAAACATGATCTCATCAATATCATAATATGATTTCCTGTTCCCAGAAAGAGTTTGGCACGTTGAACACTACTCCCATCTTCCAGTCTCTGCTTCCAAAGAGTCCTTGGTTTCCTCCTTTTGCCTGATAGTACCAACTGGTATCACTCCCTTTGTTTTTTCAATTAAAATCATTTGACCTTGCAAACTCTTCCACGCCTCAATATCTCTGAAGTACAATGTGCCTTTCACTAAATAATGAATGCCTTTCGTCTGCACCTGCAAAAGAGAGAAATATGCAGAAAAACAACTTTCACGTTAGTATTAACTATTTGACTGTAAGCTTAAGGCCCACAGTCACGCTAATTTAACATTTTCTCTTTAATACATATTAGTTCTGCAGGATATATAATACATTAAATGAAATCTTTAGTAATGAATCAAGCTATATCATGCTGTACTCTTATATGTGGCACAACAACTAATAGATGTAGATTTTAAGAAAACATGACAATCTGGTCACAACTTATAAAACATTAAACACACATATGATCCACCTTCACTAATCCCTGGTGAATGAACTGCATTAAATGCATTTTAGCGCATCCCCCTTACAATCTAAACCTATAGAAGATTAATCAGCAATCCAAATGTCTTTGGAAAGGAAAAATTTCAATATGCACACATATATTTCTCGATCCACACGAGTGATGCACTTTCTATACCTTTGGTGCACCACGGTGCGTTGCCAAAATATCGATTTTTTTATATTGACCTACACTAATATCGAGTTTTTAATATCGTAGGGAAAGAATATCGATGTCAAGAATGTCGGTGACCAGAATATCGACCTTAAGGTAAGTAATATCGTTTTTTTTATATCGAAGTAAGTAATATCGTTAGCAAAAATATTGTTGCTAATAATATCGATATTTAAATTAGTGTTATGTATTTTAGTATGTATTTTATATGTATGTTTAACATTTTTTGTAATGTATTTTTATTATTTTTAAATGTATGTATTAAATGTTTAGAAATTAGTAATTTTTTTAAGTAAATTTTGCGTTTTAGTATCAGAGCGGGTTGTGGGTTTATAGGGGAATAGGGTGGGAAGTAATTTAATTATAATTAATTAATTAATATGTTTTTATTTATTGTTATTGATTATTAATTTATTGTTAATTAATTATTAATTGGCAATTTTTTTTTTATTGACTAATGTATCATTATATAAAAACATTTTTTTATTGTTATTGTTAATTAATTTATTGTTAATTAATTATTAATTGGAAATTAATTTTTAATAATTGATTAATTGATAATTAACTTAATTATGTTAATTTTTATGTGTAGCGGGTTGTGGGTTTATAAGGGATAAGGGTGGTAAGTAATTTAATTATAATTAATTAATTCATATTTTTTTATTTATTGTTATTGATAATTAATTTATTGCTAATTAATTATTAATTGGTAATTAATTTTGTTAATTGATTAATTTATAATTAAATTAATTGTGTTCTTTTTTATGTGTAGCGGGTTGTGTGTTTATGGGGGAATAGGGTGGGAAGTAATTTAATGTTGGAGCTCAGCTCATTTCTGAGTAATAGAACTCAAACTGTACAACTAGGACACTTTCTCTCCAAACTCAGTACCATCGGCTGTGGTGTCCCGCAGGGAGCATCACTAAGCCCCACATTATTTAACGCCTATGTTTCATCCCAGGCGAAAATTAGCAGGAAATGGGGCCTTGATGTTTGCTCCTATGCGGATGACACACAGCTGATGGTAACCCTTGATGAAAGACCTGACACCTCTAAAGCTAACCTGAACAACTGCCTTTCAGAAATGGCACAATGGATGTCGGACCATTGTCTGAAGTTGAATGCAGGGAAATCAGAAATCCTGCTCTTCGGAGGAGCCAACTTAATCTGGGATGCCACGTGGTGGCCACAAACCCTGGGAGATACCCCAGCTCCTAAGCGGTGTGCAAAAACTTAGGCATCATTATTGATGACTCCCTTTCCATGAAGGACCATGTGCGGACCCTGTGTGGAAGGGGTTTTGCAACTCTGAAACTACTAAGGAGACTCTTTCCTGGATCCCACTGGACTGCAGAAGAACTGTCACACAGGCACTACTCATAAGCAAGCTTGACTATGGCAACGCCCTATTCGTTGGCATGGCAGACTATCTTTTCACTCGCCTGCAGGTACTCCAAAATGCTGCAGCCAAACTGGTGTGTAATAAAAGCAGACTGAGCTCAGCATCTACGTGCATGAAAGATCTTCATTGGCTGCCCATGCGACAAAGAGCAGTGTTTAAGCTGCTCAGTCATGCACACAAGGCTCTCCACCAACGTGGCCCTAGAGTTCTACAGAATAAAATTGAATTCTATGTCCCCCCAAGGAGCCTACGTTCACTCCACCAAGCCCTGGCCAGGACAAAGCGTATAAAAAAAGTTAGATCTGGAGGACGCTCGTTCTCATACCTGGCGGCCAGGAAATGGAATGAACTTCCCCAAGATTTGTGCCTCACTACTGACTACCTGGCCTTCAGGAGAAAGCTCAAGACCCATCTGTTCCCTAAGACGTAAATTTCTAATAGACCATATGCCTTGATTGGCAGCCTCACCATAATCTCTCGCTATTCAGCGCCGTGATATCCTCCGGGATGAATGCTGCGCTCTATAAATAAATAAATAAATAAATGTTATTTAAGTAAATATTAATTTAATTTTATTGGTATTTATTATTAATTTTTTAGTTAATTAATTATGAATATGTTATTTATTTTACAAAAAATTATTTAATTATTAAGTATGTTAATTTAACCCCTACGCTATCCAACACTTTCCCTACTGTTGCACTCACTGGAGTGGGAATAGTAATTTTAACCCCTACGCTATCCAACACTTTCCATACTGTTGCACTCACTGGAGTGGGAATCGTAATTTTTACCCCTACGCTATCCAACACTTTCCCTACTGTTGCACTCCCTGGAGTGGGAATAGTAATTTTTACCCCTACGCTATCCAACACTTTCCCTACTGTTGCACTCACTGGAGTGGGAATAGTAATTTTTACCCCTACGCTATCCAACACTTTCCCTACTGTTGCACTCCCTGGAGTGGGAATTGTAATTTTAACCCCTACGCTATCCAACACTTTCCCTACTGTTGCACTCACTGGAGTGGGAGTAGTAATTTTTACCCCTACGCTATCCAACACTTTCCCTACTGTTGCACTCACTGGAGTGGGAATAGTAATTTTTACCCCTACGCTATCCAACATTTTCCTTACTGTTGCACTGTTTGGAGTTGGAATAGTAATTTTATTACCTCCGCTATCTAATATTTGTTGTATTATTTTAGTTAATGTAGTATATAATTAATTTTTAAAAGATTAAAAAATATATATTTTTTAATTTGTTATATATACTTATTTAATTTTTATTTATATTATTGTTTTATGTGTATAGATGTATTTATAATTTATATGATATTTAAAAAAAATTATGTTATTAAAATAATTATTAAAAATTATTAGTAAGTAAGTATATATATATTATATATTATATGTACATGTTTAATTTATTTTTACATTACATATATATTACTTATAATTTTTAAACATTTTAAAATATTTTTAACCATGTTTATTTTAATTATATGCATTATTTACTTTATTTTACATTATTTTTTTAACTTAAATAAAAAACGATATTTTTAACAACGATATTTTTGACATCAATATTTTTTTCCGATATTTTTGTACTTACCATAATGTAGATAGGATGTCGATATTCTTGACTTCGATATTCTTGCGTCGATATTTCTGTAGGTCGATATTCTGACCTTCGATATTTTATCAGTGATTCGTGCACCACATCTCATCTGTATTATTGTGCCACATGAGTACAAAAGACAAAAAATATTGGTTAATCCATCACAGATTACAATCAGATCATTATCAGATTAGACCAATCAAAATCTAGTGGTCTTCAGCATCTTTCATCTAGACTCCTCCAGACGCTTCATATCTTCATAATATCTGCTCTGACCTTCTTCTAATTATACATTGGCTCTCTTTATCTTTAGACCCTGCTTCACTTGTGCATGCTGGTATCTCTTAAAAGATCAAATATAAAAATATTGCACAAATGGCGATCATCAAAAGGGGTTTCAAAATGGCACCCAAAATTCCACTTCCAAAGCTTCTAACCCGCCTGCCTATTGAAGTAAATCCAATTCCAATAGCTTCCCAAGCAACTGTCGTCTCCAACTCTTTCAAATTTTTCACCAACCCAGAGATATTCTTAATATATTTCTCCAGGTCGTTACTATCATCTGGAATATAAGTACAGCATTGCTGAACTTTCAACATCTGGCAAACTCAACCCTCTTTTGTGAGCAAATGGTCTATGCAAAACGGTTCTGCAAAAACATACACCTTATCGCAATCATCTCAGTATTTACAAGTAATGGAATTTGCAGTACTAGAAGCCAATTTGTTCACTATGGTAGACAGCTTTCTAATTTTCAGGTCATTCAAAATCATTCCTACAGACGGGAATATAGCTCCAAAAATACTGCCCACTACTTCTGCTGCACTAACACATCGTTTGGTTCTAAATTTCTTTTCCTATACAGTATACAGGATCATTAAAATATTCCACATGATAAATCTTCGGAAAAACTGTGCCAAGATAACAGGTACCATGCCATCCATGTGGCAGTTTCAACTATACCTTTTGTCCATATATAAAAGAGACTCCAGGAATCACAGGATCCTGTCCTTCCAAGAAACAAGACTTTTTCCTTCTTGCTTCAAAAATGTGTTCACATTCACTCTCCCCTAGAAACAACAGATCTATGTAACTCTGATCAACATGTATACACAACTTTCCCTTGTGTTTCCAATGTGGAACTAAAGCGGGCAAAGTACCTTTTTCGTGATGTTCAATTTCTTCACCACTCCACTTATGATTTTTCAGATTCTGATCCATTTCGGTTTGAGATTTTAAGTCTTGCCTTTTATCCTCTACCAAATCCAAACATTTCTTTTCCACATCTGACATCAAGCAAGTCAAATTATGTCTGTGTGCATACACGGTGTCTAATAGCTTAAGGAATGCAAAATATTTGCCTGCAATCTGCACCTTTAAAGGATTCTTATCTAAATGTTTAATGATGAGGACTTGTGGAAGAGCCATATCATAATTTGAAAAATAACATAGAAAACTACCTTCTCCATAAATATATATTTAATAGGAGACTACAGGAAATACCATATGTGAGAGGGAGATGATGATAGGTAATTACATCTGAAGCAGAACAGGTAACTGAGTGCAAACGTAGCAACTCCTAGCATTTATCGTATTTATATACTCATAGAGGAACCTAGAATGAGCATTTGAAGTATAGTCACCTCTAAATACATCTGTGTCTAGTTTCTTAACCCCCTACAACTGCATATTACCGTCAGAAGAATGTGATGTGGTAGGGGCAACAGTAGACTTAGATTCCACAAAGCTATCTGTAGATTAATTTAACCCTATAAGCACTATAACTAATGCTACAACTAAAGCCATTAGTGTGCCTGCTATGATGTATCTACACCTACTGATCTTAGGATCGGCTTCCATTACTTTGTTGGAATCTAAACCTTAGGTGAAATGTAGCAGCTTTAGAGACTCCTCTGTTGGTTTCCACCTGTGCAAAAAGCAAAACCAAGTTTGAACTTTTATGCAATGAAAATAGGTACAAAGTGTTTATAAATCTTATTTTTTCCCTTCAATTTATAAAATGTCTTTGATAATAAACGGTTCTAGCTCATTCACTATCAGTCCTAATATGAAATGATTCAGTTCCTCATCAAGCACAGGAAACTCGCTTGTATCAAACAAGGGAAATTGAGCCACAACTAAGATAATTTGTCTCAAAGCACTCATTCTTGTCAACAAAGGAAGTTCAAAGGTTAGATGTTTCTTCACCACTACCCAGTCTCAAGGACTTAGACCGTGGCACTGCACCTGGTGCAGCTGGGCTTTAGCAGCTTCAACCTAATGAGACACAGAATGCACCATGTCAGTCAGTCCTTTGCAGTAATCTAATATTAGATCATCAATAATATTCACCAAAGCATTGGCAGCTACAGCTGGCAAACTCATTGCTCTTCCCATCATGATCTCATGGAGAGTCAATCCTGTCCTACGATCGAGTGTACTTCAGAGACTCATCAACATCAACGGCAAAGCACCCAGCAATTTCAAAGACGTAGAAGCCCACACTTTGGCAAGTCTTGATTTCAGTGCCCCAATAACCTGCTCCACCATACCTGAAGTTGCAGGTTGGTAACTACAGTGCAGTCTATGTTCAACATGCAATGCAGCACACAGCATCCTCAGCTCTTTTTTGTTATTGAAGTGCATTCCTCAGTCCAATTCCAAAGACGCTGAGAAGCCAAACCTTGGTATTTACTCCTTAAACAACTTGCTACTGTAAGGCTATCATTCCGTCTTGTAGGATATGCCTCCACCCTACGTGAAAAATGAACACAACAACCAACAGGTATCTCAGCCTGTTGCACACAGGCATTTCAACGAAGTCCAACTGAATCCTATGGAAATAACGTCCTGACCTTCCTATGTGGCTCAATGTCACTGCTGTTCTTTTCTCTACATTGTTCTGCTGGCACACAAAAAACTTATGGCAGCAACCTAAACTTTGGATTAAACCACGTCTGTTAAAACAACCGGACCATGGCATCCCTCCCTATATGAGCCAGACCATGGTAATGTCTAGCCTCATGGGGCAACAGGCTATTGGACAACACAGGAAACCCATCTCCGGAAACTCCTATTTCATCCTCCTCTATTGTAACACAGCTTGCGTTTATCCAACTCTGCTGTTCTGCCTCTGATACTTTGTACTGTAACCTCTTAACTTCTTCCCACATATCAGCTGCTGTAAGTAAAAGGTTGCAATTGGTCTCATCTGTCCCTTCATTCAAATATTCTCCATTGAATGTACAAGCATTGTAAGCACAGTACCTTGCAACTTCATCGGCATATCTGTTGCTGACTTTTACATAGTCATCTCCTTTGCAATGTGCGGAACATTTCACGACGGCAACTTGCGCAGGCAATTGCAAAGCTTTCAACAATTTTCTCACTTGCTCACTGTAGCAGTATACTCAGAGAAGACACCAGTGTTTTTCCAGACAAGATTATTTTTATTTCTCAAAACTACATTTTCACTGATAAATGCAGCTGTTTCTCTCAGGTAGGGACAGGTCTTTTTGTTTCTTTGGATACAAGTTTCCCCTTCTGTCTCTCTAGTCAGGTTCTTGTTAGGGAGTACAGATGGCCCTGAATATCACGATTTCGCAATATTTGTCTACCCGTCACCCGTGATTACAAAAGAAGACAATGGTATGGTGCCTAATCTCATCACCACTAGGGGTTAGCATTTGTTTTATTTTCCTAGTGTTCACTCTCCCTTATGCTGGCCTGGATGGCCATACCTGGTAAAACCGCTTCCACCAATAAAACTGCTTATTGCTTAGGAGCCCCTTTACTTGCCTCTGGCCGTGGTGCTCCACTGGAACTGCGGAGGTTAGAACCACAGCACTTCTCTCCTGCCCAGCTGCAGGTGTCTCCGTGACCTCTCTGCTGTCCCCCTTCTCTCCAGGATCCTTTCTACAGATATTGTCAGGTGGCGGTTCTTGCCTTGTTTGCCGCTGGGGTCCTGGGCCGGTTACCGCTTGACTCCTCTCCCTGATTCCCGCATCGGCATCCTCCTCCTTGCATCCCGCTGCATCTTCTACGTCTTTCCTGTATTTGTGCCACCTGTTCGCCTCCGATAGGTTCCTTTGATGTTATTTGGGTGCTGGAAAACTATCTTGATGTGATGAGTGGGCTGACTTGTTGGACATTATGAATTCTCCACCACTCACATCAGCATATTTGATACATTTTCCCCCCTCCAAGAATGTCCAATCGGGTCATTGTGAACAAGCATATAATGAAAGAAAGTTCACATTTGACTGGAGAGAACCAGCCTGGTGTTGAACCTGGAAGGAGAATAGTTGGAGAGCTAAAAACTATCAAAGGATTCTTGGGTTCGTATCTTTGTTATGAGCAAGCCATACTAAGGGTGCATGATCAGTTAGCAACAGGAATAATCTACCTAAGAGTTAGTTTTGTAGTGCTTCCAAAGCCCATTTTATGGCTAGGCATTCTTTTTTTATGTTGACATAATGACATTAATGAAGGAGGAGTTTCCTGCTAATGTAAATCACTGGTTGCACGCACCGCCTAGACCGGGTTGCGACAACACTGCTCCTAACCCGATTCCTGAAGCATCTGTTTGTACAACAAAGGGCTTCTCGAAGTCTGGACACTTTAATAAAGGGCCCTTACACAAAGAGTCCTTTAAAAAGTCAAAACTTCTCTGATGGGCTAGTGACCAACTGTGAATTTTTGTGGTCTTTTCTTTCTTTAAGTGACCAGTAAAGGAGGAAATAACTTTGGAGAAGGGGAGAATAAATATCCTATATTACCCCACCATCCCTAGGAAAGATCGCACATCCTTTTTAGTAGTGTGTCTCGGTATGTTTTTGATAGCAGCTATTTTGTCTACTTGTGGTCGGATGAAACCGGCTTGTATTTGATATCCTAGATAGCATACAGAGATGGCTGCTAGTAGGCACTTGTTGGCATGTGCTGTAAGGCATGCTTTGTGTAATGCTGTTAGTACTGACCCTAAATGTTCTAGGTGTTGGTGCCAAGAAGGACAAAAGACAACAATATCATCTAAGTCAGCTACTGCATAAGTGAAGTGAGGGTGTAATACCTTATCCATTAGGCGTCGGAAGGTTGCAGGGGCACCATGTAATCCAAAGGGAAGAACCTTGAATTGGTGCAGTCCACAAGGTGTTGAGAATGCTGTCTTTTCTTTCGCTTTCTCGCTTAAATGGTATCTGCCAATATCCCTTGGTAAGGTCAAGTGTAGAAAGGAATTTGGCTTGTCCTAACTTCTCTAGGAGTTTATAAACCTGTGGCATTGGATAGGCATTGCACTCTAGAGATGCTTTTTACTTGGCAAAAATCAATACAGATTCTGACGGAGACATCAGGTTTTGGCACTAGAGTAACAGGTGAGGACCAGTTACTGTTAGATGGTACTATTATTCCATTTTCTAACATTTTTATTTCTCCCTCCACTGCCTCCTGTCTTGCTTCTGGGATACGATATGAGTGTGACTGAGCTACCTTTCCTTGTACTGTAATTATATCATGTTGTATCAATTGGGTTTTTCCTGGTTTGTCAGAGAACACATCACAAAAAGGGGTTATTTTCATTTTAAGTAGCGTCATTTTTGTTCAGGGTTTAGAATGGTTCCTACCTTAATTATTTGTTCTTGTTTAGATTCCCTGCCTGGGGAAAAGTTATCTCGAGAGGTCGGTAGTCAGTAATGAGAAACACTGAAGTCCCAGTAGGAATATCATCTAAGGGTTGTCCCCATTTTTGTAGCAAATTGATATGATATATCTGGCCATCCTATTGCTTATGTGGGACTACTACCCTACATGTAAATGAGTTACTTGGCTTAGTACCTCTATAGTACCTTTCCATTTAGCCAACAATTTATTATTTAAAGAGGGTAATAAAACTAATACTCTATTTCATACTTGAAGGTTACGTGTTTGTCATACTCTTGTTTTTGTTGAGCTTTTTCGATGATTAAATGTACTTCTTCCCACAAATTAGTCAGGTTTTCCTTCAAATGAGCTGCATAGGATGACAATTCTCGCCCTTCATCTTCATCTTATTCCCATTGTGCTACCACCATGTCAAGCAGGGTACGAGGCTGGCAGCTAAAAACCAACTCAAAAGGGGAAAACCATGTGGAGCTCTGGGTATGGGTACGAATAGCAAATAATACTAAAGGGAGTTTCTTGTCTCAATCTTGGCCAGTGTCCAAAAGTAGCTTTTTTAACAAAGTTTTGATTGTTCTATTCTAAAGCCCCAACAAACCATCCAAGTCAAGTCAAAAATACTTTATTCAGCCAATAAAAGTCATAAAAGCAAACAGTTAAAAACATTTTAGGAGACATTAAAAAGAATATATTTATCAATGCATTAGGAGAATCATAGAAATCACATCATACGCATGTTGTATATACTAGAATTAATCGCTTAGCAAATAGAAATAAAACTCATTATAAAAAATCAAGCAACAAATACCGATACACGCATAAAAATACAACTCGCAACCCCAAAGCACACCACGGGGGAGGATAGCATTTGCAAAATAGTAATGCATGACTTACTAGCCTCTCTAAGTAACGGCAGTATACATTTTTTGCGCAGGAGGGCATAAAATTCACGAAAAATGAATAAAATGAAAGGTATCCTGCTCCGAAAAATTGGCACAGGGACACGGCTTTAGGGTACCTGGCAATGAATATCCCTTAGGCAAGGCTAAAATCCAGCGTACCTGATTCAGCCGAAATCTAGTTAAAACAAAGCGATGTTGCACTTTGGGGACCAGTGACAAGTAGGGCTGTAACTGTGGGGACAGACTTATAATGACATACCTTCTCACTGAAGGCTTGGCTACTGCGGAGGGGTAAAACTTAGTATTCCCACTCCAGTGAGTGCAACAGTAGGGAAAATGTTGGCTAGCGGAGGGGTAAACATTACTATTCCCACTCCAGTGAGTGCAACAGTAGGGAAAGTGTTGGATAGCGGAGAGGTAAAACCTACTATTCCCACTCCAGTGACTGCAACAGTAGGGAAAGTGTTGGATAGCAGAGGGGTAAAAATTAATATTCCCATTGGAGTCAGTTCAAAATTAAAAACAAACAAAATATCAACTACAAAACAAAAGATTTTAAAAAACAAAAAAAGAAAACATATATAAAAATATTAAAAATTTACAAATGATATAAACATATCATAATGTTAAAAAGATCTAACAAATACTTAGAACGATTTTTTTTAAATAATTTACAAACAACTATTTTTAATAGAAATTATTTATAATCAAAAACATTAATTATTACATAAATGTAATCTTTTTTATTTCCTACCCTATAACACCACACAATTCACTAGACACATCTAAATTAAAAACAAAATGTACATCCATAATTAACATAAGTAATTATCAATTAAAGAAATATTATTAATTAAAAACCAAATTAAAACAGATAAAAATTAATTTAGTCCCCAAACGTTACCCCTATAAAACCAAAACCCACTCACAAAATAAATTAAACAATTCCCATCAATATTTATGAATTGATGAATTAATATTAATGATCAACTAATTATTAATTAATTAAACATAAATTACTTTCCACCCTCTACCCCAATAAACACCACAACCCACACCTAAAAATCATTACACAATTTCCATAACTAATTTTACATTAATAAATTAAAATCAATTAAAAACGTATTAATTATTTTAAAAGAATTTACTTCCCACCCTATTCTCCTATAAACACCACCACCGGCTCCTAAAAATATAACACAATTAACATAATTAATCACCAATTAATTAATTAATAATAATAATTAACAAGCAATTAATAAGTAATTAATAATAAATTAATCCCCACAATTAACACTATAAAAAATAAATTAAATACATATTAATAAATAAAACATTAAAAAAGTATTATAATGAAATTACTTCCCACCATATTCCCTTATAAACCCACAACCCACTCCTAAAAAATGACACAATTAACATAATCACCAATTATTTAATTAATAATAATTAACAACCAATTAATAAATAAATAATAATAAATAATTAATCATAAATTAATTCCCACAATTAACACTATAAAATGTCAATTAAATAAATATTAATAAATAAAAAATATTAATAAATGTATTATAATTAAATTACTTCCCACATTATTCTCCTATGAACCCACAACCCACTCCTAAACAAATGACACAATTAACATAATTACCAATTACATAATTAATAATAATTAACAATCAATTAATAAATAATTCATAGTTAATTAATTCCCACAATTAACACTATAAAATCTAAATTAAATAAATACTAATAAATAAAAAAAAAATTAATTTATTATAATTAAATTATTTCCCACCCTATTCCCCTATAAACCCACAACCCGCTACAGAACTAAAAAACGCAAAATTGTATTAAAATAGAATCAATAACTACTAAAAATGTAACGCATATATTAAAAAACAAAAGCAATACTTATACAAAAAAATAGTTCACATACTTTTAAAATACATACTAAAATACATAACACTTATTAAAACATCGATATTTTAAACAACTATATTGTAGTAAACGATATTAATGACTTCGATATTTTCAAAAACGATATTTCTTACCTCCAAGTCGATATTCTTGACCACAATATTCTTGCTGTCGATATTTCTGCATCAGGATATTTCCAACTCGATATTTACGTATGTCGACATTTCAAACTCGATATTTTGTCTGTGCACCAAAATAAAGGTATGGGTGCTTGCTTGAAGGGACAGCAAGAAGGCCACGCATACATTTATTCTCAACCATCCATTTGGGGATGATAGACTGATGATAGACTGATGTTTAGATCTGTCTAATAACCAAGACGGAGCACGCCGATGTCATTAGTTTGGACATAAATGGAGTTTCCTGGTCTGCTATGATTTCCTTGAGACCCCTACTCTGGTAAATAATCCAATCATCACTCTTGCAGTAATTGGTGTTTCATACTTGTTAAGGGTATGAACTCGGTAAAGTGAGTGGCATAATCTCCTACAACCCGGATGTATGGGTAACCCCATGAGAATGTAAGAAGTGGTCCCACTAGGTCCATACCCACCTCACAAAGGGTATTTCTTTAATGGGAAGGGACATCAGGGGAACTTTAGGTATATGGACTGTATTGGCTCTCTGACATCTTTCACAAGAAGCACAATATTTCCTGATGTTCGTGTAAACCCCCGGCCAAATGAACTGCCTCAAAAAATACTCTTCCATCTTTTCTCAGCATAATGACCTCTCCCCACTTGACTATGAGCTAGACACAATACTAGTTGGCAAAATGGAAGACGCGCTAATAGTTGTGGTTTCTTCCCTTGCCCTCGAGAAGAAATAGGCCTTTTTTTATTAGGAAATATGGTCCTACCTGGCCCTGTTCTTCTGTAAAGGCCTGTGTCCTGGCATGTGCCAAATTTGCTGCTCTGAAGCTAATCAGACGTTCTCAATCCTTGCCTGTGGATACAAACACAGAATGATTGTCTGTTTTAAGGCGGGCAAATGATTTCTTTTCAGGTCTTGTTCTCCTTTGTTTAGGCTTACCCCCACTTAACTCTTCTAGATGAAAGGGTGCTTCCTCTAACCATCTCAACTCTCTCTCCTTGTTTCCCACATAGTCCATCAGTTGTTTGAAACGGGGATAGTTTGTTCCTATTATTAAGTCCTCAGCTAGATTGGGCATAATTCCTACGTGTAAAGGGGTGGTTACCCCTTGCCACTAAATTTGAACCACAGCTACCGGATATGTCTTTTTGTCTCCATGTACACACTTGATAACTATGCTTTCACCAGCCAGGATTTGATTGTGGTTTACGTGTGATTGTCTTACCACTGAGTAACGACCCCCCGAGTCTACCAGAGCACAAAGAATGTTTTCATTCAGGATAACTGGTATTTTATACCATGGATGTCCCTCGCCTAAATATAGGGCCCGTCCCTTAGTGAATCCTATTTCCAGGGGTTTAGGGATTGTTGCTTTTTGGGGACAGTTCCATGCAATATGGCCCCATTCGACACACTGATAGCATTGTAGGCCTTGATTTATTTCTCTCCCAGTGACCTTAGGAGCAATTTTATATTCAAATGTGGGTCGGGGTAGAAGACTTTTTTGAAACTTCCAGGAAGGGTTTGCTAATCCCTGTCCTCTAGGTGTGGTTAT
Organism: Calotriton arnoldi; assembly: GCA_963921515.1. Lineage (NCBI taxonomy): Eukaryota > Metazoa > Chordata > Amphibia > Caudata > Salamandridae > Calotriton > Calotriton arnoldi. The sequence continues at coordinate 40,043 of CAWUFW010014125.1, forward strand.
CTTAAACTCAGAGGACCTATGGTAGGCACATGCGAGGTCAACCGCTTGCGCGACTGTCATATTGGGATGTTGTTTGATCTAGGTTCTGGTAGTTGTAGGAAGTGCCTCTAAATATTGCTCTAAGAATATCTTATCTATAGTCTTGGCTGTCATGGAAGTAGAAGTTTTTAGACAGCTACTTCCCAAATCTTGTACTCTTATAATATAGAGCTCGAGGACTGTCATTGGGGCCCCACTTTCTCATTGAAATTTAGAGCGATAATACTCATCATCATATCCTAATCTTTTTTAAATGATTTTATTTATGTCCTCATAAGGAGTGATTCCTGCTGGGCTGGTGGCTTGGTATGCAGTTTGTAATTCGCCAGACAAAAGGGGGGGCAACATATTGACTCCATCTCTCATGGGGACAAGCTGTTGAGGTGGCTACATGTTCAGAATTTGTGAAAAAGTAATCAGGATCTTCACCCATCTGTTTCTTTGCAGTACAGAGCTTGGATGTTTCAATGGACCTTCGCACTAGTGATAGTGTCTGTCAGTATTTTAGTAGCAGAATCGTGGGCTTGCTGTGTGTCTAGTAACGTAGTAGCCTGGGTCATCTTTAATTCAGTTTCGATGGACTCCCAGTCTTATTGCATATTTTGCGTCTGCTGGTTCACAGCCAACTGAAGATGCCTCTGACCTTCTGCCAATTGTCCTCCCTGGTTATCTGCTGTGTCATCTCTGGCTCCATTATCCCACTTCTGACACCATTGTAGCAGTATAGTCAAAGAGGACACCAGTATTTTTCCAAACAAGATTATTTGTATGTCTCAAAACTAAGGGGCATATCTACCACAACTTGCGATAAATATCGCTAACCGCGCTTAGCGCGGTTTTATTTATCGCCGGCTATCGCTGGATTTTATCGCCCGGTTAGCGCGTTATTAACAACGCTTATCACCAGGGCGATAAAAAATCCAGCGATAGCGGCTTTTTGGGAGGATATCGCTGGAAATCCAGCGATATAACTACAGAGATAGGGAAATCCTTGTAGATACGCCATGGTGGACTTAGCCTGACGATCCACCTCCCATTAAGGGGATGGCTAAGTTAGGATTTTAGGAGGTGTTAGAATCCGGCGAAAAGCGCGCTTAGCGTGACTTTTTACATCGTTAAGAGGTTGCGGGGCCGCTTTTCTGTGAGGTTTCCAGATGGAACGCCTACTTTGCATCTCATTAGCGATGTATATCGCTAAGATGCGTAGCGTCACTGAAATGGCTGCTAACATGCGCTAATGCATGTTAGCGCCGCATTGTTAATAGGGCGATGGGATTTTTGCCACTTTAGCGGCAAAAAGTGCTGCTAAAGCGGCGATAATGCCCTTGATAATATGCCCCTAAATTTGCACTGATCAATGCAGCTGTTTCTCTTGGGTAAGCACAGGTCTTTTTGTTTCTTCGGACACAGGTTTCCCCTTCAGTTTCACCAGTCAAGTTCTTGTCAGGGAGGAGAGATGGCCCTCAAAATAAAAAATAAAAAATAACAGGTCCTGCATATCTCGATTTCGCAATATGTGCCTACCCGTCACTCGTGATTACATATGAATAAATGCGGACAATGGTATGGTGCCAAATCTCCATCACCACTCGGAGTTAGCATATGTTTTATTTTCCCCTTGTTCACTCTCCCTTATGCTGGGTTGGACGGCCACACTTGGAGAAACCCCTTCCATCCATAAAACTGGTGCTTAGGAGCCCATTCACTTTCCTCTGGCAGCGGTTCTCCACTGGAACCGCGGCAGTAAGGACCAAATCGCTTCTTTCCTGCCCAGCTGCAGGTATCTCCATGGCCTCTCTGCCGTCCCCCTACTCCTTTGGGTCCTTTCTACCGATGTCCTCCGTTGGCAGCTCTTGCCGTGTTTGCCGCTGGGGTCCTTCGTCGGTTACCACTTGGCTCCTCTCCCTGATTCCCGCTTTGGCGTCCTCCTCAACGCGTCCCGCCAAGTCTTCTCTGTTGTTTCTGTATTTGGCCACCGCTTCACCTCCGATTAGCTCCTTATATTGTGACGTGGTTTGGGAGCTGGGAAGCTACTTTGAGGAGATGAGTGAGCTGACTCGTCGAGCATTATGGATTTACCGCCACCCACATTGAGATATTTGTTAAACTTGCATGTATGGGGGATCCCGATGATGTCATGAAACCCCTCTGGGACCATAACTGTCTGAAGTCGTGCACCACACCAAAGCCGTACTGATAATCTGTAAATATAGTCTCCTGTAGTCAATCTGAAATATGGCATGCTCGAGAAAAGGCAATCAATTTGGTCACTTGCTCGGAGACTACTCCTTGCGGCCAAGCAGCTTACACTACCCCTGGAACAGTGCAAACTACATAAGCAGCTCTCAAATTTCCTTCATGATCTCGTAAACATGAGCCATCCATAAACAGTACATAATCAGGTAGTGGTTCATCCTGAATATCTGTTCTCGGCTTGGTGCATAGTTCAGTGACATCGAGACAGTCATGTTCCACTTCACCATCATCTTTGTCATTTGACAGGATGTAAAAGAGAACACCTTTTCAGGGTCACATTTCCGGCTGTCATAATGATTTGCTCATACCAGGTCAGGCAGCTATTCGTGAGGTGCTGGGTTCTCATTCTAGTTAGAAGAATTTCAACAGAATGAGGAACGTACACAGTCAAAGAATGATCCATTACTATACTCTCAAACCTTTCAATGCTGACTACTGTTGCTGCCATCGCTTTAAGGCAGCCAGGCAGCTCTGCAGCCACTGGATCTAACGTGGCTGAAAAGTATGCAACTGGTTTTCAAGCTCCTCCCTGATTCTGTGTTAGCACTGAAAGAGTGCAGCCCTCTCTCACACTTTGTTGTAATCAGGCATTCCTAGTGCTGGGGCATGGCCTATACTTTCTCTCAACTCTAGAAACGCAACCAGGCAATCATTGTCCCAAGGCACTGGTACTGACATATCCTTGTGTGTCAGCCTTTGTAAAGGCTTAGTCACTAGGGAAACGTTGGATATCCACTGACAACATTAGCCCACCATTCCCAAGAACATCCTGACTACCTTCTGAGTTGTTGGCGGATTTATTTTCATGATCACTGAGATTTTCTCTTGTGACTCCCTTCTTACACCTTTCTCAATGTGATGACCAAGATATATGACTTCTCTCAAATAGTACGGCAACTTATTTGGGGATACCTTATGTCCATTCTTAGCCAAGTGGTTGAGCAATCCAATAGTACATTTTTTTAATGCTTTACGAGTATTTGACACAGCAGGTTGTCAATGTATTGGACCAGGGCAGAATTACAGGGCATAACAAGGGTCTCCAAATTCTTCTTAAGGATCTGATTGAAAATGGAGGGACTCTCCGTATATCCTTGAGTAACTCGGCACCATACCAAAACACGGTTCCCAAGCCTAAATGCAAAGAGGAACTGACTGTCCTCATATAAGGGTATGGAGAAGAAGGCCTGGCACAAATCAATGACAGTAAACCACTTAGCCTCACATGGAATTTGAAGCAAAATCACAGCAGGATACGGTAGCATGGTACATCAAGGGACCACAATATTATTTATCTTGTGAAGGCCCTGCACTTTGCGGTACTTACCACTAGGCTTCTGCAGGCCCAATATTGGTGAGTTACATAGACTCCCCATAATTTCTTTGAATATTCCTTGTTGAATCATTGTCGCGCTCACTGGAGTTATTCCAGCAATTGTTTCAGGAGTCAAATTATACTGGGTTGTTCTGGGATAGTCCGCATTTGGCTTCATCTGTATACAGACAGGCTCAGTTCCCTTAATGAGTCCAATGTCCTTAGCTGAGAAATCCCAAACTTCTGGTCTTACTGAATCTCTGAGATTTAAAGGCAGATCTTCTGTCGCCATCTTCGGATACAATCCCATAACCATATTCTTATTAGCCAATTTAAAGGCAATATCCTCATCATGAGTTTGTAGCTCTATTCCTTTCGGGTTACAATATATGGTGCAATTCAGTTTGCACAACAAATTGCATCCAAACAAACTCACAGTACTTGAATCACAAACTACAAATTGATGAGTACCCTCAAAACTCCCTGTCTTTACAGTGACATCCTCAGTAATGGGATTCTTTATTTGTTGAATAGCAGCTCCAACAACTTTAGATAGTTCTTCCCGAGAGGGGTAGGCTTAGAACTTCCACTAATCTAACAGTAGAAAAGGTAGCACCAGTATCAACCAAAAATGATACATCGTAGCCACTTACCTCACCATCTACAAATGGGCCACTCTGATCTGCCTCCAAGACTGCGCCAAGCATGCAATCTTCCTCCCCCTCAGGCACCGTGAGGAAGACTGAGCGATGCCGAGATTTTTGCTTTCCTCGAACATAGGAAATTGTTGGTAAGGATTATTTTTCTGAAAAGCATTCTGATTCAAATTTAGGGCCTGATTTGAAGAAAATCTAGGTACATTTGCAACTTGCTGTGGAATTGGATGTTGGAGAGCCTGCATCACTGGGTCTTATGGTACGTTAAGATTCTGAGATCTAGGTCTAGGCACATTCGGTTGCTGCATAGGATTACTGTTCTGGGATGGTACAAACCCTGGATTCTGACCCTGATTTGTGGGACTACAATGACATTATCACTTTTAATGTCCCAACCTATTGCAGTGGTGGCACGGATTAGACTTCTTCAATGTCGCTACATCAATTCGAGTCCTCGAATCAATGGGGACACCCGACCTCTACCTTGTGACTGGAATCCACCTCAATCCTGCATCGCTAGCGCTCCATGTGGATATACTTCCTGCATTAGAAGGGCATTCCCTACAAATGACTGTTTTAGAATTTCCCTCTGAGGAGCCTTCATTTGTACCACCATCAACTTCTCCTTTAACGTTTTCTGCCTCATCTCAATCTCATGATTGGAATATTTAGTGTACCTCAAAATCTCATCTACTGACTTATTCTGCCAACAGATCAAATGCTGTTGAATCATCATAACAATCTCAGGCCTCCATCCTGTCACAAACCTGGACACCAAATGCCCCATGTCTTTAGGCTCCAATGTTTCCATTCCACTGCAATAGCTGCATTGCTATACCCTGCCTCAGGGGGCTGTTCAATGGGTTGTGGGTGTTTGTTTACATTAAACACGCATGGATTTAGAAGCTTTACCTGACTTTACAAATGTGATTGACCAGGGAATGATTCAAATATTTGGTAAATCTGCACAGGTGATAATAAGGAGGAAATATATGTTCAATCTCCATTTATGTTAAACTTTTTATGTGTGCTGCATAATACAGCAAACGTATACAGATGAAAATGCCTCTGCCAATTGTTTTTGTGCATGATGGTGGCCCTTTCAGCACAAAACAATTCAAATCTGATTACAAGGCATGCACCTTTGCACCATGTTGCAAGGTAGCATGCATTGCCGCTAGTCAGCACTTTGTGCACCAGCACCATGAAAAGTCTGATATGGTCCTTACAATGTTACATAGGGTGTATACCTGTCCTTTCTCATCACAGCACTACTTTGGTCTGGGTAGGACCAAGGGCTTCTCCCTTGTGTCATTGTGCAAGGGAGCCTGAGATGATGATGCCCAGCAGTACAGAAAACATCATTTACCTGAGGCATGCTTCAGGCATGTTATGTTAGATATCTCTGAGCTTCAATATTTAGTCAACTCTGCCATGCAAGGTGACTAGCTGCATCCCATATTCATACGTATACATATGTGTGGCAAGCATGTTGAATATTTAAAATCACTGTGATGTCATAGTATTTATAATGGAATTTAGATCATGTGTAGCTGAACTATTTACAATGCAATGTTCAAAACTTTGTCTTGTAGGTGGACATGTCCCATTCACACGGGGAAAGGTTGATGCCTTCTGGGGTCCCACTGCAACCAATAAGTGTAATGAGTGCATTGTTGTAGCTCTGTAAGGGCTGTGCATGATAGTTGTAACATTATGATGTGTATGGGGATCTATCAATCACCTGCAACCAAATTACAGTCAGTGTGTCAACACAACTGAACTTGTCCACAGAATAATGTTGAATTAACAAGGATGCATGTCATTGTACATGTAAGGGCAATGTATGCAGGCCCACAGGATTCATGCATGTTTTGAAGCTGTGGTGATGTTTGCATATCTACAGTTTTGATGCATTTGGCACATGACCATAATCTGGTGCAGATGTTCAACACAATCAAAATTTGTTGTGCAACAATGGCACAAACATAACAAACAATGTATTAACAAATATCTCAGCAAAGTGGAATGAGCTAGGCGAAGCTTGTCTGTACACGGTTTTATGGCCTATGCCCATATTTGAGTATGAAACTGGTGCTGATGAGGTGGAAAAAATTACCCAGACAGTGTTACCAAGTGCAAACATGACGATATCATGAAATCAGATTTTTAGTAAATGTGTGTCAATATGCCACATATATTGCTTCCACTTGCAGCATACTATGCTCACATATGCTGCATACGCTTAACCTCTCCTGCTACATAATTTCAGTGTGAATGACTATAGGTGTGGGTAAAGATTCCTGCTGATCAACACCTAAAATGTTTGGTGACACATACCTGTCCCTGTAGCTGAATGTCAAAATAAAAGCCAAACTGTTAAATCATGTAGGACAGTGTCAGCAGGGTAGCCATCACAATCAAACCATTTTTCCTATGATAGATGCTGTGAATGTTGTTGTGATAGGGCAAACTTTTTCCATATCATGGATTTGACCCATGACAGAGAGCAAATGACATTTTAACATGTGTTTCTGTAAGGGTGTTAGTACATTATCATAAGTATTTATAAATCATCATTCACTTAACTTAATCTGAGGTATGACTGTTGTAATCGAGCCTTAGGGGTACATGAGCCTCCCTCAGAGTAGTCTATGTCATACCTATGTGAAATGGATTGACAGAGGAACAATTACACTGAGCCCTGCCTGGAGGCTGTAGGGACGTAGGTCTGCTACTCTATTTAATCATGGTGTTGTTCAAGTCATTACCAAACTGCCAGTCTGATGCACATTGTAAGTGTAGATGTCCACATGGCAGGGTTCTTTTCAAATGGCTTTACAGGTATAAACTGGATGTCAGGCTTCATATCTCACTGCAATCTGTATATTTTAGAGCACATTGTGCAAATGTCACTGCTGTTAAACCTATGGAGCACCAGTAGGCCTCAATGCATGAATGCAGTCTAATTGGCATGGTGTGGCCAGCTGGACAAAAATGCACTAGTCTACACATGGATTGGCATTGAAATGCCAAAAACATGCCCCATATATCCCCTATGTTCCATTTCTGGGAAACATTCATACAATGCAAGGTATAAAGTAATGTTGCTGCTTGTGTAAAAGCTCACATGCAGAAATCCACTGTGTAAGCAGCATACGTCCCATTACACTGCTCACATACTGGTGGGGTAAGTTAGACTGGCTGGCAGAAACACAGTCACCCTTGCATCATGGTACAAGGTTACCACAAACTTGTTGTACAGATGAGTACTCCAGCATGCAAACACACAACTCTTGAGATGCATTGTCTTTTTAAAATTATGCACTGAGGAATGCAGCCCTAGGAGAATGAGTATACAGAAATTTGATTATATAAAGATCATCATGATATTGCTATAACTGTATACCAAAAGCTATATGTCAGATTTAAGTGTATTTGCCTGAGAGTAAATTGGTGATGTGTACTACAGTAATGTCTTGCAGGAGGTAGCCAACCCCCATCCATCTATGTATTGGCTACCTGACATTGAGTAAGTAAAGACAGCAATGTGTGCTGCCTTGTGTAACTCCAGATGAGTCATGCAATACAGAAGCACACTACTTGAACTTGCTTACCTTATTACCTTTCACGTATGTTTATGAGCAAGTTTCACCTCACTTGCATGGTGCAATGCCAACACCAAAAGTGTCCATATCTGGGCCATGTGTCCAATTTCCTATCATCACATCATCATGAGTGTGACTCACTGTTATGAAAGATATGGTTGTAATCATATTGTGATTACATTTCCATATTGTAGACTTACACTGACTGCACTTGACTCAGTTTTCCTTCCTCGAATAGATATCTTTGTACTGAAGGTATATAGTCCATATCTCTATCTCAATTTTTGGTGTTGATCTGGAGGGCTAAATATGATTGTATGACAATGTCAGCCTATTTTTGCTAACGTCAAGTACATTTAGAACTTGAGCTGATAAGTTTTTCCTTAATCTCCCTAGATACCATAACAGCTGATGAAGCTAAAGCCTTTAAAATGAGGAAGGAACGCTACCGCCACATCCTTCGCATCACAAAGACATACCGAACAAGGGGGTCATATATGAAAAGGCCAAGGCATCAGGGAGGTGGAAGACTGGAAGACAATGCTATGTGTACTTTTATGGTTTTATAACCAAAATAAAGTTAAATGATGATGATGATGACTGGGAGTCAGATTGACACCGTACAATCCGGTGGGCCAACAATGCTGGAGGGTGTCCAACAGCAGCAGCAGCTGTTCAGACACAGCCCACAACAGGATCATCAACTTACTCTGCAGCTCCGAAGCAACTCAAAAGGAATCCTTGCAAACAATCCAAACCTTGGTTCAATGGTACCCTTAATGATGAACGTCGCAAACTCAGGCTCTCTGAGAGACGGTGGAGAAATGCCCCCTCCACCTCTAGTCTCAAACAGTTAAGGAAGATGAGAAGCGCTTATAACAAACTCATTCGCTTTGCTAAATCAGATCATTTTAGAGTTCAGCTTGATAGCGCTAAAAACCGTCCCAAGAAACTGTTTGATATCAAACAACAGGCTAATCTGATTCCTCCAATCAAATCCGCTGGACCCAGTGGGGAGGACTTCTCAACGCACTTTTCTGAAAAGTCTAGAAGTATTGAGCGTGAGCTGCAACGTGCCGCTGCTAACCAGTTGTCTATGAACTCTCTGGGTCTGACTGTACCCACGATAGTGTGTGCTCCACTTTACCCCACAGAGGACACACCCAAAAACAATGCCTGCTGGAACACTTTCCGGCTTCCGGATTGGGAGGAGCTGTCACATTCCCTGGCCTCTCTTAAACCATCCAACCATTTCAAGGATCCTCTTCCCGCCAAGTTGCTCAAAGACCTCAAAATGGCCATTCTGCCTCTCTGGTCCAGGATCATCCAACAATCTCTCCTTCAGGGGAGGATTCCCGACTGTCTTAAAATGGGGCAAGTCACCCCCATCCCCAAGAAGCCCAATGCAGACCTAACAGATCCCAATAACTACCGGCCAATCACCAACATCATGTCCTTAGCGAAATTGCTCGAAAAATGCGTTCACACTCAGCTCTGCGACCACATCGAGAAATTTCAGCTCCTAGATCAACACCAATCAGGCTTTAGAGCAGGCCATAGCACTGAAACAGCTCTAACTCACATTGTTGTTGACGCCTTGAGAGCGCGTGACCAAGATACGCCCTGTCTGCTTATTCTTCTGGACTTGTCCTCTGCTTTTGACACTATCAAACATGATAACCTTATTGACCTTCTTCAATATAGGATGGGGTTATCTGGTCCTGTCCTACATTGGTTCTCCTCTTTCCTGCATAACCGAACACAAAGAATCAAAGTCAACCAATATTTGGCTGCCAGCACTGCGGTCTCAATTGGGGTACCTCAAGGATCTGCACTCTCGCCCACGCTCTTCAACCTATTCATGGAGCCTCTAACTTTCATTCTGAACGATTCAAACATTCAGTACCACATGTACGCGAATGACACTCAACTGTATCTGAAGATCTCTTCTCCAGACGACATGAAAACTCTTAATGGAGCGCTTCAAAAAACTCAACAATGGCTAACACATAACCATCTGCTACTTAACTCCCTCAAAACAGAATTTCTCCTGATTAACCCCCGCAACCACGAGGCCCCCATGCAAAACTGGATCAAACAAATCTCCGCACTCAACTGCACCCCGCATATGGTGGACTCCGCGTGCTCTTTAGGTGTCACCCTAGACAAATTTCTAAACATGCAAGGCCACATCAGTGCCACTGTTAAGAGTGCCAATCATCAGCTCAACACTCTTAGGAAAATCAAACCCTTCCTACCTCCCGAGGATCTCCAGTCAGCACGTCAGTCCTTAGTTATCTCACGAGTAGAATACGGTTTGGTGACCCTAGCGGGGCTTCCTAAATCATATGTTAGCGCCGCTAAGAGCTACTCTAAATGCCTCGGCCAGACTTATCACAGGCGCCAGAAAGCATGATCATATTACACCTGACTTAATCCAGCTTAATTGGCTTCCCATTGAAGCAAGGATCCGTTTCAAGATAGCCTGCCTGACACATAAAGCTATACACTTCAATAGCCCCGTTTACCTGGCAAAAAAACTCGAGCTCTCCAGATCCAGGCAAAACTTAAGAAGCTCCAATACCCTACTACTGAAACCACCGAAGTTCAACAAAAAAAGAACTTACAATTGCACCTTCTCAGGGCTGGCTCCAAGAATTTGGAATACCCTCCCAACGGAGATCAGAGCCAACCCCTCGACTGCTTCATTCAAAAAACAGGTCAAATGGCTACTGTTGGAAGAACTTCATCAGCAATAGCCTCTGTGTCATCTGCTAGATACTTCCCTTTCGTGCTTCAATCAATCAATCAATCACAGAATTTGTAGCGCGCACTACTTACCCTCGAGGGTCTCAAGGCGCTGGGGAGAGGGAAGGGGGGGGTGCTGCTACTGGTCGAACAGCCAGGTCTTGAGTAGCCTCCTGAAGGTCAGCAGGTCTTGGGTCTGTCGTAGGCTTAGTGGAAGGGTGTTCCAGGTCTTGGCGGCGAGGTGTGAGAAGGATCCGCCGGTGGTTGTTCTTCGAATGCGAGGGACGGTGGCGAGGGAGAGGTCGGCGGAGCTGGCGGTTGGGGACGTAGAAGAAGAGTCGTCTGTTGAGGTAGGCTGGGCCAGTTTTGTGGAGTGCCTTGTGTGCGTGGATGAGGAGTTTGAAGGTGATCCTCCTGTCAACGGGGAGCCAGTGCAGGTTCCTCAGGTGGGGGGTGATGTGGCTGTGGCGTGGTACGTCGAGGATCAGGCGTGCGGAGGCGTTTTGTATGCGTTGCAGTTGCTTGATGAGCTTGGCCGGGGCTCCCACGTAGAGGGCGTTCCCATAGTCAAGTCTGCTACTGACGAGGGCCTGGGTGACTGTTCTTCTTGTGTCTGTCGGGATCCACCTGTAGATCTTGCGAAGCATGCGGAGGGTGTTGAAGCAGGAGGAGGAGACTGCGTTGACTTGCTTGGCCATGGAGAGCGTTGAGTCGAGGATGACTCCCAGGTTGCGTGCGTGGTCGGTGGGTGTCGGGGCTGCTCCCAGCGTCGTTGGCCACCAGGAGTCGTCCCAGGCTGAGGGGTTGGAGCAGAGGATGAGGACCTCCGTCTTGTCCGTGTTCAGCTTTAGTCGGCTGATCTTCATCCAATCGGCGATGGCCTTCATTCCTTCATGGAGATTGGCTTTGGCGGCGAGGGGTCCTTGGTGAGGGAGAGGATCAGTTGAGTGTCGTTGGCGTAGGAGATAATGTTGAGGTCGTGCTGTCTGGCGATGCGTGTGAGCGGGGCCATGTAGATGTTGAACAGTGTTGGGCTGAGGGAAGATCCCTGGGGTACGCCGCAGATGATCTCGGAGGCTTCGGATCGGAAAGGTGGGAGGCGGACTCTCTGGGTTCTGCCGTCGAGGAAGGAGGTGGTCCATTCCAGGGCCTTGTCTCGGATCCCTGCGTCGTGGAGGCGTGCGCGTAGAGTGCGGTGGCAGACAGTGTCGAAGGCGGCGGAGAGGTCCAGCAGGATGAGGGCTGCGGTCTCACCGTTGTCCAGCAGGGTCCTGATGTCGTCGGTGGCTTGACAATCATTTTTACGTAATGGGTCAAAATATATGCTTGACAATTATTTTCACTTTGGGCCCGATTCACAGAACTAACTTACTACAAAATCCTAAACTTACTACAATATTGGTATTCACAGAATGCACTTACTCATTTTGGTATTCACAGAATGAACTTACTCATTTTGGTATTGACAGAATGAACTTACTCATCCTAACTTTATGTCCGCACTCGGGCCGGAGTTTACGGCCCGGTGGCGGAGATTCCGGGCCAATGGCGGAATCTCCGCCTCCGGCCCTGAAACTCCGACTTCGGGCTAGAAATTCCACCTCCGGCCCGGAAAAACCGCATTTTGGCCATTTGAGCATTTCAAGTGCCTACCATCCCCCACCATGCTCCAGCTGAAGTCAATTAAGACTAACTGCAAAACCAGCACCACATAAAAGCAGCACACATTCAAGGACCAGGTTTGGCCACAGAGAGTTCCTGTTTGCTTTGCTGTTCATCGCTACTGCAAAATGTACGCACTGAGGAGGAAGAAGAACTTCACAACTGAGGAGACCACCATGATTGTGGAGTTCATTATGAGGCACCACAAACGCCTACATGGTCTCCCACCTTACTGCACCAGTGGCACATAGAAGGCAGCTCTCTGGCAGCAGTTAGCCACTTCTGTCACAGCATTGGGGGAGGATGTGCGTACTGTCCGTGAAATAAAGAGGAAGTGGCAGGATGAAAAGAAGAGTGCGAAGGAGAAGTACTCCAGGATTGAGTTAAACAGAGTTCTCCCTGCCTCACAATCTGGACCCCGCCTCCGTCTCACACCACTAGAGGAGGATATCATCACTACAATCCACCCTCACATGCTCCATGGGCTGCCTGTGAGTGATGTCCGCAATGTGGCAACAGGTAAATGGGATGACAAGAACAAGTATACAAAATGTATGTCTGTGTCGCACTGCCATTGTGAGTAAGGAAGTTGTCTAAAGTTCATATACAAATATAGTCAGTCAGAGGCTCATGTGTTTCCCTCTGTATGTTGCACCACAAGTCCCAGAATCCTTTGTATTCAAAATGGCAAATCCCTTTCACACTATTAAATACAAAGGCCCAGTACTGATGCCGTATATACCTAACACTGTTAAGTAGCAATTGTCAAAGTGCCCCTTCCACTTATCCAGATGCGGCTGGGTCAGTCAAGAACGTAAGGGGGTGGGGGTGCGGTGCAGAGGCAAATCAACAGACAACGGAATAGAGAAAATAACTATAAAATATCCTAAAAACAACTCACCTTGGGCCTGCCAAAATCACAAAACTGAAGGTGAGAGAATCCTTATTTCAAAATATTTAATTCCCATATCCCATTGTTTAATTCCCACCCTGCCACGCCATCACATCACCAACGCCCCACTGCTCCTACCTGCAACGGCCGTGGCAGTACTTCACAATACTGTTAGCATGTAGAAGATATGAGGAAATGTCTGACAAGTTCCACATGTACATTTTCCATGTGTTGATTTTTCTCTCTTCTCACCCATTGACACATTCAGCCAGAGTACAGACAACCACAGTAGCAGATGTCCCTGCATCTTCTGGGAGGAAACATCATCCAGAGCAACGCAGAGCACCCTCACTAACTGGTAAGTCAAACTTGTCAGGAGATGGTCAAAATGCACACATAGGCAGCAGACAACAGAGGGAGATACATAGTGTCTGCATCTCAAAGCAACTGAAGAGGAAAAACTAGCCTTACAACTATTGGAATTCTCAAAGGACATTTACCTTTACCAAACTATATCTGTGAATAGCAAAAGACAAAATATAACATATCTAGGCTCATCATATCATTGTGTTTTCAGAACATTACATGTATTCCACCAGCAGTTCCAGGCCTTGGAACTCGATCGTGGAATCGAGTGCCAGAGCAAGTCTAAATGTATCCACCTCTAGATTGCAATTATTTTTGAAGACTAAATCAAAAAATCCAATGAGAACAAATATGACAATGATGATCAAGAAGTGAGATTCAAATATCAGGATTGAGAATGCGTCCACTGTCCAACTTAGAATGTTTCTTTTCCATACATGAATTTGTCAAGTCCAACCAGCTGGTCATAGATGTCATAATTGTATGGTATTATGTCTTTTGGTCCATTAACAAAACATGATAGTGGACCTTACTTCAGGAAGTGTTGTTGTGTCAATTTGATAGACATTGCTACTAGGCAGTGGAGCCATAATAAGTTGAATGTGGGATCACTCATGATAATTTGTGGTAGACACTTCTGCAACGGTAGGGCCCACAATGCTTGTGCTTATCCTTTGTGCCTCAAATTGAGTGCATCACATGTGGCAGCCGAAATGTAAAGTTGCAAACACACTTATCATTGTAGGTCCAATGATGTCCTCCCAGAGTCCAAGACACACATTGACTTCTGCTACAAGGTTGGCTGTGACATCTGGTCGGGGACCACACACTGGGCAGGTACGGGGCCATGGTAAGTAAACCCAGGAACAATGAACCTGAATGCTCATGCTCATGAAATGTGCCTTTAATCTCCGCTGTATGTTGTATGTGTTTCACATAACTGTTGTCCTGCATCACAATATGCCTACATATGGCATTGAACCATATACCAGATCACACCATGGTGGCTAGTGAAAGGATGTCACAAAACATATGACAAGTGAGTGTAGAATGGACATAAAAATAGTATATAGTGTCACATTAAGTGTACTAGACACAACTGGATCGTAATTCAATGATATGAAAACTCCCTAGCAGAATTCCAAAGGACAAAACAATTTGAAATTGGTGTGGATGATGCTCGCACTGATGCCAGTTCTGTACGTTTGTGATGGATGTATGGGCTGCCAAGGTGAATCTTCAGGAAGTCACATTTCAAAATCCCTTGGCTGAAAGGCCCAAACCAAATCCAGTGTAGGCGTCAACCATTAAAGATTCACAACTTACCCACAATGTGGTATCCTAGTCAAATGTTGCACTCTGCTTGCCTCCTCTTCTACTGTATCCACCTATATAAGTGAGTGTATGATATATGAGGTAAGGATGTCTGCTGTACAAGACATCATCCGTTGTCAGCTTAGTTCTACCATGATGTAGGAAATGGATAATGGGAACAGAGGACACTCCAAGGATGAACATAACAAATGTGTGATCTCTCAATCCAAAATGAGCTTTGTGACTCCATTGTTAGGGAAGCACAAATGACACACAAAAGGTACCTGACTATTGCACATCTCACATATGAACTCTGCAATGCAATGTTTGAACTGATGTGCAAATGTGAAACTGGTCAGCCTGTGGATGTACACTCCTTCCAACTTGTCAACAGACAACATCATACTCATGAGACATATTAGTCTTAACGGTGAAGGTGTAAGCAATGTAATGCGGTGGCGTCCTGATCATTTCTCCCCTTCCTTCCTATATCAGTAACCTTCTCATATACGTTTGTCTGTTGATGTGCCATCTCATTGATGTCAGTGCTGTGTGGAGGTACAGCTGCCAATTGCTGCATGTGAGCAGGGGCCCACATGTAAAGTCCATGAGGTAAACATGCTGCACATTGTCCAGGAATATCCTATCAATGGTCATTGAGAATGACATGTACATGTTAGCTCATAGCTACCATCTGGTGTACTGAAATATGGATATGTATGTCTCATCACAGCTGCTGACAGGATGAGACCAGTGCAGCGTAGAACACCATCCCGGGGAATGCATGACATCCTGGCTGCAGCAGTGAAACCCTCTCGCACATGTACATCAGGTAAATGTGGTGTGAAGTGTTTCCCTATCAAAACCATGACAAACATCAAAATCCCCTTCTGCATAGAACCTGCAGTTGTTGTTGACAAAGTTTCATCCATATCATAAGTGTCACATGTGCCTGTTTGTAAATTTGTAATGCAGATGATTGACATTGGTGTCACTTCCCTCTACAGCTGCTGGATCGGGGAACGCTTCGTCAACAGTACCTATGAGGAGCATGGTTCAGCAGTTGACATCAGGGGGGATTGCAGAAGGACACAAAGCTGTGGATGGAGCTGGTAAGTTTGCTTTATCAGTGTACATCTCCGTTTCACCCCTCAGTGCTATTGTGTGAGCTGTCACTTGTAGGGGTACCCAAACCAGGTCACATGTGCGTCATCTGTTGATGCAAAGTACAGTAGAACCAACCCTTGTGTTGCACCACATCTCATACTAGGTCAATTACTTATCCTGTTGCAACCTCTGTGTTCCAGGTGATGATGACGATGAGGAGGATGGACCTTCCACCAGTGTTGGGCGGCGGGCAATCAGAGGTGAAAATCCACTGCTCCTCCAGGCAGTGATGTCAGCTGCAAGTACTGCGCAAGAGGAGGAGGAGGAGGAAGTACCTGGGGAGGATGAAGTATCGGACGATAGTGACTGTCTGTTCATCCCCTCAGAGGATGAAGAATCTGATGCCATGGACAGTAATTTTCCCACATCGCCCACATTTAGCAAGGCCTCACACCCTCCGCCCAGCAAAGTGTGTCAGCCTCCTCCAATGAAAAAGATTGCCTGTCCACAGCATAGAGATAACCAGCCACAGCTCACCCACACACCAACACAGACCTCACTCCCTCACAGCCCTCACATCCGGGACAGACATGGTGGTTCCCCTACACACTCCTCCCCGTACAGTGTATCCCAGGCATCATCTTCACCATCTGAGGGAAGTACCAACCCTGTTGTGGTGCAGGTATCCCCTGGGCACCATTCTCCTGTCCACAGGCTTCCACATGCCAACCCCCCCTGCTGTTGGACCTGGCGGTCTCATCCATGGCCGACCCCTGCAGAGAGGGCCTGCACATGGCCGTGGTGGCCAGTGGGAGCAGGACTTCTTCAAACAGCAGACAGATGTGAGGCAGGACATTCGTGCCATAGGGGCCACCCTGTCAGACATGTCTGAGGCCCTGCGCCAATTCCCTCAGATGGTGGACAGACAGACCCATGTTTTGGATAGGTTGGATAGAACTTGGCAAGACATGTCCAAGAATATCAGAGACATGATATCTTTCCAAAGGGAAGAGAGTTTAAGATACCATGCCTTGGCCATGAAGATGATGGACGGCATGATGAAAGTGATCCAAAGTCTCCCTTCACGGTCAATGCAGGGAGGGGAGCCATCACATCTGCCTGCAGCACATCACACCCACACACCTGTACCACAAACAGCACAGGACCACAGCAAGGGTACACACCCACCACCGCACCCCATCCAGGCACTCCCCCCACCTGCACATCCACCACCACCCCTGAACAGGCACTACCACCACCTGCACAACATCCCCCTGTCCATGCACATACACCAAGTGTACAGACACAATCCGCCCCTGCACATGAACTTCACCCTGTACAGGCACATGCACGAGACCAACCTGCACCTCGGCGTCAACCCAGACTTAATCCCTCACAGCGATCATCACCCCTGAAATTGCGAAGTCACAAGCACGAACCCCATTGATCACATCCCAGGAACTTTTTGACCGTTGTGAATATGTGTCACTAAAAAATAAATCTGTTCCCAAGTCAAAACTCTGTGGCGTATCATGTCCTGATAGGCTAATGATCACCAAGTTAGTTGGCGTAGAGATGAGAAGATGTATGTGTGTGTGTGACACATGTACAAGTGTAACCCCGTCATTGCAGCAAGCCGTCATGTGCGGAGCAGATGACTACCAAAATACATGGGCATATTTTGTACAAGACATTCACAATGAAGCCAAACAAGATAGAGAAAGTATGAATCAAAATAAGTTTTTATGTAAAAAATATGTGGGGTTAGAAAAACAACAACAGTCCGTCTGGAAGGGAGAATGGAAAACAAATGATGTCCTTACTGCAGAAGGAGAAGGGAACTTGGATTGGGGTGGGGCAACATAAATATAACACGTCAGGGAGCGTCAGGGAAACCAGTCTATTTACAGGGGAAAAAGTAAATCATTGTCCATAAAGAAAAATCTGTCCAACTGTTCAAGTGTCCTTCTGGTCATACTCTAGGACCACAATGTTCAGATCCTCTGAGTCCCATGCGTGCTCCTGGCTGGCCGGTGCATGAACAGGCACCACACGGGGTCGGGACACACGAGGAGTAGGGGGGGAAAGAGTGTGGGGCAACGGACAGGGGGAGATATTGACGGTGGTGTGGGAGGGATGTTGGGACACAACAGACGACATGGCTGCACTCAGGGAATTGAAACTGGCAGTGAGGGTGGCCAGAGCTCATGCAATTTCCTCTCGCATCATGTGCACCTCTAGACACAATTGCAGCAAGATGCGAGAGGACATGTCTGGCTGACCCTCACATGCCCACATCAAGTCATCTGGTACAGCCACATACGGAACAACACAGGGAGGGTTTTGGGTCGCATGTGGGGGGTGTAGTGCCTCAGGTTCGGAGCCAATGTTGGTGTCGTCCTGGCAGCTACAATGAGGGGGACAGATTGCAGGGGTTGCAGCTGGAGGCCCCGATGAAATGGGGGCCTCTGGAGTTAGGGAGGGGCTGATGGCAGGCCCAGGTTGCGTAGTGGCCTGCCCCGGGGACACCTCGGCAATACTCAGAGGTGAATGGTCCGTGGGAGAGTGGCTCTCCACCCCCCCTGGCCAGAGGTGTCCAGTTCATCACCCCCCTTCAATGTCCTCAGCCTCCACCCGGTCCGTAGCACCAGAGTTGTCATCCTGGTCAGTCCGGGTGGGCGCAATCCCCATGCCTCCTGATGTTGAGGGTTCCGCCTCATCGTCCTCTTCCTCAGTACTGGAAAGAGGTCGTAGCCGCCGGCGCACCACAGATGTCCTGCTCCGAACCCGGTCCTCTTGGCCAGCGGAGTCCACTGAAATGTGAGACAAATCATTATGTAGTTGGTGTACACGTCAGGACAAGACACATATCAAGATGAGCCAAGGTCAGACTTTGTTCTCCTCTGATCACACTATAGAGTTGTCAGTGTTTATGAGCTTAAATTACGTGCATGTTCAATGTCATCTCCTGATTTGAGTCTGACATGGACATCTCACAAGATTATTGTTGGTTTGCACGTCTGTACTGCCAACCCTCAGCTATGGCATTCTTGTGACCTGTGTGTCCTGTCACTGCTACATGGGCAGGTTCCACAACCCAGTCCACAAAAGGAGATCAGAGAGAGTCCAGATGAAATTGGAAAGGGCCTGTGATATGGAGTGTCTGCACTTTCACGTCTGGACAAATGTTATCTGCTGTGTAGCATTGGATGGGACAACACAAAGGCCGAATGGGGGTAACACATCCATATAGGGTCTGGCCAATTAGGTTTGCTAAGTTGTGAGTCTAAGCTTTTGATATCCTCTCACAAAAGCTGACAATCCAGTGCCACATATTGGCTTTGGAGGCTGAGCAGGTAGTGCTGTGCACTGGTGAACAGTAGTGGCTCGTTGTTACAGCTACCTGTACATGGAAAATGGCATACAAGCTACTGGGGGTAAGACGTGTGTCTGTGGACACACTTGGCAACATTTGAAACACTTATGAGTGTGGCAAGGGTCTCAAAGTCTGTCTTGACTCCATGGCACATGATGATCTGTCTCAATCAGAACCCAAACTCTCCGAAAGCAATGTAAGTCACAGCATCCAATTCCCATTGGCCTCACATACACACACTGGACAGTGTCTGTACCATTCCTCATCCAATGCACACATCAGTTATGATTCCCTTGGTTCACTGTTAGTGGTGCTGGCAGTGCAAATTTCATTAGTAATGCAACTGTGTGTCTCAAATCCCCAGTTTTCATGATGACACTACAACTCCCAGAATGCACTCTGCCCTGTACAGATAATGCGCAAAAGTGAGCTTTTTGCTTCATGATGACTGCTGCATAGACACAGAATAGGTGACTGGAGGCATGGGACACAGAATGGTACAGCTCTGTCTGCACTCGCATCATACTTCAAGACACATTTTGCCTATAATGCACTTACCAGGGCTCTGCTGCTCTTGCTCCTCCAGCTGAGCATGGAGGGTCGGAAGAGCTGCACGCAGGACCCTCCTGTACAGTGGCGAGAGGCGAGGACGATGCACATGGTGCTGGGAAGACTGGCCCAGTAGCTCTTCAGCCTTGATCCGGGCCCAGCGTTTCAGGTCCTCCCAGCGCTTGCGGCATGCCCTCGCGTTCCTGGTGTGAACGCCCACTGTACTGCAGCGCTCACCAATTCTGGCCCATAATCTGGCACGCGCTGCATTGCTCAGCTGTTCCTCTGGCCCCCCATATAGCTGAGGATATTTCAGTATCACCCCCTCAGCTAGGATGTCTAATTCCCTTTCACTGAAAGGGGGTGCTTTCTCTTCATAACCCTCAGCCATTTTGGGGGAAATAAGGTTGATGAGAGCAGCAGGATGGCAGAGGATCTGATCTGTGAGAGAGGATGACTCAGAATGAACACAAAATGGCTGTCAACAACTTCCTGTGATGTATTTCCTGTCTCCCACTTCCTGTATGTCATTTCCTGTATGAAATTATGGGTTCCGGTTACTTTTCGGAGTTTACGGCCCGAAAACGTACTTTCCGCATACGGAGAGTACTCTGCGCATGCGCGGAGTACTTTCCACATACGCAGAGTACTCTGCGCATGCGCAGAGTACTGTCCGCATGCATAGAGTACTCTGTGCTTGCGAAGAGTACGCTACGCATGCGCAGAGTACGCTACCGTGCCGGAATGTGCGAAATCGACCAGGAACCCATTATTTCATACAAGAAGTGACAGACAGGAAGTGGGAGACAGGAAATACATCACAGGAAGTAGTTGTCAGCCATTTGGTGTTCATTCTGATTCATCCACAATCACAGAACAAATCCACTGCCATCCTGTTATTCTGTAGCAGAGAAACCTGAAATGACAGTGTAAGATTAATTCATAGACATGAAACAAAAGGGGGAACAGACCATGTTATGAGATTTGGGCTGGGACAAGGGGGGGGGGCTGGCACAACATCACCCCCCAGTTTACTTTTCAACTGCATTGCATTATGGTACATGTAGTCCATATTTAGTGATCAACACAAGAGTTGGCTGTTGTGTTACAGTGTATTAGGGGGTAGCAGTGCTGTGCATCCCAGACACATAGTGGCAGATTCAGCCACAACATCATCACTCACGTTGTGGGCCCAACATTATTGGTGTATGTAAATCATTTGGGGCCCAAAAATAAAAAATGCTATAGTTATGCACTTGTTAGATACAGACACCCATTGTCAAAAGGTACGGGAGGGTCTCTCAGAACATGTACATCTCATCCTCAGATTCAATAGAATCCTTGGGAAATCCACTACACTGATTGCTGACATTGGCACATGACCTGATGCATGGTCAATCTTTTGACTCATGTCAACAGTTGTGGTTGACATACAGTTAGTGTGGTTTGCAAAGTAGTCTCAGGATGGAGTTTTTGGACAGAGTCGTAAGTATCCATTTTTCATCATTGACAACAGACAGCAAACCACATTTTGTCCATGACACAACAGGTTGCTCACGTGAAAAACGTGGCAACCAGCTGATCACGGACTTGCATACCCTGACCTCGGTTATGTGCAATGGCCCGGTTGCCCGGATTCAGAGCTAGCCGAGGTTCAAGAGGTATGTGTAAGCCATGCGTTAAAGCGATATTGTGCAAGACACAACAGGCCATAATGATCTTGCACACAACTTCAGGGGAGTACGTCAGCACACCCCTGTACGGCTGAGACATCTGAAACGCGACTTCAACAGACCAAAAGTGCGCTCTATGATGGCTCGAGTTCGTATGTGTGCCCGATTGTACCTACGCTGAGGTACAGTGGTTGGATGTCTGTAAGGTGTAAGGAGTTGAGGGGAGAGTGCATACCCAGCATCGCCTGAGGAGGGAAGATAGGGCAATAGGTTACATTTCCATCTAAAATTTGAACAGAACATGATCTTTACTCAGTACATGCAGTGTCTGTTGTGACCGTGTATGTGGCTTGGTGATTCTTATTGTAGAATGGTTGTTGATATAAGGTGGCATTCATTCATTACTGGGCTTCTTGACAGGCCCCTTGCGCCACCAGTGCGTCACTTTTCATATGTGAGAAAGTGACGTACCGGCAGCGCAAGGGGCTTGTAAATTAGCCCTTTCATAAGCACACATCACTCTTTTTAGTGCTTGGTACTTACCCAGTAACCACATGTTGCCAAATTCTCCCGCAGCCATCCGCCGGGCAAGAGGTGACATGCGGAATACGAAGCTGTCATGGGTACTGCCTGGAAACGCTGCATGCACAGCTATGAATCTCCCACTGGCATCACAGACAGCCTGCACATTGATGGAATACCATTGGTGTCTGTTGCAGTATATGTGTGCAATGCGGCGGGGTGGCTGAAGGGCCACATGGGTACAGTCAATTGCACCCAGCACACGTGGGAAGCGGGAGATGGGAAAAAAATCCCTAGCTGCCCTTTGTCTGCTTGCCAGTGTATGGGGCATTCCTATGAGAAGGTGGGCTCTAGAATTGATGCAGCTCAGTACCTGATGCAAGCACCGCGACTGGGTAGCCTGGGAGATGCCCACGACATCACTGGTGACCCTTTGGAATGACCCCGTCGCAAACAAATGGAGAGCTGAAAGGACCTTCGGATAGGCTGGAATGGTATGGGAGCAGCAGGTAGCAGAGTCAAGTTCCTCCTCCCAATCACATACCATCTCCAAGATGACTTCTGGAGGGAAGCGGCATCTGGCCCTTACATCTTGGGTGGACATCCCAAATATGTTGATCCTCTGTCTGAAGATCCTCTCTCTTCTCCTCCTCCTCCTCAAGTCTTCTTGCCGCATGGCAAGGGGCAGAGCAACAAATACATTCAGCGACATGTTGAAAGTGTTTCTGTGTGTCTGCTCTGCTTTCATATGTGCTGCAGGGCTGGGATTGGCTGCAGTGTGTCAGCTGATGCATCATGGGGGATGGTAGGCACTTGGACAGGTGTTTAGCATTGAGGTAATGCTCAAACGGCCAAAATGCGGATATTCCGGCCCGGAAGCGGAGTTTCTGGGCCGGAGGTGGAGATTCCGCCATTGGGCCGGAATCTCCGCCTCCGGGCCGTAAACTCCGGCCTGAGTGCGGACATAAAGTTAGGATGAGTAAGTTCATTCTGTGAATACCAAAATGAGTAAGTTCATTCTGTGAATACCAAAATGAGTAAGTTCATTCTGTGAATACCAAAATGAGTAAGTGCATTCTGTGAATACCAAAATGAGTAAGTGCATTCTGTGAATACCAAAATGGTAGTAAGTTTAGGATTTTGTAGTAAGTTAGTTCTGTGAATCGGGCCCTTTGTGCTTGAAATATGTGCGGGACAATCTTTTTTACTTGAGTTTTAAATTGTATCTCGTCGCTCTTTGAAAGTAGTTTGATGCTGAAACTGCTCGGCCCATCTAGGCTTCCTCAGCAATAACCTCTATGACTTTTTCCAGACACTTCCCCTCGCTCCATGAAGTTATGCTTGACAATTATTTTCACTTTGCGTTTGAAATATGTGCTGGACAATCATTTTTACTTGGGATTTAAACTGTATGTCGTCGCTCTCTGGAAGTAGTTCGATGATGAAACTGTACGGCCCATCCAGTTGGGCTTCTACATGTTGTTCACTTGCTACCTCTTCCTCCCCTAGCACCCACATTTATTCTTATGCCTCTGGTTCTTCTCATGCTGCTTTATTGTATTGTACTTATACTGTTTCTTCACCTCAACGTCAGTTTTCTCTTTGTACAGCGTTCTGGTACCCATCTGGGTCTTGTTCGCGCTTTATAAAACTCTTCAAATAAATAAACTGTCTCACAGCAGCCAACCACATGGGCCAGGAGGCCTAGACCTGCCTGAGGATCTTTGTTCCAAAACGAGATTCTTAGGGAGTTGAACAAAATTCACAGAAGGATGCATGGCATTGAACAAGAGCAGGCCATTCCCCACGAAATAATGTTAACATTTCAGAAGGCCATGGAGAGGAAATTTGAGACTCCCTGTGTGGACATTCCCTTTACCTGTTATTAATATGTTGGTTGATTTAGTCTTGTTATTAGTCATAGCGATAGTTAGGGTTTATAGGTGTAGGTCTAGAGTAGATAAGAGTAAGGTAAATAGTTTCTTCTTACCTAGTTGTTTTAAAGTCTGTTATTTAATTTTAGTATTTTTAAGTGGGTGGGGGCTGATGTTTAGTGTTGATTGTTTTTTTGAAACCCAAAAAATCAACAACAAAAAAATTGTTTAGGATTAAATGTGTAGATAGTGTTTATGTTTGTATTTTACGTAGTAATGTGTATTAAGAGGGGTAGGGGGTCATGTGTATATAGTACTTAAGATAGTTCAAGATAAGTTAAGATAGTTTAGGCTAGTGTTAAGGTTAGTTAGTGTAGGCTAGGTAGGTGAAGGTAGTTTTGATAGTTTTGTTGCATTTACAATTTCTCTACTTTCTCTAGTTCGTAGTCATTTCATATTTGAGAGTTGGTACCATTGAGTATGTTGAGTTGAGTCAAGTACGTGTTGTAGCAATTGACCTGCAGTCTTTGAAGTTATATGTTGCTTCTTCAGAAGCCATTGAACAACTGTTAGTTTACCTCACATCGAGTTAAGTATGGACCCTTTTCCATACTCTAGACACTGTAAGTGGGCCTCTTTGGTGACTTTACACACAGCACAACACAGGTAGGGGGATATTCTCAAGAACGTGCGATAAACATCGCCAAAATAGGCTAACGCAAGTTTTCATATCGCCGTCTATCGCAGGAAAATAACTCCGTGTCAACGTCGTATTCTCAACATGGCGGTAACATGCGATAGTTTCCCGATAACGCCTCAAATGTCCGCGATACAACTACTGAGACCCCGATAAAAAAAGGAAACCTGAACGTGAAAAAAGTTGCGATGGGCCCAACTGCGATAAAAATCCAGCGAAAAGTAGCGCCAGGCCCGCAAGTCCCACAAGTAAGGCGGAAAAAATCACTATAAAAGCGGCAAAAATGAAATACAAATAAAACACAAACAACTGCCCCAGCACCATGGAGGTACCTGGAGCAAGCACAGAGGACAACCCGAACCCCACAAGCCCCACGGAGGACCAGCCTGAGACCTCGGGGTCAGGGAAGGGCAAGGAGAAGAAGAAGAGGAAGACGCGGTTCAGTCCGCAGGAAAACAGGATCCTGATTACGGAGGTGACAGAACACCATCAACAACTGTTTGTCACCTCCACTGTGTCATTGGCAACAAAAAATGGAATATAGCAGTCCATCCTGGACAAGGTGAATGCAGTCGGAGTGCTGAGGAGGACAATGGAAGAGGTCAAGAGGCCCTGGAATGATGTGAAGCGCAAAACCGAGCTGAAACTCGCCAACAACCGCAAAGCAGCAATGCAGACTGGGGGTGGGAGTCCTGCGCCACAGGAGGAGCTGGATGAGATGGAGGAAATGGTGTCCACAGTCATCAGTGTGGAGACGGTGGCAGGAGTTGGGTGACCGGACACTGCTCAACATGACCTGACACAACAGCAACAGGGTGAGTAACGACCAGGAACTGGGGGGACGGGGGGAGATGGGCACAATGGCACACATGCACAAGTAAGTACAGCACATCTGCGGACAAACCATGCCCAGAGTCACAACTCCGACCAAGAGCCCAATATACCCAAGTCTGCAACAGCTCAGCACTGTATAAGCACAGAAGTGAAAGGCACACCTCCTGAAAGGGATAAGGGCCAGCCAAATCAGAGCTGAAGGGGCAAATCACCCACAATGCAGCACACACACATAACATTCAGAGCACCTCAAAATTTACAACAAAGTGGACCAAACTGCAACACTTTCACAACAGAACAGAGAACACAACTGCTGCCGCTTGTGTGTAGAAAATGGCCCTTCACATTTGGCATAGCAGGAAACTGTGAGATGATAATGGACAAATACAACCTCACATCCGTGATGGTGGCAAAATGTCAACTGTCCAGCATTAAATAGGCATCTCCACACAAACAGTCACAATGTACATTGACATGCAGTCTGTTTGTAAACTTGGCCAATGCGTCAACATACATGTGAACACAATGTCAAACTGCATCTCCCCTTCACATTGCAGAGGGAGAATCATCACCTCCTGCAGAGCAGACCGTACTCCTCATCACCGATGATGAAGAGGACCTACACACCATCGACCCCGACGCCCTCCAACAGCTCATGGACACCCTCAGCACCCCACCCCCAGGAGCAGGGCATCCCAGCTGCATCAAGGAGAACCCACCCCCTGCACAGACCACACAGCAGGAAGCACCCACCACCACGGACGTCTCCCAGGATCCCCACGAGCAACACATGGCATTCCAACGCCGTGTGTCGCAGGGCCAGAAGGGGATGGCAGAGCAGGTGCGGGTGGGGTTCGACCTCATGCCAGCCAAACTAGATGCCATACGTGGGTGTCCAAGTCCCATCAGGGACCACCTACAGGCCCTAATGGACACCCACAGTCCGCTCCATGGTCTCCAACAATCCATGGCTGACATCGCCAGAGTCATGAATCATAGACAAGAACAACTGTCTAGTCAGAGTGGCTCCAGTGATCTTAGCCGTGAGTTGGCCAAAATGGGGAGGAACATGGAGAACATGGAGCGGATGCAGGCGTCAAGAATGGCTACCACGGCTGCACGCCAACGAGATGTAGCAGGGATCTACCATGCCCCGCAGATCCTCATCATGGCAGTGCGGCCACAAGGCCTGGCACAGATGAATGCTGCTGCCACTACTCCCTCCACATCACCGCCCCCTGATGTGTCAGTGCCTCACAGTGTGGCTGACAATCCACCTCCGGCCCCTGATGTGTCACTGCCACACAGTGCCACAGACAAAACACCACCACCCACATCTGAGGCACATCACACATAGGAGGACGATGATGAGGATGAATCTGCCGGTGGGCTAAGTAGGAAGCGGTAGCATTCATCTCCGCCATATGGCCTCTTTCTGCTTGGTTCTGCCCTCTGCATCATGCCCAGGAATGACACCCTCCACTGTCCCCCTTAACACTCTGCGATACTCACCTTGGCCCCCGACATGGACTGCTACATTTGTTTAGGCAACCAATGACACAGAAATCAGACTGCGGACTGAACTCCCTCTCCTACGATGTACTTTTCCCTCCCCAAAGGACCCTGGCTGGCCTTCCACGGGGCAACATTGTAAAGTAGCGTGTGCATGGCCAGGCACTGGTCCACCTTCACCACTCCACCGAATATGATTAAGACATTCAAATTCACACAGATGAGTCATGTCCATGATCAAGCAAGTATGAAAGTATGGATGTATGTAGGGGCAGTGATTCCAAACAATGGTGCTCCCTGGGAACTGATTTCAATGCACATGTATGTCCGTGACCCAGATAGGCAGTGAGATTACTGGGAATGTGTGAACTAGCTGTGGCCTCATTGCTCCAAAACAACAATCTCGCTATTTCCAAACTTAGCCCCACGTCAATGTATGAAATAGGGCTGTGTGTCACAAAGGCAAAGTCAAAGTTATGTGGAAGCCACAGCTCGGAGCAATGATTGGTTTGAGTGTGGAGCGCTTGGACTCATGGGATGGTCGGTGCGTAAGTGTGAAGGTCATACCATGCAAGTGAACTACGAGCAAGGACTCCGGTGTGTGGTGTGTGTATACGTTGGTCTCTGGTTAGCACTGTGCGTAGTGTGGGAGCTGTCAGCAGCTGCTATGGTATCGCTCAGGGGGTGCCGGGAGCATGCATTCCCAAGGTCAGAGGTGCAGATGTGCTACCGCCTTCTAGTTCAGACAGAGGGGCTGTCATCCACAATGTTAGTTTGTCATCTGCTTGCATTCTGGAAATGTGATGGGGATTGGGTGGGGGGATGTCACTGCTTCGCCTTCCGGCATGGTTGAACCCTTACCAGCCATGTACGTGCCCTCAAGGTCAGTATTGCATGCTCTGATGTAGCAGTGTAGTTTTACTGCAGTCTGACAGTGATGGGTACTGGTAGCTGTGAGGAGGCGGTTGACCACTCACCTTGCACCTATTAGCTGGCACTGATCACTACTCTTGATGGATGACGTCTGTGTACACATGTGACCTGTACATGGCACATTTGACCAGGGGACACCTTGGTGTGTTCCACGCAAGGTGGACCTGCTGGCTTCTAGGCTGGTGTGCATCTCCCAATGTTGCTGAGGTGTCCACTGTGCCCACATCCCCCTTACGGCCATGATGTTCATGTTGTGGGACTCGACACACAGGGTGTATATTTGCATCAGGCAGGTACATCTCTGACCGCAAATGGCACCCTGTTGTCTTTTCCTGAACACCAATGACGGCCTTCATGTCATGTTCATGTACACGTGGGACGCTGATGAGTGGCATGACGTACTACATGTGACACCCTGATATGGCATATCGAATACGTGACGCCCTAAACAGCCTCTCGGTACAGAGGTGACATACACACCATCTCTTCTTGCAACATATGCAAATGTTAGCACTCAATCTTGCACTTACACCCGTCAGAGTAATGTGCTAATGCAGAGGACTGACATGCACACGGGGAATGTGTGTTGCTAAGATTTTATTTGCACATTCTGGTCATGAGGTCGTCTTGTACTGTGACAGTGATTGCTGTGGACAGTCACAATGTGACGTGCTCATGCGAAGAAATTGTTGATGATTGTGTTCCTTCGGGCTATTCCTGCTGCGGCTGCAGTGGGGTGTGGTCCACCTGCATCATCTTCCTCATCATCGTCCGGTGCTTCTGGGACTTGGATCCATGGGGCATTGGTGCGTACACATATGTTGTGCA
Source organism: Calotriton arnoldi (assembly GCA_963921515.1). NCBI lineage: Eukaryota > Metazoa > Chordata > Amphibia > Caudata > Salamandridae > Calotriton > Calotriton arnoldi. Next base: position 68,804 of record CAWUFW010014125.1, read on the forward strand.
ATACACAACATGCAGTGATCATCTTGCACACTATTTCTGGGCCGTACAAGAGTCTTCCACCGGTGATGTCCAGGCACCTGAAACGTGATTTCAACACACCAAATGTGCGTTCAACAATGCCCCTGGTGCGTTTGTGGGCCACATTGTACTGCCTCTGGGCCGGGGTGTTCGGGTCTCGGAGGGGTGTCATCATCCACGGGCAGAGTGCATATCCTTGATCACCTGTGAGAGGTAAGTGAGATTAGTGTGAACTGGTGGTTATGCATGCTGTGTTGGCAGACATACAAGTTTCGTGGTGTGTGATTTGTGCGACCTTGGGATTCATGTTAGCCATGTATTGCTGCTGGCAAATGTGGTAGGACAATGTGTATTACGTAGCCTCACAGCTGCTCCTCCCTCCCACCGAGCCTATTTACTTGTGAGTGCTGCGCGGTTGCATCACTTGCACTCCTACGGCACACCATTGTCATGCCTGTCTGCGCATGTCCGCAGGACTGACAGCAAGACTGTAATGTTGGCCGTTGAAGGTGGGCGGCCACGTGTGTGTAGGCCTATGGTAAGGATAAGGCGGACACAGATGTGGAGTTCTGGCCTGGCTGAACTCGCGCTGATATTGAGGCTAGGCCTTCGGTTCAGGCTGCGGCAATGTAGATACAGACACAACAGTTTGGCATGTATGAGCCGAGACCCCGAGCGGTCTCGCGCTCCTTTAGTAATCCATTCGGGCGAGGCCGCCCTCCTGGTGCATGCTACATTGCAACATTGTCGATTACAGGCCGGGTGACGCAGACACTACTACGGAGACACCCGCCATAGTCACTTTTGTGGCCAGGCCGGAACTGAACCACGCCCAGAGCCCAGAACTGAACCACGCCCAGAGCCCCGGGCCATTTCTCCATATTCCTCACAAGCGTGCGCCGCGGTGCTGGGATGTCCTGCGCTTTGGAGTACGTCTCCAGACGAGCTACCCAGGCCTACCGGCGGCCTGCTTGGGACGGGGGTGGCCCTGTGACTATGAGAGGCTCCAGTGGCGTTACAGAGGACATGCTGTTGGCTACTGGAGGCGGAATTGTGGGGTAGCCCCTCGGGACAATGACTTGAAGTGCACTGAGTTCGGCCCACCGGAAGAGCTGAGCGGGTGTGCAGCCTGCGATGATGCAGCAGGCCTGGTGGCTGGACGGTGACTTGTGGTGCACTGAGTTAGTGGCACCTGAGGCCCTGTGTCCGGCACGGGCCAACCGCCACGTGGCGATGACTTGCGGTGCACTGAGGTAGGCCCACCAGAAGAGCTGAGCGGGTGTGCATCATGCTATAATGCAGGAGGCTGGATGGTGACTTGTGGTGCACTGAGTTCGGCCCACCGGAAGAGCTGAGCGGGTGTGCAGCCTGCGATGATGCAGCAGGCCTGGAGGGGCGGACTGGAAAGGATGTGACTGTTACTTGCTGTACCGCAGTGTGGTCAGAAGGCAGCAGTAGCCAACTTGCAACTCCGCGGTGCGGTGCCGCTGGGTGCGCTGGGGGCCTGTTGCGCAGAATACAGCGATCGACTGAGGAGGCTGCCAAGCTCGCGGAGCCTGGTCTTGGAGATTGCACTGGCACGTGGTGGGCCCTCTTGGAGAGACGCCGGTAGCGGCAGGTGAGCAGTGAGGCCTGGGTGCGCAGGGGCGGGCATTCACAGCTGGGCACAGGTCGGGTCTGGGGATCAGCGGACTGGGGTGCGGCAGGCGCAAAGGATCGCGCAGGCACCACCGGTCACGACGGCGGCCTCGTGGCAGGGTGAGGGATGCCGCCCTGGCAGACACGCCACTGCAGGCGATGACGAGATGTGCGCCGGGTGGCGTGGGACGTAGCCACCTCGTCGCTGGTGTGACTTTGCCCGTTGTAGGTGGTCGGCCACGTGTGTGTAGGCCTATGGTCAGGATATGGCGGACACAGCCACACGCAGTAGTTACTTCGGTGGCCATCCCAGAAGTGAACCACTCCCTGAGCCCCGGCCTATTTAGTCACTCCCCTACGCTGGACTGGCATGCGCCGGCCCTGCCCACTACGCTTACGCTTACAGGGGGGCCGACATGGCTACTTGTCCAAGGTGTTCCCCACTGCCTGTGATGACATGGTTGCGTCCACTGTCCACGAGACTACAGACTCCAGCAGTATGTGTCCACATGGACATGTCTGTGCTCTGCATACTCAATACTGTCCAGCATATCACCGCCACACTTGGCATTGTGTACATTGTTATTCATAGGTCCATTGCCTCTTTCACACAATCGTGGTTCCCACCTCTCCCCACATTCTGCAAATGTGTGGCAGAGGGGCTATGCCTTAGTGTATGGTTTGTCCACATTTCTGGCCCCTCTTACCACGGTTACTTGTGTTGTCGTGTCTGGCAGCTGTGCATGTTGGTTGGCATGTTGAATATGATTTTGTTAGGTGTCCATTCCCACAGTTGTGCGTTGTGTGATTGTGGAATTGAGGTGTGTGGTGTGTTCCGTTGGTACTCACCAACGAGCAGTCCATTTCCATAGGTGCCATCCTGAAAGCGCTGGTTGATGATGGACTGTCGGAAGATGTATGAATCATGCACACTGCCTGGGAAGTTGGCGACAACATTGGTGAACAGTCCCCGGTGGTCCACTATTGCCTGCACATTGATGGAATGCGTGTGCTTCCTGTTGCGGTAATTGTGTGCAGTGTCGGCAGGGGGTACAAGTACGACATGTGTGCAGTTGATTGCCCCCAACACGTGCAGGAATCCAGCTATGGCGTAGAAGCCTTGCTTGGTCTCCAGCTGTTCCTGCGCAGTGTGGGGGAAGTGAAGGTGCTGGGGTATGAAACTGATGATGGCATCCAGGACAGGTGTGATGGCCTTTGATAGGGCTGGCTGTGAGACTCCTCCGACTCTGGCAGTTGTTGGTTGGAAGGTACCAGAGGCCAACAGGTGCAGCACAGCCAGCAGCTTTGTCTGCGGAGGGATGTTGGTTGTCCGCTGTGTTGGTACCGTCAGCCTGTGGGCAATGTGGGTCATGATGCGGAGGATGGTTGTCCTTTTGAGCCTGTAGTGGGCAATGATATCCTCTGGCGTTAAGTCTGTGAGGCTGATGCGTTTTCGGAAGGTCCGCTGTCTTGTTCTGCGCTGTCTCGTTGGTGGTCTGGGGGGGGTGGTCCTGGGGGTGGTGGCGGTGGGTGTTGTGGCACTCTTGGGTCTCCAAGCTGCATGATTAGTAGCTCCCTGGCATCTGTTGGTGTTCAGATGTGGCTCTGGCCTGGGCTCCCTTTGTACTGCATGTTTTCGTCCTACTTAAGACCAGTCAAAAGCAGGTGTTAAGTCCCTGCTGCTAACGTGCCTTATCGCCTGTTTTTGTCCGGCATCGCAGATCTGGCTGGTCGTTGAGAATATCGCGAAGTGGTGTTTTTCTGTGTTTTTGCAAGGGAACGCCTACTCTGAATATCATTAGCGTTAATTGTCGCTCTCATCCGTGGCAATGTGTTTTGCGGCAGCTATCGCAGGAAAACTGGCGATCACGGCAGTTTGCACCAGCTTGTGAATAGGGCGATAAGTCTATTGCCACTTTTGCGGCGCTAAAGTGCCGATAAATCGGCGATGATTCCTTGAGAATATGTCCCGTAGTCTCTTACTGTAGCACTCTTTGTGAATGTGATAGGGCAGGTATAGGCTGGATAGTTTTGTCACAAATGTTTGCAGGTCCCTGGCTGCGCTGGGCCCTACACTGGTACCTGGCACTACCTCACACACCCTTGCACCATTGTGCAAGTGGGCCATTGTTGTTAGCTGGCTAAAAATTGTGAATGTATTCACACCTGCCTAGAGAACGTCCATCATCATTGGAATTGACTACTTGCTAAGTGTGGCACTTCATGCAGCTCACTTTGGTTGACTACTTTTAAAGTTTCATGCCCAAAAAATCTCCCATGTCCTCTTCCCCTGGGGAGGTGCTGCAATGTTTCTGGTTCTGTGGTCTGGCTTTTATGCAAAATATGTATGTACAATGAACAATAGATGTAATGGGTCGTTGCACTCACACTCAACACATATGAGGGTCCCTCAGGGGCAGAGGGACACACTTTCCATACTTATCACAGTGTAACATTATTCACCATTTATCAGTTAACACACTGCCCCGAAAAGGAGCCCTTGAATTTCTTGCTTAATGTCATTCAAGGTATTGGATGGGCAGTGTGCATCCTTGTGTGGCAAAGAATGGTGCTAAATTATGAGTAGTGTGCGCATGAGTATCTGGCTATTATTAGCACAACCATGCAAATATATGTACTGTAGAATCTCTTCAGTGTGAGTAGTGAGGTTATCATGTTAGGATGATCATGGTGTAGTGTTCTCTGAGTGAAATATATGTGGATGAGTGGAACAGTGTTATGGCCTCATGTGCCTCCTACATCCTATTTATATGTGGTAAGTATTAGTGTAATTAGGAGCAGACTCTCACTGTGTGTCAGTCTAGTGACTACAGCTTGGTATTACACACTGACATTCCATTGGGAATTTGGGAGACAACACATTGTTCATTATACCATTGCAGTTGTTGAACTTGATGTAAGTGCATATCCAAAGACAGCATGTCCAATTGACTTTAGCTCACTCTTCTTTAGATGCAAGTAGTGGGTTAAGATTTTACACTTACACCATGGTATATGTAGTCCTTTAGGCCAAAAAAGTACAATAGTCATTATGGATTTTCAAAAATCGGTATATATGATTGATTTTTAGTCAAGATTGAAGGTCCCTTACAATGTTTATTGTGATTATAATTGTAGTTTTTGGGAATCAACAACAGTTTTTGGAAGCTAATGATGAGTTTACTTGTGAGGCATGTAACACAACCTGTGGAGATGAAGAGTGTTTCCATAAGGATGTACAAATTGCCATTAGGGATGGTAGGCTTGTTGAAAAGCTCACAAGTGGATTAGATGAGCAAGTGCACAAACAAAAAGTACAGTACTGGATGACAAATGAGATGGCATGTTATTAAACACAGTACCACTGAGAAACTGGCCAGGAGGCACTGCCAAATGGTTTTTGGCAGTTCACTGATGGAAACCGATAAAGGCCGCATCTTCCTCCTCTAATGGGTGTTGTGCCTCCCCTGCAGTTGGTGGTGTTTGTATCGGAAGCATCCGAGGCACACACACATCAGAGGCAGTGGTTTTGGCTCCCCTGCCCCACCAGCATTTGTCTGTGCCAGTAGGGCTGCCTGGAAATCCCTGGCAAGGCTCTGGTGGTTGCCAACAAAGCAACAACGCTGTTATTGAGGGCTCCCATTGTTGTCATATAGGTGTTCAACTTGCACTCCAGGGATTCCATGATATTATGGATGGCCCTCAACTACATGGCAACTTCAGTGGTGTCAGACATAGAGGGAAGTTGTTGGACCCTCTGCATCATAACACCAACGAGGTCAGCTAGGGAGTCATAAATCCCATGGAGCCAAGAGAAGGTGTCTGTAATAGTCTTTGTTATACCCTTATTAGAGCTCAGACACCTATGAGCTCCTTCTAGAGTGCCCGCTATGGTCTCCATCCCCACCCACACCTCATCAGCCATTCGCTGCTGGACTCCTACCACTCGCTGTTAAAATTCAACTTGGGGGTTCTTGAAGTCCTCAACTGGGATTGTACAGCTAGTTGGGCTTGTCCTGCGGGTGATGGTTTCTCTGGAGACCCTGCAAAGTCGTCTTCCCTTCCCACAATGGGAGGAGAAGATTCAAAAGAGTCCAGGAGCAGTTGGAAGGTGTCATGGCGGCAGGATGGCATCACCAACAGATTGGTCATCATGGACAGGAGTTGTTTGTCTCTCTGGAAAGAGATAGAAATATGTCAATAATGATCCATGCTAGATGTATAGATAGATGATTTTGGTGACATTCAGACTGATTTGTATTCACTTTCAAGTACACAGGGATATGTGCAACATATGTCACTACAGGTAAATGAGGCTATGTTACACAATTGTTGTCTTTCACATGGTAATACCTTTACATTGATCACATAACCTCTGTATAAACAAGGGGGCCTATGTGTGTAATGAGACACAATGCAGTGCAGCTAGGCAGCTTTCTGGCCTGCCCTGCCTGAAAGAGTGAGTGCAGGTAAGGGCCCCATTTGACATAATACATTGCTTTTCTGGTTTGTGACTACACTGATGTGATATTAACTTCTTGACACCACTGCTAAGACCATTGCTACATGTCACCAGGGTGGCTGCGTTCCCTCTAGCCACCAGTTAGCACCCCAGCATTGACACAGTAAAGTTAATATGTTATATATTACATATAATCCAGCACTGTGCCTTTCACACACTACAACACACCAATCTGGCTTGCTGTAGTGTCTTGCATGCAATTTGTGCAATATTGTGGCCTAGGGGGTCATATTTGACACACATCCACACAACTCTAAACAGCAAGCAACCTTGCTACACTGCAGGAATGGGTAAAGGCATGTATGTACCATACTTTGCTTATTTCTGTGGAATCCAGTAGTTTCCTACCACACACATCGTCATCGCCGGAGTCCACAACAGTAGACAATGAGAAGCATCTCTGAATGGGATAGCCACAGTCACACTTCGAAATATACAACAGCACAACCTCACTCCATTTCCTTAGAACCCAAGATGGTAAGTCCCGCAAATGTCTTCACTCAACTCCACTCATTTCTACTTGTACCTGACTCCTCTGGCAATCATCATTCAGGCCCGGGGACTCTACATTATCTCACACACTGACAATACCCAGAACATACATTGACTCTCAGGAGACACCAACTCCACCAACATGTGTTGTAGAAGGAGTAGCCCTCTACCCCTGGTCCTGGTCACCACTCCCCCATGTTGCTGCAGTAGCACAGAGGAACCACTCTTGACCCTCCAGCTGTGCAGTCTGCGGTTCGAGCCCTGGTTCCCCCAGCTGATGCTAGTCATTTTCTTTCTCCGCCTTTTGAATTTGTTATTCTGGTCTTGTTTTTTTCCATCTTTTTCTTGCCCTTGTTTCACTCACTTCACTTGTTGACCTTCTTCTTTGCCCTTTATTGTTCCCCTTTTTGCCCGCTCTCCTTTCGATCTTGTCCCCTATTTTTGTCTTTCACCCCAAAAAATGGACTGTGCCAGCTTCGCTGCTTCCTGCTGTTCTGCCCCTCCCTACTCCCAGGACCACTTAGTGGAGGCTGCAGTGCTGGCACACCAAAGGCAAGCCCGTCTGCACCCATCCATGCCTGGACCACGCCCAGTGCCAGTAATGATGGCTCGCCACCCGCCGCCATTACTCCTCCAACGAGCTTCGAGCCCTCGAGCCCAGGAGCTTGGACATCAACTGCGAAATCACCTTGCCACGATCCACTGAAAGACCCATCACCTGTCATCTCTGCCACTGCACTTGCAATGTGAGGCCCCCCAGGACCCAAACCCAGCCAATGCCCGACTAAATGCCACTGCTCCACTGTATGCTGCTCAACGCCAGATCCCTCTGCAAACATGCCACTGAAATCTGGGACACCATAACCACCCACACTCACAAAATGATGTTTATAACTGAAAACCGGCTCACCCCCTCATCAGCATCCAACATCGCTATTTCAATCGCAACACCACCCGGATACAAGATGTTCCACCACAACCGCCACGGCAGAGGCATCGCCATGATCCACAAGGACACCCTCTAATGTTCCACCCTGGATGATGACCCTACCTTGATCATGAAACACCTCAACTTTCAGCTCAGATCTAACACCCAAACAACCATCAGAGGAAAGAGGAACCCTCGCCTACAGACCTCTGGGCCCCCATCCTGACTTCATCGCCCCCCGGCAATTGACTCCAATCACTACATCTCCTTGGGAGACCTAAACTTCCACCTCGAAGACCCCAATGATGCCGACTCTGCCACCCTCCTGGGGAACATGAGCAACTTTGGCTTCTTGCAGCTGGTCACCACTCCCACACAGAGTGCAGGACACACACTGGACCCTATCTTCACCAGCGACAGAGTCAAGTTCTACCACGTAACTGAACTGATGTGTACGAACCACAGCATCATCCACTTCACCCTCGATGGTCCGCTAGAACCCTCGACCAGACCTCCCACCCACCTGTGCCAAAACTGGAGCAGAGTCAAGGAATCCCTCTGGATCACTGCACTCAAAGATACCAGGCCCATCCCCTCTGACACTTTTGAACTCAGTGTCCAGAACTTCTCCAATTGGATCTCCATAAAATCCGACACCATTGCCACCTTGAAGAACCCGACCAGCAACAAACCTGCCAAACAAGCCACCTGGTTCACACCCAAACTACTGACCCTCAAATGCCACTGCAAGAAACTAGAAAGACACTAGTGCTCCAGCAAGAACCCCACTGACCTCAGCACCTTCAGAGCCGCCCTCAACTTTTACCACCACTGCCTCAGGGAGACCAAGAAGGACCCCCTCACTAACCACTTAGAGGCAAGCTCCAAACACACCAAGGAACTCTGCAGCATTGTCAGAGAATTCTCCTGCCCCGCCACCTCCGAAAACATGATCCACCCCTCCCAAAACCTCTGCGGCTCCGCAGCAAACTACTTCCACCACAAAACCAGTGACATCTACAGCAAATTCGACCCCCAACCCACCAACCTTATCCTTCATCACACTCAAACTTACTCCAATCACACCCACTGGCTCATTGACTGGGAGCAGCTCTCAACCCCAGACACCATCACATCATGAACTCCATTCACCCCGGAACACCCTCGACCTCTGCCCGGACCAAATATACAACCTAGGAGAGGAAGAAATCATCAGCATCCTCACAGAAATTCTCAACATGTCCATCACTACAGCCAAAATTCCTGACTCTTGGAAAAATGTAGAGGTCAAACCCCTCCTGGAGAAACCCTCCCCAAACCCCAGCGAACTAAAAATCGTCCGCCCCATCTCGCTACTCCCTTTCCCCACCAAGGTCCTGGAAAAAACTATCAATCACCTGTTCACAGATTGCCTTGAAGAAAACAACCTGCTTGACACCTCGCACTCAGGCTTCCAGCCCAACCACAGCACAGAGACCGCCCTGATCGCATCAACGGATGACATCAGACACCTCCTCGACCTAGGTGAAACAGCTGCCCTTCTCCTCCTTGACCTCTTGGTGGCTTTGACACTGTCTCACACCACACCATCATCACCAGAGTTCATGACATTGGCATCCAAGGCAATGCTCTCAACTGAATCTCCTCATTCCTCTCCGGCTGAACACAGAGAATCCATCTCCGACCCTTCTCCTCCGCACCCAAAAACATAATTCGCAGCGTTTCCCAGTGCTCCTCCCTTAGCTCCACCCTCTTCAACGTCTACATGACTTTCTGACATCCCCCGCACCCATGGAGTCAACATCATCTCATATGCCGACAATACACAGCTCCTCCTATCTCTCACAGAAGACACCGACACCACCAGAGCAAACTTCCTAAACACCATGTCCGAGATCGCTACTTGGATGAAGTCCAACTGCCTAGAGCTCAATGACATGGTGGCCTACCACTCTTGGCCCCGCACCAACCCCCACTGACCACACATGCAACCTCAGAATCGTCCTGGACAGCCAACTGACCATGAAGCAGCAGACCAATGCTGTCTCCTCTGCCTGCTTCCACACCCTCCGCATGCACCTGAAGATCTCCTGATGGATCCCCATCTCCACCAGGAAGATTGTCTCCCAAGCCCTTGTCACCAGCCACCTTGACTACGGTAACGCACTCTATGCAGGAACCACCAAACAGCTCCTAAACTGCCTCCAGACCATGCAGAACTCAGCAGCAAGACTCATCTTCAACCTCTCTAGAAGAACCAGCATCACCCCTCACCTCAAAGCTCTCCACTGGCTCCCCGTCCAAGAAAGATGCCTCTTCAAACTCCTCACACATGCCTACAAGTCCCTCCACAATCGCGGACCCGTCTACATCAACCACCACATGACGTTCCACCGACCCAACAGAGAGCTCCACTCCTCCTCCCTCACCCTGGCGAGCGCGCGCATGCGCAGTTTTCTCAAGGATCACCCACAGACGGTGAGGAAGAGGAGGAGGGCAGCCCGGGGACGCCGCAGTACAGGTAAGTGTCTTTTACTTTACTTTTGATTAATGTAGGATTCATTGTTAATAGGGGGGTGGAGGTGGGGGCTGGCCAACTCCGCTCCACTGCGGAGTGTGCGGAGATTTGCCTACTCCGCGTTCTCCACGGAATGCGGAGTAGGCAAATCTCCGCACACTCCGCAGGCGTAGCGGAGTTCCCCGCCCGCGGTTACCCATGGCTTGAAGACTTCAGGAAAAAGTTCAAGACTTGGCTCTTCAACCGAGGCTCACAGAAACCCAGCACTTGGAGACCCCCCATGGTGACAAGCCACACTCTACAAAAACTCACTGATTGATTGATAGATTTGTTACATTATGCCTTTGAACAAAATGCCAACCTGTATGTGAGAGTAATGGCTCGTGATTTCATAATTTCTAACCTGTTTTGTGTAGAAACCTGTGGTTTTTACTTGCCTGTGACTGTTTTATTTAACCTGTTGAATTGTGGGTTTTGCAATCCAAAATCAGTTGTTTTTTTCCTCACATTTCCTGTGACTATCTGTTTTCCCTCTTAATTTCTCCCTTGCTCTGTGCTCAGACCTGTATGTTAAGCAATCCACCCCATCTCCCATTTTGTGTTAGCAAGTGAGTGAAACCAGACCCCCCCCTTTTACCCCTTAGCAACAGGGATATTCTACATCAGTGAGTGAACAGAGGGTGCTCTGAGACAGCAGTAATCTGCTGTGAGCTGTTTTAGCTGTGTTTTTGTAGGGATTGTGCACTCGTGTTTTGGCTAGGAGAGTGGGTAAAGTTTTATACAAACAGTTAGAGGACAAAGTTTGTTAGGCCCTTACCTGCAGAAGTCCAAAGTGTGAATTGACCCTGTCTGTGTCCAAGGAGTTTCTGGGACCTTATATAGTCTGCTATTGGATGGTACATGTGTGCACTGATTGGCGATTGCACCTGGTGTTGCTATTGGATTGGGGTTAGTGTTCTCATTGGTTGGTTATTTGAGGGTTCTGATTGTTTCCTGGGTCAGTGATTCTATTGATGTAGGGCTTAGAGGTTAGTGATCTGATTGGTGGATGGGTTTAGGGTTTCAGATTGGTTCCTGGGGCTGGGCTTTCTAAAGGAAGTAGGGCTTAGGGTTTCCTGTGTGATTGGTTGCTGGGTCTATGGTTGGGACTAGGGCTAGAGTTAGGCTTTCTATTGGATATAGGGCTTAGGGTTTCCTGTGTGATTGGCTGCTGGGAGTAGGGTTGGGACTAGGCCTAGGGTTAGGTTTTCTATTGGATATAGGGCTTAGGGTTTCTTGTGTGATTGGTTGCTGGGAATAGGGTTGGGACTAGGGTTGAGATTTAGGCTTTCTATTGGAAGTAGGGTTTAGGGTTTTGTGCCTGATTGAGTGCTTGGACTAGGGCTATGATTGGTTGTAAGGGCTTGGTGTCCTATTGGATCTAGGACTTAGGGCTAGTGTTGTGATTGGTTTGGGTTAGGGCTAGGGTACTCATTGGCCAAAGGGGTCACCTGATTACTAGGGCTATTTAAGGTCAGGGTTCAGGGCTTCTCAGCCCGGGTGTCGAGACTAAGGGTGGAAAGGACAAGGGTAAGTGCCTGTTTGAGCCTGTTCAAGACTGGTCGCGGCTAGGGCCAGAAATGCTGCATATTTTCACAGGCACCCACCCTACACCACCCACATCCACAAACAGAGTAATACACTCACACCAAATGTACTCCACTCATTTACTACAAACTAACCCTATGCACAATTCAATATCTCAGCACCCACTACAAAACCACACAAACCTCACCTATACACCCTTCTATCCCAGCTACCATACATTTCCACCATCATCTCTATCCTATACCACTAGCCAATCCACTCATGATTAACACAACCCAATTCCACACCACGCTGAACTATATCCCAACCAGACACACACTCCCTGCTCTAATTATACCTAAGAGACCCCTTTTTGTCACTAACAAAACCTATATTCAACCTTCCATAATTTCTCCGACCAACACTCTCCTCTTCTTTCGACCACAATAAAACAACCATACAACATCTACACCCCACTACACCAAACATATTACCTCTTGCAGCAAACAAGTCTAAGACATACACTCACAACTCTTCTTCATCCCCTCTTACACACAACATGCACTCTTCTCACAAACACATTACCACCCCCTTTACCATACAACTAGCACTCACAAACAATACTATACTAACAAATCCATCTCATAAAACAAATACATCAGCATCCCCTTTTACTACTCCTCAAACAAAACATATCACGCACACCAGCACAACAAAAACTCTCAAGCGCAACACCTCATAATACTTATCATCACTAACTACAAACATACACCCACCTTTCAAATTACACAAATGAACAAACTCCAATACCGAGCTTTTGCTCTTCCACCACACCCAACACATATACAGCATCACAGCAACTCTCTTTTAACCGCCTGTCATCCATTGGACAATTTAGAACCTTAGTACATGACCCACATGCTGCACCGCCACCCCTAACAAATACACCTTCCGCCCTAAACAGACACAAACAAAATAAGCAACATGCCACACCTCACAACTTTGCTTCTCCATGTCTACTGCACAACAAGGTTACACTACAACAACAACGCAGCACACCAACTCACTCTCAAACACCGTCTCCACCACCTACGCATGCAGACTCATCAAAATGCCTTCTTAGCCTGCTGGACGAAGAACAAGATACAGAAAAGCTACAGGATTGCTATCCTCATATACCTAATACCAACACTAAGGACACATGAGCTGCAAGCCCACAAAATACTGCTCACTCCTCTACAAAACAAAGTCACACTATCTACAAAGCACATTCTCTAAACTGTCTAGTAATAAATGCTCGATCGCTCTCTAAGAACAAACATCACATCCACAACCTTCTCACTGACACAAAACCACACATACTATTCATTACTGAATCATGGTTGGGAGATGATATGGCTCCAGTCCTGTATGAAGCCGTTCCTATAGGCTATCACACATTCTTTTTTTTTTTCCTCATTGTGCAATAATCAGGTTGAGATGAGATATCGGGTTTTAATGGGGGGGGCTTATTTACCAGTCTGTTCCGATCTGGCCCTGCCCCAGGGCATACACCTTCAGGTGGGAAGTGGTTTAGGTGTATGGGGTTATCCTTTTGGCCTCTTGGCCCCGCTCAGCACCTCGTTCAACTCTTCCCCTGTGGGGCGATGAACCTGCACTTCTGGAGCCACCAGCGCAGTGCCCACTTTCTCATATTGCTGTTTTGCTTAATCATTGGACTTTCGGTTTTCCTGAACACCCTCTGTTCCGCCCTCTCGTGACTTTTGTTGCTTGAAAAGGGGTTAGAATAGCCTGGAAAAAGATAAGGGGGTACATTCCCAAGGACTTATCGCCGAGTTAGCGGCACTTTATCGCTGCCAAAGTGGCGATAAATCTATCGCACCATTCACAAGCAGGTGCTATCAGCCAATATCACCAGTTTTCCTGCGATAGCAGCCGCAAAAAACATCGCCACAAATGATACCGGCAACTAACGCTAATGATATGCAGAGTATCCGTTCCCGTTCAAAAAGCCACGAAAACACCACTTCGCAACATTCCCAGCGACCAGCCAGATCGGGGATAAGATTCAAAAACATGCGATAAGGTGCGTTAGCAGCAGGGATTTAACACCTGCTCGTACCTGGTGTTAAGTCGGACGACAACCTGCACCATGAAAGGGGGCCCAGCCCACAGCCACACCAGAAGAACAACAGATGCCATGGAGCTACTGATCATGCAGAGGGCCACAACACCCACCGCCACCACCCTCAGGCCCCCCACCCCCCTCAGGACCCCCCCTGGACTACCACACTGGCAGTGGGGTATGTGACGTGCTAGGCCCCTTTGATTGGCAGGGTCACATGTCCTGTGACGCCTGTGCTGGATGGGTGTGGTGTGGGTCTGCACGAGCCCTCAGGGAGTGGCCATGGCATGCTGACGACTAGACCAGTGATCAGCAGATCACTACAGGGACGACCTGGGACATTTATCGTTGTCGTCCCCCCCTGTAAGCGTAAGCAGAGTGGACTGGCCTGGCGTATGGCAGGCCAGCGTAGGGGTGGGAACAATGAACCCGGGGCTCTGGGCGTGCTGCAGTTCTGGGCTGGACATGGAAGTAACTGATGCGTGTGTCCCTGTTGTAGTGACTACACCACCCGGACCGCAATCTGCACTGCTGCACCCTGTCACTCAAGTTCCACGACATGAGCAACATGGACGTCAGGGGGAATCTCTCACCCTACATTCAATCATACTCACATACGTGAATGATCAAAGGCATGACACATCTGTGCGATTCTGAATGTTTAATTCACATCCAGTGGAGTGTTGCAGCTGGAGCAGTACAGGGCCATGCAAACCCCACTTCACATTATTGGCCCGTGGAGGGCCAGCCAGAGTCCTTCAGGGAATGACAAGTACATCGGAAGGGGAAGAGTTCAGTCCGCAGTCTGATCGCTGTGTCATTGGTAACCAAACAGGAGATGGCAGTCCATGTCGAGGTCCGAGTTGAGTGTCGTAGAGTGTATCGGGGGACAGTGGAAGGTGATGATGCAAAGGGCAGGAACAAGCAGAAACCCACCATTTTGCGGAGATGAATGCTACTGCCTCCTCCTTACCAGTAAGGTTGGTTCACCCGCATCTTCGTCCTCTGATGGCACATGTGCCTCACACGTGGGTGGTGGTGGATTGCCTGCCACACTGTGAGGCACTGAGACATCAGGGGGCGAAGATGTGGATGTAGAAGCTGCAGCAGCATTCATCTGAGCAAGGCCTTGAGGCAGCAATGCCATGACGATGTGCTGCAGGGCATTGAAGGCTCCAGCCACATCCCGCTGGTGTGCAGCCATGGCAGCCATCCTGTCCGCCGCCATCCGCACCATGTTCTCCATGAGCCCCCGCATCTGTCCCAACTCCCGGCAGACATTGCTGGAGCCAATCTGACTGGACAGTTGTTCTTGTCTCAGTATCATGACTCCAGCGATGTCAGCCATGGATCGCTGGAGAGCATGGAGTGGACTGTGGGTGTCCGTTAGGGACTGAAAGTGGTCCCTGATGGGAATCAGACACCCATGTATGGCATCAAGTTTGGCTGCCATGCAGTTGAACCCCACCCGCACCTGATCAGTCACCTTCTCCTGGCACTCCAACACACGGCGTTGGAAGGCCTTGTGTTGTTCGTGGGGGTCCTGGGAGTCAGCCGTGGTGGTAGGTGCTTCCTGCTGTGTGGTCTGTGCAGAGGGTAGGGTTTCCTCGATGCAGCTGGGCTGCCCTGCTCCTGGGCGTGGGGTCCTGAGGGTGTCCATGAGCTGTTGGAGGGTGTCAGGGTCGATGGTGGTGTGGTCCTCTTCGTCATCAGTGAAGAGAGGTTGGGTTTGCTCTGCAGGAGGTGTTGGTTCTCCCTCTGCAATGTGAAGGGTAGATGCAGTTTAACATTGTGTTCACATGTATGTTGACGCATTGTACAAATTTACATACAGACTGCATGACAATGTACATTGTGACTGTTTGGGAGGAGCTGCCTATTTGATGCGGGACAGTGGACATTTCGACGACATCACGGATGTGTGTTTGTACTTGTACATTTTCATCCCACGTTTCCCTGCTATTCCAGATGTGATTGGCCAGTTTCTACACACAAGCGGCACCACTTGGGTCCTCTATTCTGTTGTGAATGTGTTGCAGTTCATACCACATTGTTGTCAATGTTGATGTGCTCTGAATATTATGTGTGTGTGCTGCATTTTGGGAGAGTCGCCCCTGCAACTCTGATGTGGCTGGTCCTTATCCCTTTCAGGCGGTGTGCCTTGACTTCTGTGCTTCTACAGTGCTGAGATGTTGCATACTTGGGTAAATTGTGCTCTTGGTGGGAGTTGGGACTGTGGGGCATGGTTTGTCCGCAGGTGTGTTGTTGAGGTCAGCAGTTGTTTGTGCAGGTGGATGTGTCAGAGTGTGACCTGCTCCTTTACGGATGTGGTCCACACTCAGCCACCTCAGTGTCGTGGCGTGCAACATGTCATGTTATATTGACTGCAGCCATGCTATTCGTCATGCAGTGTCACTTGCATTGTCAGTGTGGCTTTGCTGGGTTCGGCACATGTGTATGGGTTTGTTGTGAGATTAGTGATGTGTGGGGAGTGCCCCCTCTGTGCACATTGTGGACGGGGGCCCACTTGCTGTTTCTATGTGTGCTGCAGTATGCCAAGGAGATCAGGGGCATGACCGAGAGTCATTGTGGGTGTGCAGTGTGCTATTCTTGATTGTGCATGTGTGCCATTGTGCCCATCTCCCCCCGTCCCCCCAGTCCCTGGTGGTTACTCACCCTGTTGCTGCTGTGTCCGGTCATGTTGAGCAGTGTCCGGTCCCCCAACTCCAGCCACCGTCTCCCCACTGATGACTGTGGACACCATTTCCTCCATGTCATCCAGCTCCTCCTGTGGCGCTGGACTCCCACCTCCAGTCTGCATTGCTGCCTTCTGGTTGTTGGCAAGTTTCTGCTTGGTTTTGCGCTTGACATCATTCCAGCGCCTCTTGACCTCTTCCATTGTCCTCCTCAGCACTCCGACTGCATTCACCTTGTCCAGGATGGACTGCCATGTTGCATTTTTGGTTGCCAATGACACAGTGGAGGTGACGAACAGTTGTTGATGGTGTTCTAACACCTCTGTGATCAGGATCCTGTTTTCCTGCGGACTGAACTTCGTCTTCCTCTTCTTCTTGTCCTTGCCCTTCCCTGTACCCGGAGTCCCAGGCTGGACCTCCGTTGGGCTTGTGGGGTTCTGGCCCTCCTCTGTACCTGCTCCGGCTGCCTCCATTGTGCTTCGCTGTGGTTCGGTTTTTGTTTGTGTTTTTTTTTCTGCTTTATGGTGATTTTCCCCGCCTGACGTGTGTGATTTGCAAGCCTGGCGCTGCTGTTCGCTGATTGTCTTATCGCGATTGGGCCCATAACAACTTTTTTCATGTTCGGCTTTGGATTTTTATCGCCGGTCCGGTGAGTTACTCGTGGTCATTTTCCGCGTTATCGCGAAACTATCGCATGTTACCGCCGTGTTGGGAATGCGACGTTAACACACTCTTATTTTCCCGTGAAAGAATGCGATGTGAGAAGTTGCGTTAAGCGAATTTTGTGATAGTTAACACACGTTCTTGGGAATATCCCTTAAGGAATACGAAAGAACACAGGGGATCGCTAACCCAGACCTGTTCCAGTACTATAGAGATTTTCACTTTAAAAATATTAGATCATTATTTAAAGAATACCGGACCTACCCACTATACCTACAGGCCATGACACGTACGGAAGAAAGTTATTTCTTATATAAATTTGGACACCCAAAATATTTTTAAAAAGTGAAACTAAAGATGCTATTGTCCGCCGCCAGGTTATGATACCAAATCAGGCGCCTGTTGAAAATTCCATACTATAGTGAACATGCTCCAGTGTGAAATTCCCCAGGAACCCCGGAATGTCTGAAAGACAGGCTATCAGCACCTCTGAGAGATGAAAGGATAATGAAGTGGGGTCAGCTAATAACAGAAAATACAAAAATTGGATGGGACCAGCTGTCAATATTGACTAATGGGAAACTTTCTAAGTTTAATTATTATCAATTGGTGAGTTGGTCAAGGTCACTAGGGAAGGATGCTGCAGGAAATAGTGACATTGAGAGGAAAATACAAGAGGAAGCAGTAATGAAGAAAGAAGTATCGACTTGGTATTGGTCATTTATATCAGCAGGAGAATAGGATTTCACCTTACCCACGGAGATTTGGGGGAAGGACCTGCCGACACTGGATGTACAAAACGTATGGCAAGTATCAATGTCTTCATGATGGTATATTATCATATCTTCTCCTCTCAAAAAAAACCATTTGTTTATAATGCATAGAGCATATTGGACGCCGAAGAAACTGTCAAAATTGAACAAGCGAGAGGTGAAATGCTGCCCTAAGTGCAGAGAGGAAAGGGCAGACGACATCCACATGTTTCGGCAGTGCCCACAACTACAGGGATTTTGGAACAACATGGGTAAGATCCTCTCGAAAGTGCTGTGCCAAAATATAGAGGTAAGCTTAGAGTTAGTTATGTTCGGGGTGACAAACGGTAATATGGGAGGATTTAAATTAAGTAAAAACCAGAGTAACCTACTTTTTGTACTAATGTTATTAGCTAGACGAGAGATCTGCATTAAATGGATACGCCATGATCCGCCAACACAAGCAGAATGGCTAGCATTAGTCCATAGGGTAAATAAGTTAGATCGGGCTGGGGCGCAAAGCAAGAGAACAGGGATTTGGGATATATGGGAACAACAGGCTATCACACATTTACCCAAAATCGTATAGGCAAAAAAGGAGGTGGCCTAGCTGTTGTGTTCAGGCAAACATTACATATCACTACAGTTGACGAAGTCTCCTTAAAAAATTGTGAGGCCCTTTTCACCAGATGCAATCCTACACCGTCCTCCTCCTGTAACTTCCTGCTCCTTTACAGTCCGCCACCTAGCAAGGCAACTTTCCCAGACGCACTTCTAAACATGGTTTCAAACCTGATAGCACTACACTCCAACCTATGCGTTCTGGGTACCTCAACCTTTGGTTTGACAAACCAAATCTGCCCCATTCAAAAACAATCATCACTGGCCCAGAAGCACTGAACCTGCATCATATCGTCCACAAACCCACACACATCGCTAGACACATCCTAGATGTCATTTTTGCTAATACGGAACTAGTTACCTTTCAAACTATGACTCCAGTCACATGGTCAGACCACCATTTGCTTGACTTTCAACATAAAACAACACTAAGCGACACACCTAAAACCACCTTACATACATCCACCTATCGGCCATGGAACAAATTCAATTTTTGAACACTTAGAAACACAACTAACATCCAGTAGAGATCTAGAAACAATGACTTCTGTTCAAAAACTATATGAATGGCTACAGGAAGCTTTTGATATCCTGCTACCACTAAAAACCACACAACAGAACAACAGAAAACAAGCACCTTGGGGAAATACAGAGATAAAAGAGATAAAAACAACAAATTAGAAAGCTGCAACGTGCCTGGCTCAAAACAAACGCCAACCAAGACAAACTTCACCTACAGAAAATTAACAGATTGTACAAGTCAGCAATTAAAAAAGCAAAGAAAAAATACTATTCAGACAGAATTCAAAATGCTAAATGTGCAAATAAAGAATTCTATCAAATTCTCAATGAATTTTGTAAACCAAATTGCCTAGAAACAGCTCATCCCGTTACTCAAGAGTTCACAGACAAACTGCCAAATCATTACACGGACAAAGCAGACACGTTGGACTCATACTTAAAACAGAGACAAAGCATCATCACTAACCATTTACAAAACTACAATCCAAGAATACTATAACCCAGCCTCTCCGTTCCTTCAAACACATTTCACACGATGAATTTATGGACCTGGTCAAAGCGAAAAGGCCTGCCGTCAGCCCTTCTGACCCGTGCCCACCGCAAACCTTCAAGACAATTCTTCTAACAATCTATGCTGCCACTCCAGTAAAGAGAATAATCAACAACTCCTTAACTACCGGAATATTTCCAGAAGAACTCAAAAAGTCAAACATACGCCAATAACTGAAGAAAACAAACTTGGACCAGTTGAACCCTGACAACCACAGACCAATTTCAAATGGACCTTTCCTGGGCAAACTGATAGAAAGAGCATTTCGCCCAAATGTCACAATTCATTAAAGAGAATGCCAGACTTTCAGACTTCCAAACAGAATTACATCTGGAAAGAGGCACAGAATCCGCCCTCCTTGCCATCTGGGACGAACTGAAGAACACAGTTGACTGCAATGAGGTTGTGCGCTACTTCTCTTAGACCTCTCAGCTGCCTTTGACACGGTTGACCATGACACTCTGATACAAAGACTCCACGAAGGTGGCATAGAGGGGACTGCTCTAGACTGAATCGCATCCTACCTTTGCAACAGAACTAATGTCATCCATACCCCACCTTTCTCGTCCAAACCGCACTTCACAAAAGCAGTGGTCCCTCAAGGCTTTATTATCTCGCCCATGCTTTTCAACATCTACATGAAGTCATTACCGGCACTGATCAATCAATTTCACCTCACGTGCTATAAGTATGCAGATGACACACAAATACTCCTTCAACTGAATGCCCCAAAGACATTGGAAACTCACCAATTTTCTGTTGTCTCAGAGCTGTGGATCAATGGATGACTGTGAGAAAGTGCCCTCTTTATTGCATGGTATGCCCCCACTTTTTGCTGAATTGCTGATGTTCTTTGACTGAGTGTGCCCTGGGCTCCTGCTAATCAGGTGCCCAGGGCCTATGTTCCTTCCCTAAAACTGCATTGAAGACTAAACCCAATTGGCATCTCTGGCCACATGTCAGCCCCTGGTAAATGGTACCACAGGTACCCAGGGCACTGAGACCAGAGAAGGCCTCTAAGGGCTGCAGCACTTATTGTGCCACCCTTAGAGGCCCTGTACCCTGACACTCACAAACTGCCTTTGCAGGCTGTGTGTCTTGGTGCAGAACAAAGTGAAGAGTCGACAGGGCACACCTCCCTGTGTGCCATGCCCCCAAACCACTGCCCTGGCATACATCAGTCACCCCTCTAGCTGGGTGCCCTATGCCAGTGGTGAGGGTACAGGTGCATGAGCCCTGTATCCCTACAGTGCCCAAGTCCATTCCTGGGCACTGTAAGTAAAGTGCTGCCATTAAGAGTATATGGTGCTGGGAGTTTGTCATTACGTACTCCACAACACCATAATGGCTACACTGAAGACTGGGAAGTATGGTATCAAACTTCTCAGCACATTAAACCCACACTGATGCCAGTGTGGGATTTATTGTAAAATGCACAACAGACGGCATCTTAGAGATGCCCCCTGAAACTCGACCAACTTCTAGTGACCTGACTGAGTGGCTGCTTAGGCTGCCACCAACAGACATGTTTCTGGACCCCTGGGTCGAGAGCCTGCAGCTCTCGGGGGCCTGAAACAATGCACATCCTGGGACGAGGTGCCAAGCCTCCTCCCCCAGGATGGGCAGGGTTCACGAAGGGGAAGCTTCAAAGGCATGCCGCCTTTGTGAGCCTCCCCAGACCATTTGCTGCTTTCAGCAACTGGTCCCCACTGGTTCTACCCCCCACTTTGGGCGGGAGAACCGGCGGGAAAAACAAGTGAGGGAAAGAGGTGTGCCCACCTCTGCCAACTCCACCCCTCAGGTGGGGGAGGTGAGGTGAAGCACAACTCTGAGTCCCTGCCATCTTGAGGATGGGGGGACCTAGCCAACCAGTGACAGGCTCCTGCCCCCCTCCCACTGGAGGGTGGCACGATAGGGGGTGTACCCACCCCAGGAAAGGGACCCATTGGTCCCTGCCCTTTACCTAACTGTAACGCCCCTAAATCTAGTATTTAGGGGGCACCCTGAACCTTGCTTCCTCAGATCCAGACAAGAAACAAGAAGAAAAGAAGAAGAAGGACGAAGAGCCGTGCAGAGCTAACAAGAGGACGACGCCCACTGACTTGGCCCCAGCCCTACAGGCCTGTCTCCCCTCGAACCTGCTTCTGCGAGATCCCGGTGTGTCCTGCAGCCAGCAACCTCAAAAACCCCGGAGGACGTGCCTGCCTTGACTTCCAAGCCTGCTTCTCCCGTGAACACCGGACTTGTTCAAACTGCAGCTTCTGGCTCCGGCTGGATACCCCGAATCCAAACCCACTCTGCACCCGCCGAACCCGGCCCGAGCTCGAGTGGAACAACACCACGAGGAGGTCACCCCGGCGATCCTGACCCGAGATCTGGCGACTCCTGACCTGCCTCAAGCCTCCAGTCGACGCCTGCAGCCTCAATCCAGAGGATCCCCTCTACCGTGACCAGAGCGGGTAAGACTTTCCGACGTCCCAAGGCACCCCTGCACCCGACGCCCCACGGCCTTGTGTGCCCAAACCAACGGTGCCTAGCCAACCCAAGACATCCCAACTTACCCCTCGAAGTGGTGGTTGCACCCAGAAGATCCTCGTCCCCGAGCCTGCAGTGTTTCTTCTAACCGGAGGCACTTCATTGAAAACAACAGGGCACCCAACCTCAAAACAGCAACCTGCACCCGGCCACCCTAGTGCTGCTGAGGGTGCACCTTTGGTGCTAATTTGGTTCCCTGTTTGCCCTGACCTAAAACCTAGGAGCTTTGCTCCCACAACCCAGTGGCCTGCTTGCCAGCAGCCACCAACCGGAGACCCCCTAACCTTCATAGGATAACATTGGGCCTCAACACTCTGCACCCGGCCGCCCTAGTGCCGCTGAGGGTGCAACAATAGTGCATCACTGACCCTGGGGGACCCCTGAGTCTAACCCCAGAACCTTAACTCCCACAGTCGATTACTTACCTACAAACCGATAACCTGTTTCTCCTCCATAGGATAACATTGACACTTTTTCTCCAAAAAGTTTGTGTGGAGTTTTGAAATCTAAAAATATTCTTTAAAAATCGCACAAAAACCAAAACGTGTTTACTTACCTGTTTGCAGGAAATGTCCCAGTGCTGAATCTAGGTATCCAGCAATGAGTTAGAAAAGTAACGTGAAAAGTAACTTACCTGCAATTTACTGGAAAAGCCCATTCATTTCAATGTACTGCTCCAAAAAGTTTCAAAGTGTGGAGTTTTGAAATCTGAAAATATTCTTTAAAAATCCACGAATAACCAAAACGTATTTACTTACCTGTTTGCAGGAAATGTCCCAGTGCTGAATCTAGGTATCCAGCACTGAGTTAGAAAAGTAACGTAAAAAGTAACTTACCTGCAATTTACTGAAAAAGCCTATTCATTTCAATGTACTGTATTTGCTAAGTGTTGCAACCTACTGCATCCCCTGTAAATCAAACAAAGTACAATTTCTATTGCATTTTCAAACTGTTCTATATTCCGCAACTTAATATTGCAAAGTATTTTATGCTTACCTGTGCCAGGCTTGCTTGGTTCTAAAATAAAACAACAGTATATTTTTATACAAAAACAATTGGCCTAGAGTTCAGTTCTTGAGTGTGTGAATTCATTTGCTGATTGAGTGTGTACATCAAATGCTTAACACGGTCCTCTGATACTGCCTTACTGCTCGACCACTCTATCACAAATAGAGAGTAAGGTTCTATCTAACTTTAACCTCTGCCTACCTCTGGGGTCACTTGGACTCTATACACACTATACCTCATTTTGGTGTAGTATATATAGAGCCAGTTTCTTACATTGGTGGATCATCGGTGGGATATACAACTTGCATTTGTTGGACTACTTGGTTACCACCTGATCACACAACAGAACTCTTAAATTGCCTTTAGAATTCTGATTTTTTCAAATTGGCATTTTTTTTTACCAAACTACTAAAAGTCTTGTTCGGGCCTTGCTTAAGTCCCTTCAGGATTTTAGGAAATAAAAAAGTCACTGTAGTCAAGGGTAGAGGGGTTAGAACTTTTTTGCTAGAATATCTCAAAAACAGATCCCAGCTATTAGTGAAGATAATAATGACATGCAGGACATGGTTGAGGAGCTTGACCTCACCCCTTACCTTCACTTGTCTTTCAAGGAAGTAAGGTCCTTATGTAAACTTAAAAATATACCAATGGGCCCTCACCCAACCAAACAAAAGGTCCAGGAGCTGTTGGCTGAGTATTCAAAGGCCCACCCCTCTGAAAATGGTGATGACCAGTCAGAGGGAGAAGTAGGAGAGGAGGATGGAGTAAGGTGCCCACCTCCACCACTTCCTAGGGAAGAAAGGAACCCTGTTCCCTTACTTCCAAGAATCAACCTCTGGGGACCTAGAGGCTACACAGGTGGCTCAGGCTCTGGTGAGGACATTGAGGACAGCCTCAATGAGGAGGACAGCCTTTTAGCAAGGCTGGCCAAAAGACTGGATCTGGAGTCCAGACTCCTGGCTATTGAGAAAGAAAGAAAAGAGATGGGTTTAGCACCCATCAATGGTGGCAGCAATATTAGTAAGGATAAAGAGCAATCTTATGATCCTAAAATCCCCAAAGGGATTGTCCCTAAATTTGAGGAGGGTAATGACATCACTAAATGGTTCACAGCCTTTGAGAGGGCTTGTGACATGAGAAAGGTGAAGAAACCTCTCTGGGGGGGCACTCCTGTGGGAACTGTTCTCTGGTAACTGCAGAGACAGACTCCTGACCCTTTCTGGGCCAGATGCTGGGTCTTATGACCTCATGAAGAGAACTCTGATTGAGGGATTTGGACTCACAACTGAGGAATACAGAATTAGATTCAGGGGGGCTCACAAAACCCAAAACCAGTCCTGGATTGATTTTGTAGACTACAAAGTAAAGACACTGGATGGTTGGTTAACTGGACACAATGTGCATGACTTTACTGGAATTTACAACTTGTTTATGAAGGAACATATTTTAAGTAATTGCACGAATGAAAAGTTACATCAGCATTTGGTAGACCTAGGTCTAATTTCTCCCCAAGAATTGGGAAAGAAGGCAGACCACTGGGTCAAGACTAGAGTGACTAAGACAACCACTGGGGTGACCAAAAGAAAGGAGTTACAAAACCTCCCCAGGGGAAAGGTGGTGAGAATACCCAAGATAAAAAGTCTGAGTCTTCTAAAGGGCCCCAAAAACCTGCACAGGGGGATGGGTCCCAAAACACTCCCTATACTCCACAGCCCTATAGGGGGAAGAACTTTGATCCTGCAAAGGCCTGGGGTAACAACTTTAAGAAGTTGGGACACTTAACTGGAGACAAGGCTTGCCCTAGCAAGAAGGCCCCTAGTCCTACAGCTACAACTACTCCTGGTGTAGCCAGTCTCCAGATGGGATCAACAGTGTGCCCAGAGCAAATCAGGTTGGACACTGAAGCAGTTCTAGTTTCAGAGGGGGAAGTTGAGTTTGCCACTGTAGCTGTGTGGCCACCCAACTTAAAGAAATACTTACAATACCCTTGGATTAATGGAACTAGGATAGAGGCTCTGAGGGATACAGGTGCCAGTGTCACTATGGTGAGAGACACACTGGTTTCCCCTGAGCAATACTTGATTGGGCGTACTTGCCCAGTCACCAATGCTGACAGTGTTACCACTAACCATGCAATGGCTATGGTGACATTAGACTGGGGGGGGGGGGGGTTACTGGCCTAAAACAGGTAGTGGTCTCTCCAAAGCTACCAGCTGCATGTCTGCTTAGCAATGACCTGGAAACCTCAGCCTGGGCTGAGGTTAAACTAAAAACCCATGAAGCAATGCTGGATATCCCTGAATTGGTGTGTGTAAAAACAAGAGCACAGAGCAAAAGGCAGGGTGAAAAAGTGTTGGAGCCTGAAAGTATGGCCCAACCTACCAAGAGAAAAGGTAAGAAGACTGGGGAACCAGCTTCTGTTCAGCAAAAGGATCAGGAGAGAGGACTTGGACACCCCAGAGGGAACTGAGCCTATGGAGCTTGACCCTTACCAGGTTGAACTCTTGGGCCCAGGGGGACCCTCTAGGGAAGAGCTGTGCCAGGGGCAGAAAGACTGTCCCACTCTTGAAAGCCTGAGGGAGCAAGCTGTTTCAGAAACAAAGGGAGATGTCAGTGGTACCCACAGAGTTTATTGGGAAGAGGGATTACTGTATACTGAGGCAAGAGACCCCAATCATGGAGCCACCAGGAGAGTGGTAGTGCCACAGAGGTACAGGGAGTTCCTCCTAACTTTAGCTCATGACATCCCCCTAGCTGGACATCTGGGCCAAACCAAGACTTGGGAAAGGCTAGTTAGCCACTTTTACTGGCCCCAGATGCACCAAAAGGTGAAGGAGTTTGTCAGCTCCTGTGTTACCTGTCAAGCCAGTGGCAAGACAGGTGGCTACCCAAAGGCCCCCCTGATACCACTGCCGTGATGGGGGTTCCCTTTGAAAGGGTAGGTGTGGACATAGTGGGTCCACTTGAACCTCCCACAGCCTCAGGGAACAAATTCATACTAGTGGTAGTGGATCATGCCACTAGGTACCCTGAAGCAATTCCACTTAGGACTACTACAGCTCCTGCAGTAGCCAAGGCCCTCATTGGTGTCTTCACCAGGGTAGGGTTTCCTAAGGAGGTGGTTTCAGATGGAAGTTCTAACTTTATGTCTGCGTACCTGAAACACGTGGAAAGAGTGTGGAGTGCAGTACAAGTTTACTACACCCTATCACCCACAAACCAATGGCCTTGTTGAGAGATTCAACAAGACATTGAAAGGCATGATTATGGGGCTCCCTGAGAGACTCAAAAGGAGATGGGATGTCCTCTTACCATGCCTGCTTTTCGCTTACAGAGAAGTGCCACAGAAGGGAGTAAATTTTTCCCCCTTTGAACTTCTGTGTGGCCATCCTGTGAGGGGACCACTCTGTCTTGTAAAAGAGGTTTGGGAGAAGCCTCTCCAAGAACCCAAACAAGATATTGTGGACTATGTGCTTGGCCTAAGGTCCAGAATGGCTGAGTACATGGAAAAGGCATCCAAGAATCTTGAGGCCAGCCAGGAGCTTCAGAAGCACTGGTATGACCAAAAAGCTGCACTGGTTGAATTTCAACCTGGGCAATAGGTGTGGGTTTTGGAGCCAGTGGCACTAAGGGCACTCCAGGACAGATGGAGTGGCCCTTACCCTATCCTAGAGAAAAAGAGTGAGGTCACCTACTTAGTTGACCTGGGCACAAGCAGGACACCCAAAAGGGTTATCCATGTGAACCGCCTAAAGCTCTACAATGACAGGGCTGACATCACCATGCTGATGGTGACTGATGAGGAGCAGGAAGCAGAGAGTGAACCTCTCCCTGACCTCCTCTCATACAGCCCAAAAGATGGGTCAGTAGATGGAGTTGTCTTTTCAGACACCCTCTCTGCCCAACAGTAGGCTGACTGCAAGCAAGTCTTGCAACAGTATGCTAAGCTATTTTCCTTGTCCCCTGGTCTGACAAACTGGTGTACCCATGATGTGGACACTGGTGACAGTGCACCTGTCAAAAACAAAATCTATCGACAGTCAGACCAAGTCAAGGAAAGCATCAGAGCTGAAGTCAGCAAGATGCTGGAGTTAGGGGTTATTGAACCCTCTGAGAGCCCCTGGGCTAGCACAGTGGTTCTGGTCCCGCCCAGTGGTTCTGGTCCCCAAACCTCACTCACAGGGTGGAAAGAGAGGTTTTGTGTGGATTACATAGGGCTCAACTCTGTCACCAAGACAGATGCTCACCCTATCCCAAAAGCAGATGAGTTGATAGATAAGTTGGGTGCAGCCAAATTCTTAAGTACCTTTGACTTAACTGCAGGGTACTGGCAGATTGGCATGGCCCCAAGAGCAAAAGAAAAAACAGCATTCTCCACACCTGATGGGCACTATCAGTTCACTGTTATGCCCTTTGGTTTAAAGAATGCCCCTGCCACCTTCCAGAGGTTGGTGAATCAAGTCCTTGCTGGGTTGGAGTCCTTTAGTGCAGCTTATCTTGATGATATTGCTGTCTTTAGTTCCACCTGGCAGGATCACCTGATCCAGCTTGGGAAGGTTTTAAAAGCCCTGCAAACTGCAGGCCTAACTATCAAGGCATCCAAATGCCAGATAGGGCAGGGCACTGTGTTGTACTTGGGCCACCTTGTTGGTGGAGGCCAGGTACAGCCCTTACAGCCCAAGATCCAGGCCATCCTGGACTGGGCAGCTCCAACCACCCAGACCCAAGTCAGGGCATTCTTTGGCTTGACTGGGTATTACAGGAGGTTTGTGAAGGGATATGGGTCCATTGTGACTCCCCTCACAGAACTCACCTCCAAGAAAATGCCCAAGAAGGTTAACTGGACAGTTAGTTGCCAAAAGGCTTTTGACACCCTGAAAGAAGCAATGTACTCAGCACCAATTCTGAAGGCTCCAGATTATGCCAAGCAGTTCATAGTGCAGACTGATGCCTCTGAGCTAGGGATAGGAGCGGTCCTATCCCAGACCAATGATGAAGGCCAAGACCAACCTGTTGCTTTTATAATCAGAAGGCTTCTCCCCAGGGAGCAGCGTTGGAGTGCCATTGAGAGGGAGGCCTTTGCTGTGGTTTGGTCACTGAAGAAGTTGAGACCATACCTGTTTGGTACTCACTTCCTAGTTCAAACTGATCACAGACCTCTCAGATGGCTAATTCAAATGAAAGGGGAAAATCCTAAACTGTTGAGGTGGTCCATCTCCCTACAGGGAATGGACTTTGAAGTGGAACAAATACCTGGGACTGCCCATGCCAATGCAGATGGACTTTCCAGGTTCTTCCACTTAGACATCTTTCGTTTGTGGGGGAGTTCTGTGAGAAAGTGCCCTCTTTATTGCATGGTATGCCCCCACTGTTTGCTGAATTGCTGATGTTCTTTGACTTAGTGTGCCCTGGGCTCCTGCTAATCAGGTGCCCAGGGCCTATGTTCCTTCCCTAAAACTGATTTGAAGCCTAAACCCAATTGGCATCTCTGGCCACATGTAAGCCCCTGGTAAATGGTACCACAGGTACCCAGGGCACTGTGACCAGAGAAGGCCTCTAAAGGCTGCAGCACTTATTGTGCCACCCTTAGAGGCCCTGTACCCTGACACTCACACACTGCCTTTGCAGGCTGAGTGTCTTGGTGCAGAACAAAGTGAAGAGTCGACATGGCACACCTCCCTGTGTGCCATGCCCACAAACCACTGCCCTGGCATACATCAGTCACCCCTCTAGCTGGGTGCCCTATGCCAGTGGTGAGGGTACAGGTGCATGAGCCCTGTATCCCTACAGTGCCCAAGTCCATTCCTGGGCACTGTAAGTGCAGTGCTGCCTTTAAGAGTATATGGTGCTGGGAGTTTGTCATTACGAACTCCACAACACCATAATGGCTACACTGAAGACTGGAAAGTTTGGTATCAAACTTCTCAGCACATTAAACCCACACTGATGCCAGTGTGGGATTTAATGTGAAATGCACAACAGAGGGCATCTTAGAGATGCCCCCTGAAACTCGACCAACTTCTAGTGACCTGACTGAGTGGCTGCTTAGGCTGCCACCAACAGACATGTTTCTGGACCCCTGGGTCGAGAGCCTGCTGTGCTTGGGGGCCTGAAACAATGCACATCCTGGGACGAGGTGCCAGCCTCCTCCCCCAGGATGGGCAGGGTTCATGAAGGGGAAGCTTCAAAGGCATGCCGCCTTTGTGAGCCTCCCCAGACCATTTGCTGCTTTCAGCAACTGGTCCCAACTGGTTCTACCCCCACTTTGGGCGGGAGAACCGGCGGGAAAAACAAGTGAGGGAAAGAGGTGTGCCCACCTCTGCCAACTCCACCCCTCAGGTGGGGAGGTGAGGTGAAGAACAACTCTGAGTCCCCGCCATCTTGAGGATGGGAGGACCTAGCCAACCAGGGACAGGCTCCTGCCCCCCCTCCCACTGGAGGGTGGCACGATAGGGGGTGTACCCACCTCAGGGAAGGGACCCATTGGTCCCTGCCCTTTACCTGCCTGTAACGCCCCTAAATCTAGTATTTAGGGGGCACCCTGAACCTTGCTTCCTCAGACCCAGACAAGAAACAAGAAGAAAAGAAGAAGAAGGACGAAGAGCCCTGCAGAGATAACAAGAGGACGACGCCCACTGACTTGGCCCCAGCCCTACAGGCCTGTCTCCCCTCGAACCTGTTCCTGCGAAATCCCGGTGTGTCCTGCAGCCAGCAACCTCAAACACCCCAGAGGATGTGCCTGCCTTCACTTCCAAGCCTGCTTCTCCCGTGAACACCGGACTTGTTCAAACTGCAGCTTCTGGCTCCGGCTGGATACCGCGAATCCAAACCCACTCTGCACCCGCCGAACCCGGCCTGAGCTCGAGTGGAAAAACACCACGAGGAGGTCACCCCGACGATCCTGACCCGAGATCCGGCGACTCCTGACCTGCCTCAAGCCTCCAGTCGACACCTGCAGCCTCAATCCAGGGGATCCCCTCTACCGCGACCAGAGCGGGTAAGACTTTCCGACGTCCCAAGGCGCCCCTGCACCCGACGCCCCAAGGCCTTGTGTGCCCAAACCAACGGTGCCTAACCAATCCAAGACATCCCAACTTACCCCTCGAAGTGGTGGTCGCACCCAGAAGATCCTCGTCCCCGAGCCTGCAGTGTTTCTTCTAACCGGAGGCGCTCCATTGAAAACAACAGGGCTCCCGACCTCAAAGTAGCACCCTGCACCCGGTCGCCCTAGTGCCGCTGAGGGTGCACCTTTGGTGCTAATTTGGTTCCCTATTTGCCCTGACCAAACCCTAGGAGCTTTGCTCCCACAACCCAGTGGCCTGCTTGCCAGCAGCCACCGACCGGAGACCCCCTATCCTTCATAGGATAACATTGGGCCTCAACACTCTGCACCCGGCTGCCCTAGTGCAGCTGAGGGTGCAACAACAGTGCATCACTGACCCTGGGGGACCCCTGAGTCTAACCCCAGAACCTTAACTCCCACAGTCGATTACTTACCTACAAACCGATAACCTGTTTTTCCTCTATAGGATAACATTCACACTTTTTCTCCAAAAAGTTTGTGTGGAGTTTTGAAATCTAAAAATATTCTTTAAAAATCGCACAAAAAACCAAAACGTGTTTACTTACTTGTTTGCAGGAAATGTCCCAGTGCTGAATCTAGGTATCCAGCACTGAGTTAGAAAAGTAACGTAAAAAGTAACTTACCTGCAATTTACTGAAAAAGCCTATTCATTTCAATGTACTGTATTTGCTAAGTGTTGCAACCTACTGCATCCCCTGTAAATCAAACAAAGTACAATTTCTATTGCATTTTCAAACTGTTCTATATTCAGACTCTTAATATTGCAAAGTATTTTATGCTTACCTGTGCCAGGCTTGCTTGGTTCTAAAATAAAACAACAGTATATTTGTATTCAAAAACAATTGGCCTAGAGTTTAGTTCTTAAGTGTGTGAATTCATTTGCTGACTGAGTGTGTACATCAAATGCTTAACACTGTCCTCTGATACTGCCTTACTGCTCGACCACTCTACCACAAATAGAGAGTAAGGTTCTATCTAACTTTAACCTCTGCCTACTTCTGGGGTCACTTGGACTCTATACACACTATACCTCATTTTGGTCTAGTATATATAGAGCCAGTTTCTTACAATGATGTGGAGCCATCTCAAATTGAATTCTTCCAAAATGAAAATGCTCATGTGTGGCAATTGGAAACATTATGACCTGCTCACATGTGGCCGGATGATCTGGGAACACCGCCTAAAATATCGAAGGAAGTAAGAAACCTCAGAATGACCATGGACTCCAAGCTATCGATGAATGCCCAAGTGGACAAACTAGCTAGATCAGGCTTTGTTACTATAAAAACTCTGCAACAAATCTTCCCCCATTTCGGATTCCCACACAAGGTCCAGGCTACCATCTCTCTTGTTTTGTTCAAACTCGATTACACCAATAGCCTCTACCATGGCTCACCTTTAACAAACATGAAAAGAGTACAACGTATGCAGAACGTGGCTGCCAGACTACTCTTACATATAAATCCGCGAGATCACATCTCCCCTGCCTTGCAGGCCCTGCATTGGTTACCGGTTGCCAGAAGATCCACGTTCTAGCTGCTTTGTATCTCCCACAAAGCAATACATGGAACGGGACTGCCCTCATCAGGAGTAAAATCACCAAACACATTTAACAAAGGAACCTCCGCTCTAGAGTGGCACCTCGCCTCAAAATCCCATGATACAAGAAAAAACAATGGGTGGCACATCATTCTCCGTTCAAGCAGCCAAACTATGGAACTCTTTACCCCCAATATATGATCCATGGATAACCACCTTATCTTCAGAAAACTACTCAAGAATTGGCTCTTCCCCACATAACCACTGTGACAGGACAAGAAATGACTGACGCTAGGTTGCTGTAAAGAATGTGGCGGCATATTATCAAGAACGGTGTTAAAAATTATCGCTGGTTTAGCGGCAGAAAACTGCCGCTAAAGCGGCGATAATGGGCTTGATAATATGCCCTTGAGAATTCCAATAGAAGTCCATGTTCTGGTGTGAACATGGGCTTCTATTGGAATTCTCCAGGGCATATTATCAAGTCCATTATCGCCGCTTTAGCGGCGGTTTTCTGCCGCTAAACCGGCGATAATTTTAACGCCGTTCTTGATAATATGCTCTGAGGTCTTTATTCCCTCCTCTTTCCCCTCATGGGTATGTCTTAACCGTAATCCGAATAGAACAAAGTTAATGTCACTCTCTCCTCTTCACGTCCCTCTTCTTTGGTTCTCCCTTGGTCCTTCGTCCTCTTATCATGGGATGCCCTCGGGAAACATAAAAGATGTACGTGGCATTTAGAAATCAGCTCTTTCTTTCTAGAATACCTCCACCAGTCACCCTTGGTGCTTTCTCCCTCTGTGACACCCATCAGTTTGTCGTTGTGAGGGGGTTGGGGAGTGTAGGAAAAGTAGTACCACTTGTCTAGTGTTTGACCCTTAACTTTCACCTGGATTCCTCATTTAGCTGTGTGTTTCCAACAGGATCCCAAGAATCCACAAAGCGACCCGCCCGCTTTAACCCCTCGCTTGGGCTTAACACTTGCCTTGGGCTGTGACTCCGGACTGGAGCCACAGCATCCAGGTCCTTATCGCCTTCCCTTGGGTTCTTTCGCCGCTGGTCGGTGACTCCAGTCTCTCCTCCCACTCCGGTCTCGTCTCCTGCAACTCCTGCTCGCTCCGCCGAGCCGCGTTTGGTCTCCACTCTGTCCTCCGTAGATATCTCCGGTCCTCTCTCTTGGGTTCGCCTCTCCTCCGCTAGTGTCCTCGCACTCCTTACTCCGCTCGTGTCCTCCGCTCCTGCATTTCTCTCACCTTGTCCTGATGCTGCCTTTTTGTCGACCTCCTCCGTCATCGCCATGAACACTTCTGGGTCATGATGGTCCGAAACGCTAGAATACGTCCTTCCAGTGCCCCCGGGGTGCCGTTCCGTCGGTGGTTTCTCCTCCCTGCCACAGCACTCCCCATCCAAACATGGACGTTTGGTCCATGAAGAAAGCGGCCAACGGGACATGAAGTCAGCAGGCCCCTGCAGGTGAC
Source organism: Calotriton arnoldi (assembly GCA_963921515.1). NCBI lineage: Eukaryota > Metazoa > Chordata > Amphibia > Caudata > Salamandridae > Calotriton > Calotriton arnoldi. The sequence continues at coordinate 102,059 of CAWUFW010014125.1, forward strand.
CCGGGAGGTGACAGACCTGGAAGGAGAAGGGTTGTAAAGACAAAAACCAATAGAGAAGGAGAGCATTGGTCTCTTTCTGTCTAGCCAACCACACCAAGGGGGCATGATCCGTAAACAACAAAAAGGGGCGCCCTAGTAGGTAATATTGGTAGGCCTCCATGGCCCACTTGATTGCCAAGCACTCCTTCTCAATAATGGGGTATCGAGATTCCCTAGGCAATAATTTCCTGCAGAGATACACAACAGGATGTTGCAAACCCTCATCATCAGGCTGAGAGAGAACGGCCCCCAGACCACTGTCCGAGGCATCCGTCTGTAACGTGAACTGTCTCCGTCTGTAACGTGAACTGTCTCCGTCTGTAACGTGAACTGTCTCTTAAAGTCCTGAGAGGCCAACACCGGATCCCCGCAAATGATCCCCTTCAGCTGGCCATAACTATGTTGATGGAAAGGCAGCCACTCCTGTTGGCAAGATGAGTGTTTCTTGGTGAGCAAATCGGTCAAAGGAGCAGCTATCTCAGAAAACCGGGGTATGAATCATCTAACCGATCAGACCCAGGAAGGATCGGACCTCCTTCTTGGTTGTGGGAATGGGTAAGTCTTTGATTGCCTTCACTTTCTCCATTGGGGTCGGAGACGGCACTCTTGGATGTGGTACCCTAAGAAGCGCATGGATTTCGTGGCCAATAGACACTTTGCAGGATTAGTCGTAAGCCCTGCATCTCTAAGGGTAAGGAGTACAGCTTCAAGATCCTGTAAATGTTGCTCCCAGGAGCGGCTAAAGACCACTATATCATCCAGATACGCCGCGGCATAGGCCTGGTGATCCCTTAACACATGATCCATGAGACGTTGAAAGGTGGTGGGGGCTCCGTGTAGGCCAAATGGCAACACGCAGAATTGGTATAAACCCGTTAGGGTGGAGAAGGCTGTTTTTTCTTTTGCAGTGGGTGTAAGAGGTATCTGCCAGTATCCCTTTGTTATGTCTAACGTGGTCATATAGCAAGCAAACCCTAGGTTCTCGATCATCTCGTCGATCCTGGGCATCGGGTAGGTATCGATCTGGGAAATCTCGTTCAACTGACGGAAGTCTATGCAAAACCTTAGGGACCTGTTGTGTTTGGGGACCAGAACCAGTGGAAAACACCAAGGGCTACATGAAGGCTCAATGATACCCACTTGCAGCATGTCTTCTACCTCCTGTTTCACAGCTTCTCTCCTTGCTTCGGGTATCCGGTACGGACGGAGACGGATGGGTCTTGCTCTGTCAGTCCTGATGTCGTGTTATACCAGATGTGTTTTCCCTGGTTGTGAGGAAAAGACATCGCAATACCTATAAACTAGTTCTTTAAGGGATTGCTGTTGTGTTTCCGAAAGGACTGAGCCCATGGGTACCTCCCCTACCGGTTGGTCATTGTTCTGTATGGGAACTGGAATGTCTAAAGGGATGGAGTCCGTTACGTATAGTGTTGTGTTTTCTTTTTCCACCCATTTCTTTAAAAGATTAATGTGGAAGATCTGTCCTTGACCCCTTCTTTGTGGTATGTCTATTTTATACGTTACGGATGTGACTTTGTCCAGGACTTTATAGGGTCCCTGCCATTTCGCCAACAATTTGTTGTCCGACGAAGAGAGAAGAATCAGTACCTTGTCACCTGCTGATAACTCTCGTAATTTGGTATTTACATCATAGGCCTTCTTCTGTTTCTCTTGTGCTTTCTCCATGTTTTGCCATGTCTCTTCCCACTGGGCCACTACCCTCTGTCTTAATTTGGAGGCATAATCAAGTAGGTCTAATCCCTCATCTTCTTGATCCTCCCATTGTTCTGCTGCCATATCTAGGAGGGTGCGGGGTTTCCTACCGAACACAAGTTCAAAGGGACAAAAACCTTAAGAGGATTGGACATGCGTATGTATGGCAAAGAGAACTAAGGGTAGTTGTCTGTCCCAATCCTTACCTGTCTCTACACCCATTTTCCTCAACATGGTTATAATGGTCCGGTTATAGCGCTCCACCAGGCCATCGGTTTGAGGGTGATAAACCGATGTCCTAATCTGTTTTATTCCCCCTGTTTTACATATATGGGCCATTAACGTGGACATGAATGGAGTACCTTGATCGGTTAAGAGTTCGTTGGGAAAACCGACTCTACAGAAGAAACCGATCATTGCCTGTGCCACTGCGGTTGTAGTCAGGCTGGTTAGAGGAATGGCCTCAGGGTATCTTGTGGCGTAATCGACCAATACCAGGATGTACTGATAACCTCTGGAGGACGCTACCAGTGGTCCCACCAGATCCATACCTACTCGAGAAAATGGTATGTCGATGATGGGCAAGGGCTGCAAAGGAGCTCTGGGTATCTGAGGAGGGTTTACTCTCTGGCACCTGTCGCAAGCGGCACAGAACCGCCGGTTGTCCAAAAAAAACCCTGGCCAATAAAACCTCCTTAACAAATACTCCTCTGTCTTATCCCTCCTGTAATGGCCCCCCCGTCTGTCCGTGGGCTAGGTGTAGGAATTGTTCCCTAAAGGGTAGGGGTACCAATAGCTGTGAGATCAGTTTGTCTGGGGTTTTAACCTTCCGGTATAACAGGCCTCTTGACACATGGAAGTAGGGACCTACCTATCCATCTTCTTCTGTGACTGCTTGGGCCCAGGCTCGTTCTAGGTTGGGGTCCTCTTTCTGTGCCGCTTTAAAGCTGCGAGTCATTATCGACGTCTCTTTTGTAAGAGAGGAAGAGGTAGATGAAGGAATGCTAGAGCCACCATAAAGCACATCATTTTGATTATGTAGTCATTTTTCTCGATAGGACTTACTGGCTTTATACCTACCGCCTGTCAATTCCTCATGGGAAAAAGGTGCCTCCTCCCACCATAGGGCTTCCTGTCTTTCTCCAATAACCTTGGTGAGGATTTGTGGGAAACCCTCGTAGTCCGTACACAAAATCATCTCTTCCACCATGTTAGGGATACCAGCCACCCTAAGGGTCTTGTGTTGCCCGTCCCACTCCATTTGTATCTCTGCTAAGGGGTAGGGTTTGCTGTCCCCATGTACACAGGTAATCCATACCTCTTTCCCGGTTAGCCACTGTCCTGGACTCACTTTCTTTGCTTTGATTACTGAATGATGACACCCGGAGTCTAACAGGACCTTTGTCGGTGTGTGGTTGATCAGCATGTGTTGGTGATATTTGGCTTCCCCCAGTCCTGCCCATAACACCCGTCCTTGTAGATAACCTACTTCCATGGGCTCTACGGTTGTTGACTTTCGTGGACAATTCCTTGCTATGTGTCCCCATTCCCCACAATGGAAGCATTGAGGTCCTGTCCCTGTCTCTTGAGTGGCGTATTGTGGTGTAGGTCTACTGTCTATTGGATTTATAGGGTACACCGACGGGGAAGGAGATGTGAACCTCCATTTCAGAGCAACGGGAGTAGGCATTCTGGGATTTGCGGGTCTTATGTCCATGGGTCGGGGTTGAGAGGGTCTGGGATCCATGGCCCTATGATACGCACATGCTAAATCTATAGCAACGATGACAGTGATGTTTGGATGCTGCTTAATCCAGGCTCGGTGTGATTGGGGAGGGCCTCCAGATATTGTTCTAAGTAGACCTTATCTAGCACTTCCTCTAGGCTGGCTTTTGATGGTTGAAGCCAGCGATTACCGAGATCCTGTATTTGATAGTAAAGTGCTCGTGGGTTATCGTGAGAGGACCACTTCTCCTTGCAGAATTTAGAACGGTAGAATTCGTCATCATACCCAAGCCTGCCAAGGATGGTCCTTTTGATCTCAGGATAAGGGGTTGTTCCAGCGGCGTTTGTTGTCTGATAGGCTGCCTGCAACTCTCCTGCCAGTAAAGGGGCGATATACTGCCCCATCTCTCCGGTGGCCAAGAGGCAGTTGTGGCAACCAGCTCAAAGTTTGTAAAGAAGTAGTCTGGGTCTTCTCCTGGTTGGAATTTTTGTAAAACGGAACTCGGGACATTAGGGTGCACCCGAGTGTTGGCAATAGTGTCAGTAAGTCTTTGAATGGTGGTATCCTGTACCACCTGGTTGGTTGATATAACTTCGGCTTGGGCCTGTATCGCTTCCTGGAGGGATTCGCGGCCCTTTTGCGCTGCGGTAGCTTGACCTTCGACTACTAGTTGCAGGTGTCTCTGGCCTTCGGCCAGCTGTTTAACCATGTCGGTCATGGTCAGTGGTTGGGTCATCTTCTTGTCCTGTCAGGGGATATAGGATCCCTCTTCTGACACCACTGTGACAGGACAAGAAACGACTGACGCTAGGTTGCTGTAAAGAATGAGGTCTTTATTCCCTCCTCTTTCCCCTCACGGGTATGTCTTAACCATAATCCGAATAGAACAAGGTTAATGTCACTCTCTCCTCTTCACGTCCCTCTTCTTTGGTTCTCCCTTGGTCCTTCGTCCTCTTATCACGGGATGCCCTCGGGCAGCATAAAAGGTGTATGTGGCGTTTAGAAATCAGCTCTTTCTTTCTAGAATACCTCCACCAGTCACCCTTGGTGCTTTCTCACTCTGTGACACCCATCAGTCGGTCATTGAGAGGGGGTTGGGGTGTGTAGGGAAAGTAGTACCATCTGTCTAGTGTTTGACACTTAACTCCCACCTGGATTCCTCATTTAGCTGTGTGTTTCCAACAGGATCCCAAGAACCCACAAAGCGACTCCCGCCCGCTTTAACCCCTCGCTTGGGCTTAACACTTGCCTTAGGCTGTGACTCCGGACTGGAGCCAAAGCATCCACGTCCTTATCGCCTTCCCTTGGGTTCTTTCGCCACTGGTCGGTGACTCCGGTCTCTCCTCCCGCTCCAGTTTTGTCTCCTGCTCGCTCCGCCGAGCTGCGCTTGCTCCGTCCTCCGTAGATATCTCCGGTCCTATCTCTTGGGTTTGCCTCTCCTCCGCTAGTGTCCTCGCTCTCCTTACTCCACTCCTGTCCTCCGCTCCTGCATTTCTCTCACCTTGTCCTGACGCTGCCTTTTTGCTGACCTCCTCCGTCATCGCCATGAACACTTCCGGATCATGATGGTCCGAAACGCTAGAATGCGTCCTTCCAGTGCCCCTGGGGTGCCGTTCCGTCGGTGGTTTCTCCTCCCTGCCACAACCACCATACGCAAACAGATAGAAAAATACAGCATATCTCTCTGTATATAAGCAATTATTTCTACTATAGATATGTAACTATATATGTGTATTGCTTTGTATAAATGTGTAGAATACTTATGTTTAAAAAAATTATTAAATATAGATATTCATTAGTTCTGCTTAACAAACGTTCATATTACTGATAGTTACATTATTCTATGTTTTTAACATGTATATAATTGACTGCATAAATAAGTAAATCTTTTTATCATAACTATTTATCTACAATTACTTCACTATTGATCTAAAATATATATATATATATAAAAATAAATAAAACTAATTTAAAGTACAACAACACTTGAAAGCCTGAGTTTATTTACTGCATCTTTAATCTACATATACTACCTTCCTTTATGCATCTATATACCTTCCATGTACTTATGGATCTATACCTTTATTACTTTTGGATCTATATATTTATTACATTTACTTATTTATTACTTTTCTTTGAATTCAGAATATCCAATGCACTACCCTATTTTTCATCCTACACCGCTCTCAATATATCCTTCAGCTTAACTCCCTGACTCATCTCAAACCTCTTTCTACTACTCTTTCCAAGGCACAAGCCTATTTCTCACCCTATACCTCTATCAATATATCCATTACCTCCACTCTCTCATTCATCCTAAACCCCATACCACTACTATGATCCCCAAAATAACCCTTTCAAGACTCTTCCCTACTCCACCTCTCCTTGCATCATCTCATACCTCCTTTTTACTATTCCGATCCCCAAAACAAGCCTTTCTAAACCCTCCCTCTGACTTCTACCCCTCGACCTCCCTTTTACTCAACCCCTCCACCTCCCTTTTCCTCATTCCAAGTCTCCTCCTACTGCTATGAGCTCCAAAACAAACAAAAAAAGAAAAACAAATCTAAATACTTCCCTTCTTTCCCTCCACTATCCTTTTCAATTCAAATAACAGACTAACATGTCCACTACTCAAATTAATTTCATATTTCACTACACTAATTCACCACTAATCCTTTATGGGTTCCAGAGTAGCGTGCTACTCAACGAAAAAGCACTTCAACACCTCATCAGGGGTAGCAAGCACTATTTAAATGCAAACCCTTTTACCTCTTCTACCCCTTCGCTATCCTTCTCAATCCAAATAACTGACTAACATATCCACCACTCAAATGACTTTCATATTTTCACTATACTAATACAGCACTAATCCTTATGGGTTCCGAAATAGCGTGCTACTCACCGAAAAAGCGATTCAACACCCCATCAGGGGTAGCAAGCGCTATATAAATACAAACCTTTTTCCCTTCTCTATCCCTCCACTATCCTTCTCAATCCAAATAACTGACTAACGTATCCACTACTCAAGTTACTTTCATATTTTCACTATACTAATTCGCCACTAATCCTTTATGGGTTCCGGAGTAGCTTGCTACTCGCCGAAAAAGCGCTTCAACGCCTCGTCAGGGGTAGTAAGTGCTATACAAATACAATTACAATACAATACAATGTACATACCCTGTTGCCCACACTGTTAGACCCAAACGCCTCACCCTCCAACCATCCCAGAAACCTGCCCCTCATCCTGGACACCTACCCCACCCTGAGACTTCACAAATCCCTGTTTAACCTCCACCTAATTAAAAATAGTTTGCATAGTCAGACTTTTCTCCTTATGCCACCCTTCTGACACCTGTGAGACCATCACCAAGGCCCTCATCACATGTAGACAGTCATACACCAATGCCTTCTACCACAACATCTCTGCACAGCTGCTACGCAGGTGGCAAACTATCAAACATGGCAGTCCCAGACTTTTACTCAGCCTACCTTGAGGCACACACATCACACCTCACCTCCTTAAGATACAATGGCTCTCCATTCAGACGCACTGCCAGTTCAATATGTTCAGCCACACCTACATGGCACTACACTACTGGGGGCTCACACACAATCTATGCTTCCAACAAACAATCATGGACCTCTCCTGTACATCACTTGCATTCACCCCCACCCTCAATATCCATTTAAGCAAAACAGGAGGTAGGATGGTCTCTTACACGGCAGACAACATCTGTAAAAAAGTCACCCAGCACATCAGGACAGCTGCGTTCAATATAGTTTAGTGCTAGTTACTGTACGCCTGGCTCTTACTGTGATCCTACTTAAAGAGCCTGCAAATACTCAGCACCTGGATAATTCCTCAGATGAGACGTCAAACCTCTGGCAAACCACATTACTTTACAATACATTGCATTACACTTTTTCCTGCCTAGCCCCAAGACAAGCACACTTACTTCATGGCACAAAGGGGCCTGCATTGGTTCTGACATATTTGCAAACTTTCCAAGGTCTATGCATGATGTGCTGCTTCAGGCCAGGTTTTTGCCCTATGTATTGTGGGACTTGTAGTCCAGATCAATCATGTAGATTATGCTGCAAGTCCCATGATTCAGAAGACATCCTGGACTGGGGCAACACATCACACATAGACAAGAGAAACTTGGCAAGGCTGGACAGAACTAAATGTGACTGGGCAATAAAGTCACAGTTATGTGATGGAGGAGTTAATATGTGAGACATTCCTGCACTTTCACCTACACAGAGTGCAGCGCAGTGCAGCAAAGAGTCTTGCTGCACTGCTCTGCACTGCATGACAGTTTAAACCATATGGTCCCTTGTTTTCACTTATCCTATAGTTCTACCTGGTCCTCAACCGCAGCACTGTCCTGCCCGGGAACTCCTGCACCAACTCTGTTGGGATGAGTGACGCCAACTACTCCTCCAGTGGGTCCAACTCCTCCTGGAAATCAGGTCCTGCTCTGGTATGCATAGCTGCCTTAAGGTTCCTGGCCAGTTTCTCTTTGGTCCTGCACTTATAGTCATGCCACCTCTTCTTGCACTCCAGCACTGTCCTTTTTGTTTGGCCTACGCTGTTGATTTTATCCATTATGGATTGCCAAATGGCTTCCTTCTTCCCTAATGGCAATTTGGAGGTGACAAAGAGAAGATGCTCATTCTTTGTCACCTCAGCTATTAATATTTGGTTCTCTTCCTCACGGACATTGGTCTTCCTCTTCCTCTTCCCCTGGGCTGCTGTCTGGTCATCATGGCTGGGATTGGTGTGTTTTTTCTCTGTTATTCGGTGTTCAGAAGTGCAGTAGCTTCAAATGCATCATTTTTTAAAGCCTTCCACCACGCGAAGCACTCCTGTGTGACGCAAAGCTGATTTGTGACACATAAAGGTGCTTTACGACATGCAAATCAGCTTTGTGTCAGATAGGGAGTAGTTGCGTTATGACACTTTGTGTCATTCTTCTCCCCGATGCGTCAGAATTTTTGACACATCTTTGGTACTTGAGACATGGTGCACCGTACCATAAATACGGCGCATCTATGTCGCAAGCAAGTGATGCAAAGCAGCACACGTTTATCTGAAAACAAAGTTGCCGCAACCCAGCGTTGCGTCAGTTCTCTTAAATATGGCCCGAAATTTCCGACTTCACTGGAAAAGGTTTTTCCTTGGCCCAGCCCCAGCCCTAACTTGTTCTAATCATTAGAAGCTCAGAGAAAGAAAGACCGCACGTCCTGTGCTATGTAACATAGGTATAATGTGGCCAAAGGAAAAACATGGACGGATTTAGGCCACTGCAAGTATGTGTATTTAAATATACATAATTTTTCTAAAATCAAAAGGCTTCATCTAACTTAAAGCTTGAAAATGTACTGGGATAATAAAACTCGACTCTTGCTTTATGCTCACACAGATAATGGTTGCAGCTAAAAGCTACTAAAATGCTCTCCACGTCTGTATTTCTTTCCTCTCAAAGTCGCAATTGTACATGTGTATGTTCAAGCATGGCTCAGCTACCTCTGTTCAGCCTATCTGAGCCTCAAAAGTCTTAAATCCTCAGGCTTGAGACGGTGCACAATGACAATTGGCCTTCTGCTAACATAAGTTGACGTAAACACATCCTACACTTTCGGCTTCTCTTCACTTCCTATCAGTAAGTGAGCACATCAAGCTTAAGGCTCAGTGTCTCTTTCATTAAGCTGCTTACCAGAAGAGTCTCTCATTCTGCAAAACTAAACGTCCCCTTTAGGAGACAGAACTTAAACTGGAAGCCTATCATGCACAACGGCGTGTTCTTCTCTGTATTAGGGAGATGCACAGTGATGACACAAACTTCTCTGTCTAAGCCACTGCCATGTGTAATTCGATGCCTGTCGCACTGCATAAGCAGTTCCACCATCTAAGGTTCAGGAAAGTGTGAATTACTGTCTGTTGCACCACACTGTGCCATGACTCTAGTCTATAGTCCCAAGAAACCCACTGTGCTTCAAAACCTATTACAAACACAAACGCAGTTAAAATGTCTTTGAAATGTGAACAAAATAAAAGAGACAGTGTGAGGCTGATTGAAGTATAAAGCTTCACACATTAAATAGTGTCCCTGACACAGAATATTAAGCTTAATAAATGCAGCACACTTTGTCACGGACATTTGAAAACCTTGTCAGTGATGTGGCAGAAATAGCACATCCAATAAAAAGCATTTCTCGCATTCTCATAAAAACCTCTGAGGAACCTCAGTGGCGTAGCAAGGGCACCATGGGCACCCGTAAAATAAGGGGGGAAAAGCATTGGCAAAGCCAATAGGTCTAGCCTAAGAGAGTTAATGGCTTTGTCAATATTTTTCTAGCCACGTTGTACAGTTGTGCGACTGCTGTGCAGGATGACTAAAAATAAGAATAAATAAATGATGATATGACCTTGTCGTAATACTTTTTTTTTTATTGCTGGTGTGACAGGAGGGAGGAAACACTGAAGGTGGGAGGGAGTGTGGGCAACAGCACGGACAACTTGTGAAGAAAAAAGCGCTATGAGGCAGCCAGAACTGGTCGCGCCATAAATATTTTTATTGTATTGCGTCCGGGAGGCAACTTGGAGGGATGAAGGGGGGAGGGAAGCACTACAGAGGGAGGAGAAGAGAGGCAGCATGGAAGGAGGAGGGGTAGGTGGCAACAATGAGAAAGGAAAAATACATGAGTAAGACAACTGAAAAATATGCACTCTCATCGAATACTTACACACAAAGTAAAAAGTAGTCGCTAAAAAAATGAGCAGTGGAAGAATACAAGTAGTGTGTCCATGCTCCAGAGGAAGGACAAACACAAAGAGCAAGGAAGCCTACGACAGCTGACCAATAAGAAGCAAACAAATGAGAGTGGCAAAGAAGCCAACGGCAGCCACTAAGTGAACTTTAGAGGACAAAAGGTCCTGCAAACAACAGTGCATGCGCTGACTTAGGCGATTACCTAAAAATGACACTCATGCCCTCATGTGGGGTAGCAAAAGACAGGAATAATCGGAGTTTAGTGGGCCCTTCACAACCAAGACACTGGAAACACTGGACCTGCTGCATTAATGATGGGCACTACATTTGCAATGCCACATACACTAGTTTACACAGCATTGACAAAGCCAAATGGTCTGGCCTTCACAAGCTGGTGTGATGTTTAACTTTTTTTGTTGGAAAATAGATTAAAACATTATGCTGCCGTCTAAGCATATACATCACGGGAAAATGTGGTTCTTGATGGCGCATAAAAAGATACTATTGGCTATGAATTACTGTAATTTTCAGAAATAGTTTAAGCACACAAACAGGACTGAAACCCTACTTAGGATAAGAAATAGAAAGATAAAACGAAAAGCAAGAGAAAATGTATTGGCCCACCAGGCCTGTTCTGAAGTGCACTTCTTTTTAGGAGGATCTGCACAAGTGTTCAGGCAGAATGCCATCACGCACAGTGTAAGAGAGACACTGGCTGAAGCAGGCTGACCCATTGCCCCACACTGTAAGCCGTGGTGCAGAGAGACAATGCAAATCACTGTTAAAAAGATCAATGGATGAGGAAGGTTGATTCAAAGACCGTACTCATCCAGTGGTATGTATTTTTCATTTAGGATTTTTTGTTATTTTATGCGGCAGTCGAGACAGCTAAAACTGTCTTTTGGTCAAATTCTAAAAATGTCTGCCATGCATCCAGTCCACACCCCTCTGATCAAACAGGCATCCCTGAAAAATTGTAATAGAAGAAGGCAACATTCTTGGTGCAGGTGGCGTAGTACTATACTCTAGGCCCCAGAATAGGAAAGTGGTCCAACTACCTTCAGGTAAGGAAACAAAAGTTGGCAGGATCTCTTTGGTCTGGACTCCAGGGAGGATGGGGCAGTTGACAGCAACCAATTTCTTTAGATGGTAGGCTAGTTGGTGTCCCAGGGAACTGTACACCAGAGAGGTGAGGCGGTGGGCCCTGTGAGATTTGGATTCAGAGTAGTAAATTAGGACTGTGGACCTGTTCACAGGAAAGAGCGGCGAAGGGATGAAACTTAGGATCTTGAGGGGGCATGGAAAATATAGAGTTCATCATTGGCAATGAAACAAGACACAGAGAAGGAAGACAAGTTTTTGAGGACAGAAAGAGGCAAGTGAAAAAGCATCACAGGGTGCTATAGGTGATGCAGAGGGTCTGTGATGTGCAGTGAGCCATTGTTAGGTTTAACCAAGGCCTACCATGTTTTTGTGGAACCATGTAGAATTTCTGGAGGTATGAGCAGATTATTAGCTTTGGAAACTGATCCAAGTATAGACAGAACAACATTAGGAAGATGTAAATTTCCATCTTATGAACTGATTCATTAAAAAAAATTGTGAATACCAGGACAGAATGCAGCTGGATGTCACCTGAGAGCTGGCTGCTGGGAAGATTGGCATGGTCTTCAGTTATGTATCCAGCTACAGGAGAAAGTTCAATGTAAAATCTAAAAACCTTAAGTAAAGCAAGAACTGGCCCCTAGTAAGAACAAATTCAATATTTTATAAACATGCTGCAGTTGTCAGACACAAGTTTATAGAAGGTTAGAGGGTTCATATGCTAGAAACGAAAGTTAAATACTCAAGAATCTATTCTGTGGATCCAAACATCTGATAGCAGGACAAAGCTGGATGGAGTATGTCCTAGTCATCCGAGTCCTGTTCCAAGGCCACATACACAAACCATTTTTCAGTGAAACCTGTGTAATTGTTTCAAGGGATATTGGGTCAAACAATGCCATGGGGACATTGTACTAGGCCTCCTTGTGAAGTCTATGCAGAAGCACGCATTGTAATCCTCAGCATAGACATGGTGTCTCTTACTCAAAACCTCTTACCTGATGCAATTGTACAGGACACATCTTCCTACTACCTTTGAAGGCATTATTTGTAGCTAATGGGCTTGAAAACTATTGAGATATCACAAAATGTCTGTTCATCAGAAGAATAAGTAAGAAAACAATCAATATCTAATTGCAGGGCTAAACTAAATGCACTCATATCCTATGTGACCAACAGTCTGGATGGAGAACATTGAACAACACTGAGCTGGCATCTATCCAAATTGTGAATGCCACAATCTTCATTATCATAATGTTGAATGGGCCTTCTGGTATGGCTTAACCTATCAGCAGCCTTTGCTATCGTCAACCAATGTGCGCTGATCAACATACTATCAAGTGGTATAAGATTTGTTGACACTGCACTTCTATTGAGTTAAAAGTAATGTAGTCTATTGTATGTGTATAGGTATATGGTACTTATATAGAGTGAAAGTAGCCAAAATGTTGCAGCGTATGCTTCAGGGACAAGGTCAATGTGTGACTGAATGGATAGTTTACTTCTGAGAGCAAAAGTGGTCTGTTACTTCAATATAATGTAGTGTAAACTGGAGCAGGGATGGGGCAGTCCTGATGGACATGGGGAGAGGGCCTGTTGCTTTGTTTTGTTCTTTTTTTTTAACTTCTTTTCTTCCTCAGTCTGATGGTGTCCTGGCTGCAGATGTACTGAGAGCAGCAAGACATGGTGAGCTTATCAGCGACATTAGCAGGACTGCCAGTCATAATCATTTTGTAAATAAAACAGCAGATTTTAGAGATGGAGCAGACTGGCAAGGAACACCAGTTTAGTTCCATTAGTATTGGTTTGATTTTGTAATATTTCTTGAGACCAGTGAAGGTATTTTATGGAATATAAGATGGATTTCTTTAATGGGGCCAGTGTGGAGTCCGAGTCTCCATGGATGAGGGCATTGCCACAATGGAGATGCAAAGTCCTTGTTCTATCAAGGAGGCCTGTAGAAGGGGTGGAAGGTGGTGAACTGAGTTGTTGTCATGTGCATAGGATTGCCAAGTTGAGTATTGTATGCTTGTTCTATGTCTGACATCCAAACAGGAGACGCATGTTAGTGGTACTTCATGCCCATAGAATAGAAGTCTCTGGTCTTCATGCTGAGCATGCACTGAGACTTCTTCCTCTGTTCAGCTCTTCTAGGATCGCCAGTTCCGGATCAAGTTTGCACAGAGGGGTGTTCATTAGCTTGCATGAACTGGTTGCTCCTGAGTGCGATTATAGGACATGGTAGAATGCAGAAGAAGGACGTCAAATGTTTTTTTTTTTTCAAAGGCTTGAAAGACCTCATTCTATGGAAGAAATGTGCATGTTCAGCCTTAAGTTTACTCCTATCCAAGATGGTTGTATTTTTTATTGTTGTTTGCTTGAAGCTCTCAAAGAGGTTGCTAACCTATTTCCTGTGATGTCATCTCCTGCTTTGATTATATACAAGAAGGCTTGGCATTGAGAGATGATGGATGACAACACGTTAGCTTTTCTTTTTATTTCATTATGTTGATTGCTCAGTCGTTAACTTTTTTGTCCTTGATTTTTGTTCTGCTTTTAGGCTGGATTTCTGTTTGGATTTCTGTTCCGGAAACACCTCTGCTTGGATCTTTCTAAATTCTGACACAGCGTGATTTTGGTGCCTTACTTATCAATTTTGTAAAATTCATCATCTTCAATAAAGAATTATTTTGATTGCCTGGGAGGACTTTTCTGCCCCTTGCGGCTTTTTCATCCTTACTGGAACATCCATAAGGAGATTCTTGACTCTTTCACATGTATACTAAGTACAGGGTGGCACTGTGGCTTTTGAAGGAGTCCTTTCTCAAGCAATCAAGAAGTAGGCTTGTGAGACCTTAACAGTGCCCAGTCCTTGACACTTTGGCGTAGGAACAGGAGGACTTATGGATAATGGTGAGTCCTCCCTTCTTTTGAGTATGGTCTGCATGCTGGGTGCTATTAGCTTAGGGAAGAAGGAAGCCTAGAATGTGCCAGAATGTGGAGGTAAACCATCTTTCTGTGATGAAGACTGTATGGAGGTTGTGGAAAGTTACTTGGTCTGTAGTGTCTGGAGCATTGAGCATGCATAGCAGGCATTGAGGAGCATGAGGTGGATTTTGTGTTTGGTAGTATGAGGGTTTGTGGTGATTAAAGGGACATGCATGAGGTTGAGTCTATGCATTGTGTGGGTGTTGTGTGGTTATGTGGTCTGGGTCTGATGTGATTGTGAGGATGAGTAGTGTGGGGTGCTGGGCAAAGCACATTATGAGACATTACCCTGTAAGCTGCAGTGGAGCAGGGGTTATGGCCCAAGATCTTATCTGACCCTATAGGCACAACCAGGAGGTGTCTATGTCTTGAACAGGTGGTGCCCTTATCTGTGCCCCCCATTTTCTGTGGACACCCATGAACTAGGATTTGCAGAGAAGTTTATGGAAGGCAGGAGAAGGCTAGGACTCATGTTGCTTGAGATGACTAGGGCTCATGTTGCTTACTGTAGAGACTGATGCTTAGAAATACTGTGCTGTCACACTCTGTGGAAATTGATTTTTTTTGTCCTCATATCATCATATGCTCCTAGTATCCCAGGTGACAGCATGGAACCAATCTCGCACCTGATGCAGGAGCAGTGGCCCAGCAACACCAACCTGGGCTTAAACACCTGTATATTTGTGGTGCTTAGGTGCGATCATAATACTGCTCAGCTTTCTGTTTCTCGCACACCACTCCACTTTAAAAAGTCTACCCAGATAGTGTCCCCTCTACCTGTGGTACAGCCCAAATCCATCATACAATTCCAATACAAGGCTTTAAGCCAATCCTCTGGGAGGGGGAGCTTCAGGCTCTAACCAGTGTTTACAAATCTCCCTTCTTGCAAGAAGCACTAAATGAAAGAGTAAGCACTACTGTGGCCTGCCCAACATGATGAGTGTCTCAATATCGACTGCCAACAATACCAGCACAGGGCTTAGCTCGATACTGACTCTGAAGATATTAGCTATAATATTGCTCACGTTAATCAAGGGACAGGTGCCAAACATATGCTTGTCATTCGCTTCAGGATGGCTACATCACTTACATCTTGGTGTCAGGGATCGCAAAAATCTTACTGTCCTCTGAGGTGTCCAATATATTCGATTGATGGTGAAAAAGTGATTCTTTTTTAGATTGGCTGGCTTGACCCTAGAGTATAACAGTTTCAAAGAGACTTGCCACAAATGTGGGAGACTGGGTTCTGGTATCATTCCTTTTCCAGGCCCCATACGCTGCCTCGAAAGTTTCACCCTCCGCCTCCAGGAGCTTCCAATGCCATTTGGAGTCCTCCTTATTTAGAGGCTGCGAATCTTGCAAGAGTGCTTAAGCCTCCCAGGCACCACCAATCTCAGAATTGTACAGGTTTAAAAAAATAAAGAAAATAAAAAATAAATTTAAAAAAGCCCTTGCATACCAAGAAGAACGCTGTACATTTTTAAATCTGGCTAGGGAACCCCCAGTCTTTGCCTTAAGTACTTCCCAAAGTAAGAGCCCTTGCACTGTAAAGAGATTAACTAAACCTGTCATCCCAGTCTCCCTCAAATGGAGACTCAGGCCATCCAGCAGGCATTCTGGGCTGCCTGGAGAATCCCAGATCGGGGAGAAATCAGAGTAATTCCTAATGCCCAGGATCATCCTAACCCTGTACCAAAGGCTGAGTGCCGCCTTTAAAAATTTCAAGCGGACTTTCTTGAAAAACTTAGGGGCCCCGAATTTGTATAGAAAGCCCGTGGGTCTCAGCCCCATCATCATTTCTGATAAAATCCGACCCCAACTTTAACTATCCGGTGTCGCAAGAAGCATCCTACAGTTCTTAAATTGGAAATCCATGCAATAACGATTTAAGTCTGGAAATGCCAGACCCCCTTTCTTCAGCCTCCTCTTCAATTGTTTCCAAGAGAGCCTAGCTACCCCAGAAGCCCAAAGAAAACTAGTTATTTTCCCCTGTATTTTTTCTATCTCTTTTTTAGGAAAAGTGAGGGAAATACTATTTAAAAGATAGGTCAACTTTGGTAGAATTGACATTTTGATCAAGTTCACCTGACCATAAAATGAAAGGGGCAAGTTTCTCCACCTAATAAGGAGCAGAGCAATCTCCTTTGCCACCCGGCCAAGATTATGTACTGGGACCGCCCTCAAAGAATGGACTATTGAAATGCCCAAATAATTAAACTCAGTCACTTCCCGATCCCAGTTAGTTATATTCCAGCACATACTCTCTGACTTGGTTGTGTTCACAGTATATCCTGACAGTGCCCCAAACTCCTCCGCTAATTTTTCTACCCTAGGGATAGTATGAAGAGGATCTGATGCATATATTATGAGGTCCTCTGCGTAAAGTGGAATCTTATTCCTAAATTGTTGCGAAGAGAAAGAGATTACCTGGGGAATCTCTTTTAAGTAGCTGGGCAAATGGTTTGATATAAATATCAAACAAAAGAGTAGCAAGAGGGCACCCCTGCCTCGTATACTGAGTAATCCCAAAACTTTCCAGCAGAGCTCCATTGAACAAAATTCACACTGAAAATTTGCATACATTCTCTGAAGAGTCAGAATAAAACATTGGCTAAACCCTAATACTGCCAAGACCTCCCACAAGTACGCCCAACAGACCCTATCAAAGGCCTTGGCAGCATCTATTGTGGCAATGGCCAATGGGATCGAGTGAGTAGTGGCCTGATCGATAAATGCAATTAATTGCTGAGTAAGATCATGGAACTGGCGCGTAGGGACAAACCCTTTCGGGTCAGGGTGAATTAATTGGGGAGCCAACTTAGCCAGCCTACCTTACAGAATACTGGCAGAAACCTTGTAGTCAGCATTTAAACGAAAATTTGGGCTATATGAATCTGCCTTCTTCGGATCTTTGGCGGGTTTCAAACATAAAGAAACACAAGAAACCCTGAGGCCCCGCAGGGGACATCGGTGAGGTGGGACAGGGTCTGTGTGGGGGGGGTGCACTTGATGAGTTTGTGTATTTGGTTTTTGCATGCGGTATTCCCCTTTGTGGAAAGCCCACTGGCATTTATAATGTCAAACAGTAGAGGGAGGGTTCCTCAAGGGTGGGTTTGGGTAGGAGCACTGGGTATGGAGCAGTGGGGAAAAACCAAAAAATAAGTCCTCAGGATCACCAGACTGCTGTTTTAATCACCTGTACACATTCACACACACACACACACACACACACAAGCATGCACACACATGCACACACACACACACACAGACATATACCATATTTCAGGAAGAGGGGGTGGAGTTGCTAAAACAAAATGGAGGTAGGTAAGGAAATATGCTTTTTAACCTGAATTGTTAATGGCCTTAGATCAAAGGGGAGGCAGAAATTGGTGTTCCAGTATCTCAAAGAGAGCAGGGCCAACATAATGATCTTGCAGGACACCCATCTAACAGCAATAGAGAGCAGAGCACTTTATTCTAAATGTAGGTGGATTGAGAGCTGTGCAGTTACTGATCAGGTAGAGCTCTGTAAAGGAGTAGACATTCTTTTGAGGAACGTAGCAGAGGTGGAGATGTTGTCATCCAAAACGGATAATACTGGAAGATGGGTTTTGGCGGGTACACGATGCCCAAACTATGAGTTTATTTGTAGGGGTTTTTATGGCCCGAACGTCGATGACACTTCCCATCTCTTGGCTCTTGAGCGGAACTTGATGAAGGCTGCATTATCGACAGTCTTTGGGGGTGATTTTAACACTCTGCTTGATTCTACCCTTGACAGATCTATTTGGAGAGACTTTCTTTACACCTAAAACTAGGCGGGCACTAAAGAGTATGCTCCAAGACCTGGGGTTGTTGGATGTGTGGCACCACCAAATAGGCCAGACAAGGGGATATACATTCCATAGCAAGAAATAAAGCCATTTCTCTAGGCTTGATTATTTCTTTGTTGATTCTTTGTGTGCTGCATAAATAGTTTACAGATTGCTTCTAAGTTAAGCCTGACTGCTTTTGTGCCAAACTACCAGTGGGTTAAGTACAGGCTAATTTAGTGAATTTTGTAGCCCACACTGACAGGGAGTGTGGTTGTTGCGTGAGAAGGGTACTCACCCTCCTCAACCACAAACCCAATTTCTCACAAATATATTCCAAAGTCACAGTTAGAATTAGTGAATCTAGATCTCACTTCAACTACAGCTCGGCATTTGCGACATTAGACAGCACTTTAACGCCAAAGGAGCATTCCAAATTCCCCATTACAACCATGTAAAGATAAAGAGAATAGAGGAGTTAACTGAATTCTATGGCACCCTATGAGTCACTGCCTGAGGAGTGAAGAGGAATGAAGCACAACACCACCTAAAAGCAGCCACTCAAAAAGATCTGAAACACTGAAGCTCGTGGCCTTCTAGGAGCAGATGTGAGAAGGCTGAGCAGTATAGAATAGTTAACCATGTTGAATGTGGTGGAAAATATCTCGCTAGTTTGGCGGCATTCATTCTGTGTCAACCTGATGTCACCCATGTTCACAAGAAAAACAGCCTATGCCCTGTGCCAGGGATAGAACTTTGACTGCAAACTATCCAGCAAAGAGAAGAGGGCAGTATGCTGTTTGGTAAGATAAACAGTTAATCAATTAATTGGATGGTTTTGAGTAGGGTGTCTCACTATAGTTGTTTGTGTGCACATGAGTATTGACAACAATGATGTGCAGTAATTTGGTGAACTAAAAGAGCAGTCACTGTGTTTGTTCTTCCCTGAAGAAATGATAGTTGAATTTGATTTGGTAGTCATTATAGTGGACATCATTCTATTAGCAATGCCTTTGATTCTATTAGCAATGCCTTTGTCCAGACTACACACTGACCTTAGTTAAAAGCATCATTCATGCCCCTACCTTTCTGACAAGAGTAAAGAAAAATATTAACACATTACTCTTTCTCTGATGGACGCGTATGGTTTCAGTGGAGCAGTATAGTCTTCATGATATGCTGTATCACCTACAATTTAGCAACTACAATTCCATCTGTGCAAAATCTAAATCAGCTCAGGAGTCTAACTATGTATAGTCATGACATTGCCAGACTCAGAGTTAGTGTTCTCCCAAGAAAATAATAGCATTTCAAAACTTTTCAATATATGCATCCAGCATCGGGAATTACATGCTCCACAAATCAGTATCATCTTTTTTGAAGTCCAGAAAATAGTTTGCATCTCATCACTTTTGAAGCATCCCATTTACCTTGAGAAGGGTCTCCACAAAGCTATCTGCCCTACCACAAATAAACTCCCCTCATTTGTTCTCAATCCTAAATTATTTGTGTGACCCTAACTTTAGCTATAAATACCCCACCATGCAACAAATAGTGTACAATTGTACCTAGTAGCAAGTCTCACACTCAATAATGTCTGACATATAGAGACATACACTCAGAACATGCTAGTAAGTAGATTTATTAGGCATGATAAGCATCAGGCAAGAGAGTGTAAGTAATGAGAGTGTTCCGTTCCATCTGCATAGTAGGAATTGGTCATGGTTGAAGAAACTATAAAACAAAGGTGGTCATCGGTCAAAGGAAGGTTACTGTTGGACTAGTTTTTTTAAACATATTCTTATTGACAATCTCTCATAGCTGCATTACAAGAACATTAGGTGATATGTAGTGAAACCAAGCAAACTTTTGTACAATATTAGTGTATGTGAAGAAGGTACAATAAGGTGGAAGAGTAGGGGGGAAAGGGGCATTCCTTCCTGGTGTCTCTGGCCACCGTGTAAGGCTTTGAAATATGGTGTCCCAGTGGGAACCTGGCAGCAGGGTTAGTGTAAAGTTGGTGAATACATCCAAGTAGTTGTGAGCCAAAGCCGAATCAATGGATTGTCCAAATAATATATTTCAAATTTGAGACTCAAAAGCCTGCTCTAGGTCTAGGGAGAGGCAGGCCACATTGGGCAGTTTCATGTCACCATCTCCCTAACTTTGTAATGGTGATGAATTTTAAAGAGGTACTACCCCATGCGATAAAACCGCTCTGGTCAGGGTGAATCAGTGTCGACATGAGGAGCTGAATTCAATCAGCAAGTATTCTGCTGAGGATTTTGTAATCAGCGGATAAAAGAGAGCGCGAGCGGTAGGAAGATGGGATTTCCAAATCACGTTCTGGTTTTAGAATTGGCACCACTAAGGCTTCATGCTGGGTAGGTGCGAGGGAGCCACATTCTTTAGTATCTTGGTACACCCGCAACAGACGTGGCACCAAGGGTGTTTCATGCGTGTCATAAATTTTGATGGGCAGCCCATTCCTGCCCATGAGCAGTTTCTCTGGAGTGTTTTAATCACTTCCTTAATGTCTTGTCTCTCGATACAATTTGGTGAAGTATGTGTGGAAAGTGGAATTTATGTCCAGCGTATTATGTAGAACCTTGTGTTCTACCCTGAGAGTGGCAACTGGAGCACCCTGGTTGAGCGGTGTGACAAGCCTAACCAGAAGTCGGCAGGTCTGTCAGCTTTGGTGTGCGTATATGTCTGGTGTTCAATCCAGTCAAGGCATCTAAGGTATTCCATTAGGCAGTGTGGTTTTCCTTTTCCCTGTCCAAATCCTGCATCATGGCAGGGGCAGATATAGGACCCGCCTCCCATCTCCGCAATGATTTCTTGGCTTCACGTAGCTGGGTGTCAACAGCCTGGCAGGCTCCCGCCAGGACGGCTATGCAGGTCTCTCGCAGAAAGACCTTAAAGGACTCCCACTCCACCAGAGAGGAGGGTGCAGTACCTGCATTGTCAATGAAGTATGACCTGACTGTCCATATCTTCCAGCCATTAAGGTTGGAGTTTCACCATATAGATTGGTGTTGGCAGCTCCCCCCAATGCATATATGCAGACAATGGGTTATAGTCAGAGAAAGTCTTGCCTAGGTATGAAGTGCATGTTGTCTGTGTGATAATATCGATGGAGCACACTATATTATCTAGTTGGACCTGCAGAACATGGCGTGGGGAGTAAAATTAATATTGTTTGTCGGGAGGGTGTTGGGCCCTCCACAAGTCCATTAGGAACCAGTGCTTTAGCCAATCTGTGAGGGCCTTCACATTGTGGACTATAGGGGTTTCGGGGGGGGGGGGGAATGTGATCTTTCCAATGTTGGTTCGAGGACACAGTTAGAGTCAACTCCCAGTATCCACCTAACTGCTGCCCATTGGGCCATAAGGGGAGAAAGATAGTATATAAATGAGTGCTGGTCTTAGTTTGGAATATAGAGTCTCCCCATCACTAACAGTTGCCCATCTAGTCTTCCTAGCAGATGGACATACCTCCGCCTTTATCGATAAGGGACTGGTCAGCCACAAAATGGACCCCTGAGCATATCCAAATTGCCATGCCCTGAGAAAAACAGAAGTATGAGGTGCAAAAAAGCTTGCTGCAGCAGTGCAACTACCCCCCTCCAGCTTACATAAGTGGATCTCCTGCAGAAAGACCACATGGGCTCCTGCATGTCTAAGTTGGGAGTGAATCATATATCATTTGGTAGCAGACCCCAGAAACGAGACCCCTCACATTCCATGTCATAAATGTTTCCCCTATGCATTTTAGATAGAGTATCATGGTGGACTGCAATGGGAGTAATTCTCGATAATGAGGAGAAAAGAAAAGGTACCTGAGGACCCCAAGGGATTTTGACTCTGGTGTGGTGGTGGGAGTCTCCTTAAAGCATCACAAACAGTTCCCAAAACAACATAAATCTCACAGGATAAGGCCAGCAGGCCATATGACCAAACAACGTTAGAATTTGAATGTACCTAGATACAGCAATTGATGCAGTCAGCATACTGGCAATTGCATGAGGGGAATGATCATTACCATCGGAGGTGAAGTCATATGGCCGGTATGAGCAGTCAGCCCGGCCAAAGCTGCTGATCATCGGATGGTCCAAGGCTTCCCAACAAGGCATCGATTAGCAGTTACTTTTATGTCTTTAGTGGGTATGAACGGAGTGATTTTCGTGGTGTTCCAGTAGATATGCTGTTGAATTCAGATTATTTCATATGCTGCCTGATGAGTTACTTGTGGTCTCCCAGGGCGTTGATCCATATGAATCGGTTGAGAGGTCTAGGGACAAGGTCGGTGTTGCTGCCCATCTCCAGGATGGTCTCCGACCTTAGATTGCCTCGTCCAAAGTTGGAATCATTGCAATCTGAGCAGGTCCCATGCCAGGAGGAAAGAGGGAGGGCACCGTCCCCCCCAGGGCTTGATCATCCCCATCCCTCCTTTAGCCTGGCCGATGCCTCCTTAGGGTCTTCAAAGAAATTAGTTAAATCCTACAACACAGTTCACAATTCGAAGGGAAAAGGAGGACATACTTGAGATCCTAGTTGCAGAGTTCTCTGTTGATGCTGAGGAAGGGGACTCTGTGGCATTGGACAGCCAATGTATAATCAGGGAAAATCATGACCCCTGAGGAGTCCTTGGAAATTGGGTCCATGGACCTGTTATATGTTATAAGGATTTTTAGAGCGGTAACAAATACCCGTAGGTGTCTAGGTGCTGCACACAAGGGAGCATGTAACAAGTCCTATAGCTGAGCAGGTTAAATTCGCAATTATTTTTAGAACAGATTCAGAATAATAAATCCTAATAAGTCAAGCTGACGTTGACCTAAAGGAAACTAAAACTTTTGCCAGGTTTTTAGGTTTTTTCTATACAAGAGTAGGTTTGAGATTGATCTGATGGAAGAAGGGAGTGCATTCCATTCTTTGGCAGTGGAGTTTCTCTTCCTCCACAATTTGATTGTTTGAATCTATTCAGAACTACTTTCTGGGTACCTATGTATCTTAGGTTGCTTCCAGGAGTGTACCATTTGAAAGCATGTTTAAGGAACACTGGGCCATCTCCATGGAGGGCCTTATGAGCAAGACAGAGAGCTTTGAATCTGATACGCTGTCTAACTGACAGCCAGTGAAGACTTTTGATGGCCTGTGTGACTGATTGATGTTTGGGGATTCCTGTGAGTAATCTTGCCGCTGCATTTTGCAGGACCTTGAGCTTATTTAGATGTGCTGCTGCATATTAAGATATAGCGCATTGCAGTAGTCGATTTTGGAAAGTATGAGAACCATGGTTATAGTTTTTTGGGCATTGCCTGGGATGAAAGGAAAGACCTTTTTAAGCATTCTTAGAATGTGAAATGTTGACAACATGACTGCATTAACCTGCAGTCCAAAAGTCAACTTCTTATCTACTATTACTCCAAGATTTTTGGCTTTACACACAGGTTTAGAAGACAAGCCCAGTTCTTTTGGCCAGCAGGCTGATGTCCAGAGCGATGGGTAGTTTCCAAACATGATAACCTCAGTTTTCCGGTGTTTAGTTTCAAGCAGTTCATGGTCATTCAGTCTCCTACTGCAGACATGCGATCTTGGAAGATGGATGCTGCTTGGTGATTTGAGGCAGACAAAGCTACCACGATTTAAGTTTCGTCTGCATTCGACGTAAGATCCAGCCCAAATGATCTAATAAGTGAGGCCAAAGCCTTAACATAGACGTTAAATAATGTGGGGCTGAGTGCGGACCCCTGAGGCACCCCACATAGGAGTGAAAAAGGATTGGACACAAATGGATCCAATGCTCCACTTGATATCTCTCGGACGGGAAAGATTCTAGCACTTCGAGTGCCAGCCCCTCGATCCCGACAGCCCTGAGATGCTTGACCAAAACATTATGGTCGACTGTGACAAAGGCTGCCGACAGATTGAGGAGTATTAGTGCAGCGTTCCCACCTCCATCGATTATGGATCTGATCTCCTCAGTTGTTTTAATTAAGGCAATTTCGGTACTATGACCCCTTATGAAGGCAAATTGGGTAGTGTCAAGCAGTTGATGGTCTGATAGGAATTTAGTTAATTGAAGATTAATAGCCTTTTCTATTACCTTAGCTGGAAAAGGCAAATGGGTGCTTGGTCGACAGTTATTAGGATCATTTGAATCCAGGTTGGGCTTTTTCAACAAAGGCAGTATGGAACCTTCTTTCCATATTGATGGAAAAATTCCTGTTTCCAGCATGGAGTTAAAGATGTCAGTTAGGCACATTGCCACTGTTTCAGCAACTTCAGTCGTAATTGACAGAGGGCAAGGGTCCCTTGGAGACACAGATTTGATGCAACTGATAAAGGAAATGACCTGTGATAATGATATTAAGGAAAATTTGAGAGTTAAGGAAAATCTTTTGTCAGAGGTGACTTGAGTTGTGTTACTACATTTTGGGATAAATGCTTATTAAATTTATTGAAAATCTGAGCCGCCTTATCTAGGAAAAAGTTAGCCAGAGTTCCACAGGATGCTTGGCTATTGTTTGGTCTGATACTCCTAGGAGGTGATATCAACTTAAGAAGTTCTTCGGGTGATATGTGGCATATGTGTTAGTCTTTCGAACATGACAAAGACCAGGAATGGGTTTTTGCTTGACCTTTATGTCAAACAGGACTGCGTGGTGATCAGACCCAGTTAGCGGAGTGGAGTTTTTCATGATCACCGAAGAGTTATTTGTGAAGACTCCATCTAATGTGTGGCCAGGTATGTGTGTAGGATTTTTAACTAGTTGGGGCAGTCCTAGCCCTTTGAGTGTTTCATTTAAATTGCGCATGTCACTGTCTTCGAGATTTTCCAAGTGGAAGTTAAAATCTCCCAGCATGGTAAAATCATTATTGGTCAGACCTTCCTCTAGACGGGTGCCAATGTGTTGAGTGAAAGTGCTCCTGAGGACTTGGGGGGAGGGGGGGCGATAGACTAATCTGCCCCAAAAGGATTGGTTATTTGAAAGTTCTACCGTAAACTGAAGAGCTTTACCTCTGAGTGTCCTTCTGTAGGGGAAAGTGCCGATCATGTAAATTTACGAGTTTGCTCACAGGGCTTCCCATGGAAAGAGCACCACGCTGGCACCCTAAGGGCCTGTTGCACTATGTACATTGCAGAGAGTGCTTCAGGGGTGATCCTTGCTCAGAGCCAAGCCCCTAGAAATGGTGTAGCATTATTCCCCTCTGTGTCCTACAGGAAGCCATTCACTTGAATGTTATTTTGGCTCGCCCTGCCCTCTGTGCCTTCAACATGGGTTTCAAGAATCTGGCCATGGTACACCAAGTCCTCTCGGTGAGCAGTGTGATTTTCGGCCACAGGGGTGACTTCTTGAAGGGTAGGTCTATGTGGTTGAATTTTTTCGCAGAGCTTTCAATGGTCCTCCCTGAAAACCCCTAGATCCAGGGCAACAGTCCCTAATTTTTGTTCCTGGGTGTAAGAAAATGCCCTCTTTTTGTATGGTTCTCCCCAAGTTTTGCCAAACTGTTGATGTACTTTGACTAAGTGTGCCCTGGGTTCCTGCCAACCAGGCACCCAGGGCCTCTGTTCTTTCCCTAAACTGCATTGATACAAAACCCAATTGGCAGTCTTTGGCCTCATGTAAGTCCCTTGTAAATGGTACCATAGGTACCAAGGGCACTGTGGCCAGGGAAGGCCTCTAAGGGCTGCAGCACGTATTGTGCCACCCTTAGAGGCCCTGTACCCTTACACCCTTACACACACACACTGCCATTGCAGGCTGCGTGTTTTGGTGCAGAACAAAGTGAAGAGTCGACATGGCACACATCTCTGTGTGCCGTGCCTACAACCCACTGCCCTGGCATAGGTAAGCTACCCCTCCAGCTGGGAGCACTATACCAGTGGTGAGGGTACAGGTGCATGAGCCCTGTACCCCTACAGTGTCTAAACCAATTTTTAGACATTGTAAGTGCCGTTTTGCCATTAAGAGTATATGGGGCTGGGAGTTTGTCATTACAAACTCCACAGCACCAAAATGGCTTTACTGAAAACTGGGAAGTTTGGTATCAAACTTCTCAGCACATTAAACCCACACTGATGCCAGTGTGGGATTTAATGAAAAATGCACTCAGAGGGCATCTTAGAGATACCCCCTGAAAAAAGATCTAACTCTAGTGTCCTGGCTGAGTGGCTGCTTGCCAGCTGCCACCACCAGACATGTTTCTGGACCCCTGGGTCAAGAGACTGCTGGGCTCGGGGTCTGAAACAATGCAAATACTGGGACGATGTGCCAAGACTCCTCCACCAGGATGGGCAGCATCCATGAAGGGGGAGCTTCAAAGGCTTGCCGCCTTTGTGAGCAACCCCAGCCATTTGCTGCTTCCAGCAACTGGCCTCCACCTGTTCTGGCCCCCACTTTGGGCCAGAGAATCGGCGGGAAAACAAAGTGAGGAAGGGAGGTGTGCCCAACGTTGTCACTCCCTCAGGTGGGGGAGGCGAGGTGAAGCACAACTCTCAGATCCCGCCATCTTGCAGATGGGGGACCCAGCCAACCAGAGAAAGGCATATGCCCCCCTCCCACTGGAGGGTGGCTTAATATGGGGTGTACCCACCCCAAGGAATGGACCCATTGGTCCCGACCTGTACCTACCTGTATCACCCCTAAATTTAGTATTTAGGGGCAACCCTGAATCTTGCCTCCTCAGACAAGAACAAACCAGAAGAAGAAGCAACAAAGAAGCTGTGCTGAACTAAGAAGAGGAGGATGCACTCTGACTTGGCCCCACCCCTACGGGCCTGTTCCCACCTCGAACCTGCTCTAGCTAAATCCTGGTGTGTCCTGTAGCCAGCAGCCACACAAGAACACGGAGGACCTGCCCTGCCTTCCCAAACCAAGACTTTGTCTCCAGTGTGATTTACTCACACACAGACTCTAGCTCCGGCCAAATCCCCGAGTCTGCACCACTCTGCACCCGACACCCACGGCCTGAGTTCGAGTGGGCCAACACCATGAGGAGGTCTCCCCGGCGATCCTGACCTGAGATCTGGAGATCTCTGACCTGCCTCGCGACCGGAGCTGGTAAGAAAAACCCGACGCCTAAAGACACCCCTGCATCTGACGTCCCACGGCCTTTGGTGGCCCAACTGATGGTGTCCCAGCATCCCCAAGCATCCCAACTTACCTCTCCAACCGGTGGTCTCTGTTAGGTTTCAAATTCCCATCCCTGCAACGCACTCATCTCACGTTATATTAGGTTAGCAATGTGTGACTAAATGGATGCCATTTGTATTCACGTTATGCAACCCACTGAGTTATCCCCGTAATGCGCAGCTTTCAGTTAGCAAGTGTGACTCCATCTTGCATTTCGTAATCCTTAGGCTGCTTAGACTGGGCCTGAGTTAGGCCTCATTACTTGTATTGCTTGCCTCAGCAGAACACTGTATTTCGTTATTATTTTTTCTTTCTGTTCAAGGCTGTTTCTCGAACTTCCTAATGAATAGGCTGTTCTGCCCTCGCATACTTATCCGAATGTGTAGTTTCTGCTCCCACGTTAGGAGATGCTGAGACCCAGCACTGTGGTCTTGGATTCTTGATAAAATGTACCCATCCGGCAGGTGTTAGCTCATCCCACTGTGCCTCCTTTGTTCATGTTCGGCCTGAGCCGGTAACTTTCCACTGTGGGCGTGGGTGGGGGGCTCTTGGAGGGATGATTATGTGTTGTCGACTGTTGGGGAGTCAGTCCCTCGGCAGACATCTTAGGGTGCAGGTCATGATGGACTCCTCTGCAGAGCATTGCTAATAAATGTAAGTTTGTATTCTCTACTGTCTGACCGACTCTTTATTCTTGGGAAGGCATAGCAGGTGGTTGTGAGAAAACCTGAGTGGCCCTAGAGGGCCACTTAGTTCAGTTGGCGCCCGAACAGGGACCCCGCAAGGTGATCCGGCTCGCCCGTAATCAGGTTGTAGTGTCGGGGGGTGCGTTTGGTTGGTCGGGCGGATCGGGGTACCCCACACAAGATGGAGCTTGATTCTCGCAGCTGCCCCGCCCGGCTGATCGGGCGCCCCCTCGTCTAGTGGTCACGGGCTGGGGTCCTGAGAAGGCGAAACCTTGGAGTTGACCGCTTGGTCCGAAGAGTCGGCAGTGGAGAATAACTTGACTAGACCTGTGTGCACCAGGTGAGTGATTTGATTCTTGGAAAAATGGCGCCATTCTTGGATGGCACGAGCCTGCGGGCTGTGTCTTGATACAGTCTCCAGACTGTCTTGTCTGCAGTTTTCGAACTGCCTTGCTTGAACGACACGAGTTGACGGGCTGTGTTTCGGTACGGTCTCCGGACTGTCTTGTCTTGAACTTGGTGGGTTTACGGAGCCTTGAAAAGGCACAGAGTGTTTGCGAGCAGGTCACCGGACCGCCTGGAAATTTGGCCCGCGCTTGAAAAGGTCCGGGACTGCCCGCGAACAATCTGCCAGACCAACTGGTAATTTGGTTAATGCTTGAAAAGGTCTGGGGCTGGAGCCTGTCTTCTTTAATTTGATACAGTCCCTGGACTGTAGGGAGTGGTCCCTGGACCATTTTGGTTTGATCCGTGACTAATATTTGTTACTTTATCTTGTCTTAGTTTGCCGATTGTTGGTGTTATACTTGTCCGTTAGGGACAGTGCATGTGTCTTATATTAAGATGCCTTGTTTCAGTAAATTGGGATGTTTTGGATGTCGATGTTGTTCTACTGATGCTCGATTGGAAGAGGGCCAGCCTGCACCTCCGGAGGGTTCTCCAAATTTTGACATATACGTTAAACATGGTATTGGCCCTGATATGTTTAGCACATTGCTGCATAAATATACGAGGGACAATGCTGAGTTACAGTGGCCGCTTACTGGCTCATTTGATGAACAGAAATTGAATTTCTTGCAGGACAAGTTGTTCGCTAGAAGGAGCAGACAGTTGATGTTTGATTCTTTAAGAGTATGGCAGAAAGAAGCAAAGCAGCGACAACTGAGAGCAGAGAAAGAGGCCCGGAAGAGGCAGACGCAAACTATAACACAGAAAGCAGTAGCCTATGAAAGAGGAAAGATAGAGAGGGGTATAGAATGCGCAGATAGAAAGTTCTGGTTACAGACAGATAAATGTTATGTTACTAGAGAGGAAGGTGATGATTTCGTCGAAGATCTATTAGATTTTTGCCCTCCTCCTCCTTATGCCCCTGAACGGATATACCCAACAGTCCCGACATTTCAGGCCTTGGCCTCTAGTGCCGCTCCTTCTAGCATTCCTGTTTTAGGTGCTACCGCTTCAGCCCCGGCCCCTCTTGCTTCTCTTCTTCTCAAACCAGTCACTGGGGCGGGTGCTGTTAGCTCCCCCGCCCAGTCTATCAGTTCTGTATCGACTGCTACTCACCCTTTCACCCCGACCACCCTGTCTCCCTACATGATGGTACCTGTCTCTGCATCTGCTTTTTCCCCCGTGAGTGTGACACCCCAGGCACAGTTGAATGTCGAAACTCCTGCGCGTGGAGTACATGAGGTGAACTGGGCAGCAGCGCGAGATCAAATGGATATAAAGTGTTGGTGCGTTCTGCGGTGGCTGATGAGGAAAAGCAAATGGTGGCGAATCAAGCAGCTCAGTAGGCTCGGAACCCGATCTATAGTGTGGAGGATGTGTGGAGTGTGATGAAAGATTACGAGCCGTTTATACAGCAGCACGCCCTTAAGCACATGTCAGCAACACTGATAGGGTTGTGGGAACAGTGTTTTCAAGGTGTTGCACCGCAAATAATATAGGACATACGGGATAGGGTATACGCTGCGGGTATGGCTCCCAATGAGGTTTTTAGCAATATAACGACACTAGTGGGTTACTGAGGCAGATTGCACCAGAAGGTTCCGACGATGGGGACAGAGCATCCCATGAGGGAAGTTCATCCCATTTACCACCCTGAAATTCCAGAACTGCGTGACTCCACTGATGCTGTGATTAGACCACGGGTCGACGCTCGGTTTCAGTAACAGTGGATCTATACTCCCTGGAAGAGGAGTGAGGTCCTATCCTTAAAAAAGGCCAGCTGCCAGACCCCCGAAAAAACCCTACTGCATATTATAAAAAATTGACAGAGGCAGCCTCTTCCACAGTAATGACGCTAGCTGACATAGAGTTGTTTTTCGGTCTGTTGGTACCGGTGGATATATAGAGGCAGGTTCATACGCAGGATCATGCCCTGGAGTTGGGGGGCACGTGGGATGAGATCAGGGCTTGGGATAAGGAGCATAAGCCCGGCGAGAAGCCGAAAGCAGAGTTCCTTGCTTTGTCAGGGCGTATTATCACATACATGCACTCACTTATCCCGCCAAAGAGAGTGGATTGGGATAAGTTGACTGCATGTCGCCAGAAGAAGGATGAGAGTGTGTCGGATTTCTTTACCAGATTTGAAGGGGTGTTTTTAGATTTTAGTGGTCAGGACCTGTCACAGGAGGGTGGTGTCCGTTTATTTGAAAACAGATTTGGCACTAACTTGCTTCCCGAGATTGCAACACGGTTGCAGGCCTCGGAAAGTACTTGGACGACATCATCCCCATCAGTGATATTGAGTATGGCACAATATTATGAACATAGAGAGAATGAGGACAAGGAAAGAGTAGAGAAAAAGTCAAAGGATTTGAAGACGAGGGTATTGATGCAGCAAGTTGCGAGGGGAAGTGGACGAGGTAGAGGTTCGAGTTCAGCCCAACGGCCGCCCCGGTCTGGCAGGGGTGGTGCTTCAAACACGCCCCTCGGGCTCAATCAATGTGCAAGCAGGAGGGACATTGGCGGAACGAGTGTCTGGAGTTGCTACAGAAAGGTGAGGCCCCAAGAGGGGGGGGTTTTGAGGACGCGGACGAGGAACAGGAGGTAGAGGCGGGATGCAGTCAGAGGATACATCATACAATAGGCAAAGCGGGAATTATTTTGACGACCCCCGAGGACGGCAGTACTATTATGACGACTATGACATGGATGAAGTGACAAGGTTGTCTCACAGATAGGACAGCTGAGGACAGGGCGAGGGACCAGTTCCTGTGCCTATAGATCAGCACAGACCTTACATCACTGCTGATTTACAGGGTACTACTGAAAGATTTTTGGTTGATACAGGGGCTATGAATAGCTCTGTTTCCTGTTCACTGGTCCCGGGGGCAGCTCTGTCTGGGCAAAACAATGTGTCGGTGGGTTTCTCAGGCGTACCGGTCATTAGCCCCATTTCCAAGCCTCTTGCTTTGACTTTTGGCCCCTTTATGGTCGATTCACCATTTTTACTGACGTCAAACTGTGGGGAAAATTTGTTAGGACTCGATTTGTTGAAAAGGCTGCATGCAACAATATTTTGATCTCCAGACGGCGTTTACATGACTATTGGACCGCAGGTAGCTCGTACAAACAGTGCTTCGCAAAGGATGCCCCCCTTCCAGCTGAGTTTAAAGATGTACCGCGTACGTTATGGGCTACAGGAGACACGGATGTGGGGTTGCTTCAGATCCCGCCAGTATCTATACAGATCAGAGACAATGCTAAATTGCCACGTATTCCCCAGTACAAGATATCCCAGGCAGGAGAAAAGGCCTTATTGCAAATAATACAGGATTTGATTGAGTCTGGTGTGGTTGAGAAGACATCGGCGAATGTGTGTAACAGCCTGTTGGAAATGGGCCTTTTTGCAGGCTTAGCCCCAAACTTTTAGCTTTTTCCTCCTATTTTTCCCTGACCTGTTTTTGTTGGTTCTAGGACTCTGGGCACTTTACCACTGCTAATCAGTGCTAAAGTGCATATGCTCTCGGTGTAAATTGTGTTATGAATTGGTCTTTCTGTAATTGGATGCTTGATTTACTTGTTAGCCCCTAGTAAAGTGCACTGCGTGTGCCAGGGCCGGTGAATCAAATGCTACCCGGGGGCCTGCAGCACTGGTTGTGCCACCCCCGTGAGTAGCCCTGAAAAAGGTAACTCAGACCTGCCATTGCAGAGTCTGCGCGCAGTTTGTAACTGCCATGTCGACTTGGCCAGTGCACACACTGGCCGGTCCCTAACCTTCCCTTTTCTTACATGTCAGACACCCCTCAGGTAGGCCCAAGGTACCCCTGTGGGCAGGGTGCAGTGTATGTGAAAGGTGGGACATGCCCTGGTGTGTGTGGCATGTCCTGATAGTGAATTACAGCCAATTTCGTTTTCACTATTGCAAGGCTACCAGTTCCCCATAGGATAGAATGGGAGGTTTGTTTATAACATCTTATAAACATAACTGGCCCAGGGAATTCGGTAAGAAAATAGAATTTAGTATGCCTGAACTCAGAATCTAAAGATGCATCTTTTAGTGAAGGTGATTTTTACATTCTGTGTTTGAAAATACCACTTTTAGAAAGTAGGTATTTTCTTGCTCAGTCATCCTGTGTGCCTCAGCTGGAATGTGGATTGCCTGTCTGGGTTTTGGATGACAGAAGGCTGGGGGGCCGGAGGGGCTCCAGATAGTCTAGGTAAGTCAGGAAAGGGCTGAACAGACCTGGGCTGCGATGGGGGAAGGGGGAGGAGATTTCCTTGCACCTCAAAGGGCCTGGTCTGCCTCTGACAATGCCGTCTCCACCTCCTGCCAGGAAATCACACCAGAGAAGGCAGAACTGGTTCTGGCCAGGCACAGACACCCTCTGCCTGCAAGATCAAAGGATTTTTGGATACAAATACTGGGGCCCAGACCCCTGAACTTTAGAACTCATCTGGAACAAGAAGACCGCCAAGAAGAAGAGCCGGAGAAGCTGCGAAAAGGAACGACTGCTTTGCTGGGTGCTTTGCTGGGCTGACCTGCAGTGGCTGCTTCTGTCTTGGGCAGTGAAAGGCCTGGACTGGACATTCTGCAACCTAATTTGTGAGTCTCTCCAAGGGCTTGAGGTAGAGCTTACCCCCTGTTCACGAAGTCTCAGGAACAGCAAAGACTTCAAGTTCTTCGACCCGCAGCACTGGGGACTGTGTGTTTTGTGCTGCCACCCGAAGAACACCAACTCGACGACGTCTACGACGCCACTGCCGACTCCGTGTCCTGAAGGCACTGCAGAGGGCACCGCCGCACCGCAACCCTGGTCTCACCGACGCCGCCTGTTGACGCCGCCACCGAGCCGCTGCTTGCACCGCAACCTGTGGGCACCGTACTCCGCACCGCCTCGCTTCACGCCGAAGCTTTGGCACCACAGAGGGCACAGCCGCAACGCCGCACCGCAACTCTGGTCTCACCGATGACGCCTGTTGACGCCACCACCGAGCCGCTGCTTGCACCGCAACCTGTGGGCACTGCACTCCGCACCGCCTTGCTTCACGTCGACGCTTTGGCACCGCAGAGGGCACCGCCGCAACACCGCACCGCAACCCTGGCCTTACCGACGACGCCTGTTGACGCCGCCACCGAGCCGCTGCTTGCACCGCGACCTGTGGGCACCGCACTCCACACCGCCTCACTTCACGCTGAAGCTTTGGCACTGCAGAGAGCACTGCCGCACCGCGACCTTGGTCTCACCGACGACGCCTGTTGATGCCGCCACCGAGCCGCTGCTCGCACCGCGACCTGTGGGCACCGCACTTCGCACCGCCTTGCTTCACGAGGATGCCTTGGCCTGCCTGACACCGCCACTTCCCGCCGAAATCGACGCCGCTGCTTGCACCGTGGTTCGAGGGCACCGCTCATAAGTCACACGACGCACCGCCCTCATCCTGCACCGCAGCCTTGGCCTACCGACGCCGGCGCCGTCGACTCCAGTTCGTCAACCGACGACAGCGCTTCAGCAATGATGACGCCGCTGCTTGCACCGTGATCTGCTAGCACCGTGACGAGCACTGCCTCCATCTCGCACCGCGACCCTGGTCTCACCGACGACGCCATCTGATGTCGCCACCGAGCCGCTGCTCACACCGCGACCTGGGGGCACCGCACACCACACCGCTGCCCTTCGCCCCGCAGCACCCGACACCTGTTGGGCCAGCGCTCCTGATCCCATCAGAAAGGAGCTCGACCTGCAACGCGAGTGACTTCAAGGGCCCCATCGCACTGCATCTCTGAAAGGTACTGTTTGCGGGTCTTCCCGACACCTGCGACCCCGCGGTCAGCCAGAACTGTTTTTGGGATTTGTGTGTTCACGAAGCCGTGGTAGCCCGGAAGGAGCTATCCACACATGGAACTCTTTTTAATCAGCGTATTTTTGAACTGTGAACTTTTAAGAATAGTATTGTGGATCGTTTTTGGTCTTGTTTTAATTATATAAAAATATTGGATATTTTTCTAAACTGGTGTGGTGTCCTTTTGTAGTGCATACATTGTATTACTGTTGGTTATGTGCAAATGATTTACACACTGCCTCTAAGATAAGCCTGGCTGCGTGCCAAGCTACCAAGGGGGTGAGCAGGGGTTATTTTAGACGTGTAACTCCCTTATCCTGACTAGAGTGGTGGTTTTTGCCTGACTTTGGCCCACGCCCTAGCCTACTAAAAATCCCATTTCTAACATTGGTTGTCAGCGGTGAGGATAGGACTTGCGTTTGAACTTGACTTACAGTGATTGGTGGGCACTACTACCATATCGCAGACCAATACGTACCACATACTGGTTTTTTTGGTCTATTTTTGCCTTTCCATTGGTTTTGAACTTGAACTTTCCAGTACAACATGCCTGAATCAATTGCATCATCTGTTGCACCCTTGGAAGTGGCCTTTGAGGAGGAGAGGTTAGAAACCTACAATGTGAAGGAATTGAAGGCGATCTGCAAAAACCTCAAAATCCAAATCAGGGGCCTCACCAGAAGAGAGGAGCTACAAAAGGCGCTGAGGGCCTGGGTAGCAGCCAGACATGCTAGTGAGCTGTTTGGGGATCTTGGCATGGAGGCAGAGGTGCCTATTCCAAGGGTGGATGTGCTTTTGGGAAGGGGGGCGCCCTCTAAACCAGGCAGCAGCCGTTTGTCCCCAGAGGAGCTGGAGGACAGGCGGGACGCAAGGAGAGTTGCTATGGAACTGGAGAAGCTTAAGTTAGCCATGGAGGAGAAAAGGATGATGTTAGACTATGAGTTTAAAATGAGAGATCTGGACTGGGAAGCCAGTATGGCTAGGCCCAGCACAGATGGTGGCAGCAAAAGTGTTAGGTCCAGTACTGAGGATGAGGTACACACACACACCCATTTGGGGCCCTGCTTCAAGGAGGGGGTTGACATACACCCGGGGTTCAGGATTATGAGATTACTCCAGTGGTGCGCAGTGTCCCTGAGGTGGATTGGGGAACGGGCACAGGGGATTCTTTTCCTGGTAGTGGGAGGGACACTCTACTGACTCTAGATGAGAGGTGCAGGGAGAGGGGTTCCCCCATGATAGAAGCCCTAGTAAGTGGTTATGGAGACCAGCCAGAAGAGTATGGGTTAAGAGACAGCACCAGTCAGACACTGTCTCGCCAGTCTTGTGAGAATGATGTGGGGTACTTTTCTGAGGCACTGGATGGTTGGGTGAAGGGTAGTTTGGTTAACACCTGTGTGGGGCTGTGTGATTCAATTGTTGGAGAGCATATGTTAAGTCCCTGTTTTCCAGAGCTATGCCAACACCCAGTGGATTGTGAGTTCTCTGACCCCAGGGAGCTTGCACTGGAGGCAAACCTTTTGGTGGATTCCCGAGGGTCTGGTGAAGCATCTGGGGGTGACCCGGAAGGAAGTGGATTAGGTATTTCCCAACCAAGGGTGGTGGGAAAGGTTCGTGGTAGCCCAGATAGGTCCTGGTGTCGTGGGAAGGGTGTAGGGACTCATGTCCTGTCTCTGCGGAGAAGGAGTGGGAATAGGCTGTGGCCCAAGGTGCCCGAAACCCGGGCCCAGAGCCTGGGTGGTTCCAGGAGGGAACATCCGGTTGGGAGCCTAGGCTGTACTGGTAGGCTGTCTGTTGAGGGGGATCTCCTAGTGGCAGGAGAACGTGGAGTGTCTGTAAACAGAGCTCCAGCGGTTCAGGTGTCTGGCGGTGCTGCTCCTAAGTGGAGGGTGTAAAAGTCCAGACTGAGGGGTGAGAGGGAGATGCGTTCCCCAGTGGGAGAACCAGCGGGTTAGGGGCCAGCCAGAAGGGCTGAGCCTCTTAGGAGTGACCATGGTGACACCACTTCTGTCCTGGGGGATCTTCGCGCACTGTCAGATGGACAGGGGTCGGGAGATCTGCGCCAGGCAGACTGTCACTCAACACCTGAATCATGTGTTACCCTCAGGGGGGGCATGCGTGCTCCCCAGGAAGTCCTGGTGCGCCGGGCAGGTGCTCAGCCACAGGGGTTAGTCTCTGGATTGGGAAGCCAGGTTCAGGTCCTGCCTGACCTGGAGGGAAGGACAACTATAAGCAGTGTCCTGACCGGTTTATCTTCTAGGGGTACCACTCCAGATGGGAGGGTGCAGAACTCTGGAAGGGGGTGCAGAGGGAGAGAGTCCTCACCTCTGACCCCGGTTCAACCTGAGGGTTTAGATCCGAGTGTGGTGGATCAGTTGCAGGGTCAAGGCCCTGAACTGGTGGAAGAGTTGTGTAGAAGGTCCGGTTTCAGCATCCTGACAGTTTTTGGTTCTGGGGGTGCTTCTCCGGGGAGGAGAATGCAGGACCCCAGAAGGAGAGGTGAGGGGAGGAGAGCCTTGGCAGAGACCTCTGGTCAGCCTGAGGGTACAGACCTTGGGTTGGAGGACCAGGTTCAGGGTGTCCCCCCTGACCTGGGGGAAGGGGAGACTGCTAACCGTGCCCCTACCAGTTTGTCTTCCGGGGGTACCGCTCCAAGTGGGAGGGTACAGAGCCCCAGGGGGGAGGACCGGGTGTGGGAGAGCCTACCCCAGTCCCTGGTACAGACCCTGGGCTAGTGTACCAATTGCAGGATAGCACCCCTGAACTGGTGGGTGAATTGTGCAGGACACCTACCACAGGTGCCCTGACAATTCTGGAAGGGGGTACCACTCCAGGTGGAAGGGTACAGAACCCCGGAGAGAAGGAGAGGGTGTGGGAGAGCCCACCCCAGTCTCCTGTCCGGCCACAGGGTACAGACCCTGGGCTGGTGGACCAGTGTCAGGAGGCCGTACCTGAGTTGGCGGGGAGAAAGTGGAGAAAGGGTGCCAATCACCTGGGGCTACCGCCCCCCACTCTCTGACGCCACAGCGGTTGGGGTGGCCTGAAATGCATAAGGCCTGCCTCTCATCACTGACATTTGTCAGTGGCCACTGTGGCTGGCTGTCCTGGTGGACAGAGTTGCCCCTGGGAGGAGGACAGGAGTCACACCCCGGGGGTGGGCTGGGCGACACCATTGTGTTGGCCAGGTGGGTACTGTCTGCCTGTTGGGACCCATCTGTGAGCAAAGTAAGTTTAGGTGCTGCACAGATGGGGTCCACAGGTGAGGAGAAGGGTTCCCCATGGGTCAGCTTAGTGGGCCCTGAGAGTATGGATAGAGGGATCCAACTAGGTTCAGGAAGGCGTAAAACGGGAATAAAACCCTGCTGTTGCGGGCCAGGTTCCATGTTCTACCGCCTCAAGCAGGGAAGTCCATCGAGGTATGGATTGGTCTCCCCTGGCTTTAGGCTGGAAGGGGGTTGCTTTGGAAATGGCCCTTTTTGCAGGGTTATCCCCAAACTTTTTGCTTTTTCCTCCTATTTTTCCCTGAACTGTTTGTGTTGGTTCTAGGACTCTGGGCACTTTACCACTGCTAATCAGTGCTAAAGTGCATATGCTCTCGGTGTAAATTGTGTTATGAATTGGTCTTTCCGTAATTGGATGCTTGATTTACTTGTTAGCCCCTAGTAAAGTGCACTGCGTGTGTCAGGGCCGGTGAATCAAATGCTACCCGGGGGCCTGCAGCACTGGTTGTGCCACCCCCGTGAGTAGCCCTGAAAACGGTAACTCAGACCTGCCATTGCAGAGTCTGCATGCAGTTTGTAACTGCCATGTCGACTTGGCCAGTGCACACACTGGCCGGTCCCTAACCTTCCCTTTTCTTACATGTCAGACACCCCTCAGGTAGGCCCAAGGTACCCCTGTGGGCAGGGTGCAGTGTATGTGAAAGGTGGGACATGCCCTGGTGTGTGGCATGTCCTGATAGTGAATTACAGCCAATTTTGTTTTCACTATTGCAATGCTACCAGTTCCCCATAGGATAGAATGGGAGGTTTGTTTATAACATCTTATAAACATAACTGGCCCAGGGAATTCGGTAAGAAAATGGAATTTAGTATGCCTGAACTCAGAATCTAAAGATGCATCTTTTAGTGAAGGTGATTTTTACATTCTGTGTTTGAAAATACCACTTTTAGAAAGTAGGTATTTTCTTGCCCAGTCATCCCGTGTGCCTCTGCTGGAATGTGGATTGCCTGTCTGGGTTTTGGATGACAGAATGCTGGGGGGCCGGAGGGGCTCCAGATAGTCTAGGTAGGTCAGGAAAGGGCTGAACAGACCTGGGCTGCGATGGGGGAAGGAGGAGGAGATTTCCTTGCACCTCAAAGGACCTGGTCTGCCTCTGACAATACCGTCTCCACCTCCTGCCAGGAAATCACACCAGAGAAGGCAGAACTGGTTCTGGCCGGGCACAGACACCCTCTGCCTGAAAGATCAAAGGATTTTTGGATACAAATACTGGGGCCCAGACCCCTGAACTTTAGAACTCATCTGGAACAAGAAGACTGCCAAGAAGAAGAGCCGGAGAAGCTGTGAAAAGGAACGACTGCTTTGCTGGGTGCTTTGCTGGGCTGACCTGCAGTGGCTGCTTCTGTCTTGGGCAGTGAAAGGCCTGGACTGGACTTTCTGCAACCTAATTTGTGAGTCTCTCCAAGGGCTTGAGGTAGAGCTTGCCCCCTGTTCACGAAGTCTCAGGAACAGCAAAGACTTCAAGTTCTTCGACCCGCAGCACTGGGGACTGTGTGTTTTGTGCTGCAACCCGAAGAACACCAACTCGACGACGTCTACGACGCCACTGCCGACTCCGTGTCCTGAAGGCACTGCAGAGGGCACCGCCGCAATGCCGCAACGCAACCCTGGTGTCACCGACAATTCCTGTTGACGCCGCCACCGAGCCGCTGCTTGCACCGTGACCTGTGGGCACCGCACTCCGCACCACCTCGCTTCACGCCGAAGCTTTGGCACCGCAGAGGGCACAGCCGCAATGCCGAACCGCAACCCTGGTCTAACCGTCAATGACTGTTGATGCCTCCACCGAGCCGCTGCTTGCACCGCAACTTGTGGGCACCGCACTCTGCACCACTTCACGCTGAAGCTTTAGCACCGCAGAGGGCACCGCCGCACCGCAACCCTGGTCTCACCGACGGCGCCGGTGGACGGCGCCACCGAGCCACTGCTTGCACCGCGACCTGTGGGCACCGCACTCCACACCGCCTCACTTCACGCCGAAGCTTTGGCACCACAGAGGGCACCGCCGCAACGTCGCACCGCGTGCCTGGTCTCACCGACAACGCCTGTTGACGCCGCCACCAAGCCGCTGCTCGCACCGCAACCTGTGGGCACCGCACTCCGCACCGCCTTGCTTCACGAGGACGCCTTCGCCTGCCTGACGCCGCCACTTCCTGCCGAAATCGACGCTGCTGCTTGCACCGTGGTTCGAGGGCACCGCTCGTAAGTCACACGACGCACCACCCTAATCCTGCACCGCAGCCTTGGCCTACCGACGCCGGCGCCATCGACTCCAGTTCGTCAACCGACGACAGCGCTTCAGCAACGGCGACGCCGCTGCTTGCACCGTGACCTGCTAGCACCGTGACGAGCACCGCCTCCATCTCGCACCGCGACCCTGGTCTCACTGACGACGCCATCTGACGCCGCTACCGAGCCGCTGCTTGCACCGCAACCTGGGGGCACCGCACGCCGCACCGCTGCCCTTCGCCCCGCAGCACCCGACTCCTGTTGGGGCCAGCGCTCCTGATCCCATCAGAAAGGAGCTCGACCTGCAACGTGAGTGACTTCAAGGGCCCCATCGCCCTGCATCTCTGAAAGGTACTGTTTGCGGGTCTTCCCGACACCGTAGCTGGCCTGCGACCCCGCGGTCAGCCATAACTGTTTTTGGGATTTGTGTGTTCACGACGCCGTGGTAGCCCGGATGGATCTATCCACACAAGGAACTCTTTTTAATCAGCGTATTTTTGAACTGTGAACTTTTAAGTATAGTATTGTGGCTCTTTATCGTTTTTGGTCTTGTTTTAATTATATAAAAATATTGGATATTTTTCTAAACTGGTGTGGTGTCCTTTTGTAGTGCGTACACTGTATTACTGTTGGTTATGTGCAAATGCTTTACACACTGTCTCTAAGATAAGCCTGGCTGCTCGTGCCAAGCTACCAAGGGGGTGAGCAGGGGTTATTTTAGATGTGTAACTCCCTTATCCTGACTAGAGTGGTGGTTTTTGCCTGACTTTGGCCCACGCCCTAGCCTACTAAAAATCTCATTTCTAACACAGCCCAATTCTTCCTATACTTAAAACGGCACCTTTGGATTCTTCTGATGCTCACCCTGATGTTTACTGCTTTGTAATAGACCTTAGAGAGGTAAACAAGATAGTGGTCCCCCAGTATCCTGTAGTCCCAGACATTACCGCGATTTTGACAATGATTCCCCCATCTGCAAAAATTTTCTCAGTCATCGATTTAAAAGAAGCTTTCTTCAGCATACCAATCCATACAGATAGCAGATATCTGTTTGGATTTGCAATAGCCGGTCGGAGCTTTAGATTCTGCCGTGCTCCACAAGGCTATACTGAAAGTCCTAGTATTTATAGCCAAGCCTTGAAAGCTCAATTGGATTCTTTGGAGCTTCCCCCTGGTGATGTGCAGTTGCAGTATGTTGACGACCTCCTTGTGGCTTCGGACAATGAGGATGGTTGCAAAGACGCCACAGTTAAATTATTGTTGCATCTGGCGCATCATGGACACAAGGTGTCCAAATTTCAATATTGTCGACAGGAGGTCACCTATTAAGGTCACCTACTGTCGAAGCAGGGTCGCAGACTAACACCTGAACGCATAGCTGCTGTTACTAACATGTCTGTTCCTAAAACCCAAAGCGAGGTACGAGCGTTTATTGGGATAACATCGTATTGTCGGCATTGGATCCCTAACTATTCCCTACTAACAAAACCCCTTCTCTACCTGACCACCAAAGAGGTGCATGAACCCCTGCCTTGGACGTCTGCATGCCAGCAAGCTTTTGAGCAATTAAAGACTGCGCTTTGCTCTGCTCCTTTGCTTGGTATTCCTGATTACCACCAGCCTTTTGTGCTCTATGTACATGAGGTGGACGGTTGCGCGCTTTCTGTTTTAACACAGGGTTTCGGTGGTAAGCAGAGACCCTGCGCCTACTTCTCTGCTGTGCTTGATAATGTTGCCAGAGCTTTCCCGAGCTGTCTGAGAGCTGCCGCGGCTGTGGCAGTTTCTATCAGGCAATCGGCAGGGCTCGTCCTTGATACTGCTCTCACAGTAATGGTACCCCATGCTGTGGACACGCTTTTGAACAAGACAAAGACACAGCACCTTACTAGTGCGCGTCTGACTGGCTATGAATTGACTCTGTTTGCTCCGCACATTACCATCAAACGATGTGCTACTCTGAACCCAGCCACGTTACTACCCCTCCCGTCGGAAGAAAAGGACAATGATGTCCATGATTGTTTATTTCGGACTGAGGAAGAAACGAAGGGGACGGGTAGACCTGACTGACGTTCCCTTATCTGACCCCCAAGGGGAACTATATGTCGATGGCTCTTGTTTCAAATTACCAGATGGCACCACCACTGCAGCCTATACAATCACAACGTTACACACTGTAGTTGAGACATCTCGTATCCTACACCAATCGGCCCAAGCTGCAGAGTTGGTTGCCCTCCTCAGGGCTTGTGAGTTGAGTGAGGGACTGGCTGTTAATATTTACACCGACAGTCAGTACGCCTTTGGGGTGGCCCATAATTTTGGGCGCCTCTGGGCAGAGAGAGGGTTTTTGACGTTGCACGGAATGCGAATACAGATCGGGCAATTGATACATAGATTACTGTCCGCATTGACACTTCCCAATAAGTTAGCAATAGTGAAATGCAGCGCTCATAAAGCCATTACAGATGATGTTGGGAGGGGAAATGCTATCGCAGACCAGACAGCTAAGGAGACAGCTCGATCAAAGATGACAAATATGTTAGTGGCAGGCCCCGCTAGGTGGGTCCCA
This sequence comes from Calotriton arnoldi, assembly GCA_963921515.1. Lineage (NCBI taxonomy): Eukaryota > Metazoa > Chordata > Amphibia > Caudata > Salamandridae > Calotriton > Calotriton arnoldi. The sequence goes on from CAWUFW010014125.1 coordinate 144,414, forward strand.
GACAACGGAATGTTCGAGGACACACTGGAGAATGTCAGGGAAATAAAGGGAGAGGCGACTCTAGATGAATTAGCAATGTGGGAAGAGAGAACAGGTCGCTTGGATGAGGATGGGTGTTGGACTGTCTTGTCTGGGAAACAGCTATGGTTGCTGCCTAATTCATATGTGCTCCCTGTTGTTACCATGGCCCATGGCCCAGCACATATTAGTGCCAAAGGAATATGCAAGTTACTGGACCCAGTATGGCAGAATGATAATATCACTAAGGTAGCCACACACCTAGTGAAGCATTGCATCGTTTGTCTGAAGCATAACCCTGAGAAAGGTACTCCTACACCCGCTGGTAACTTTGCACCGCCTTCCTTCCCTTTCGAGGTTCTCCAGATGGATTTCATCGAAATGGAACGAGTTAATAACCTAAAGTATGTGCTAGTAGTGATCTGAGCATTCAGTAAATGGATTGAGGCTTACCCCACTAAAGAGAATACAGCTATGGCGACGGCGAAGGAACTTCTAAAAGAGTACTTCCCGCGCTATGGATTGTCACGCGTGATTTGGAGTGACAACGGATGTCACTTCAATGCAAAGGTAATTGAATTGGTGTGCACAGGTTTGCATATTAAGCAGATGTTTCATGCAGCGAATCACCCCCAGTCAGCAGGTTTGGTTGAGAAGTACAATGGTACTCTCAAACTGAAGCTAGCAAAGATTCAAGAAAGCACAGGACTGCGATGGCCAGATGCGTTACCCTTGGCTATATAATCTACCAGAGCGACAGCGCATTCTAGAGCAGGGTTGTCCCCGTATGAGGTGGTCTTCGGACGCCCTGCTAATGTCTGGGGCGTCCCGAGACCCAAGCGCTTTTCCGAGATAGAGTACCCCTTGCTTGTAGACTATCTGTATGAGTTGTCTAAAGATCTTTGTTCTCTTCACCAACAGATACAAGCCATGCTGCAGCTAGTACCAGACAGACCCGGGCATCAGATACAGCCCGGAGATTTTGTGTTCGTCCGAAACTTTCAATGGAAAAGCTGCTTGGAGCCGAGGTGGAAGGGGCCTCTCCTCATCCTCCTTGCCACCCATACAGCGGTAAAAGTAGATGGCAGGAAACACTGGATCCATGGGTCACACGTTAAACGGGTACCTCTACCGCTCCCGTACAACCGTTGGGTCAACGAAGGCATCGGTGATCAGGAGTGTGAGAAGGTGCCACGCTTCGTTCCCTTCTCTGATGCCCGGGTGAGGTGGGTGCAGACGCACGAAGAAAGTGATGCAGTTCTGTCCGAGGCGATCCCACCAGAGATAAGGGCCGCCCCGGATAACACCGTTTCTAATACACTGGAATCTGAGTCTCGATGCCCATCTGATCCTGAGTTTCTGCCCCTTTTTGTTGATGAAACAGTGCCTGGAATAACGAAATATAATCTGAGGCCCCGAAAGAAGGACGGTGCACCAGCCGAACAGTCTAGGAGTTAGGGAAGGACTTGAGCTTAGGGCGCAGGTGCTGTGCCTAAGGTGCGTGTATTAGACTAGAGCGAACCACGCTGGTGCACTGCCTTGGACACTGGACAGGATAGTTGAGGGCATTTGCCCAGGAGGGAGGGTGCCCTATCCTGAAAGAAGAAGGATTTGTTTTGCTGCAAGGGCTGCGATCGCGCAGCTCCTCCGTGGGAGTGCTTCATAGCACCGTCGTTGATGAACAATAGGAGCCTGCAAGCGAGGCTCTAAAAGGACGCTGGGTGATTTGTGCCCTCTGATACTGTTGTTGCAATAGTTGCTCTAGCCCGTGAATTTTTCTTTCCCTTATGATACCTATAGGTTGCCCTTGAAGTTTCCTAGATGCATCCCTTTGGTCGTCCTATACCTGATGAGGAGCAGCCCTTTGCGGCTCCGCATCCCACTCCAGATGGTCCTGTTTGGTCCTCTTGGTCCACTAAGAGTAAAATAGTATTTGTTGTAAAAAAAATTCTTTCCTTGCTAGTCGTATTTGGGGTGGTTTGGTACTTAGAGGAACAACATCCTGTGCACACCTTGATAGGGACTACCCCGGTTCCAGCTGAGCACTCGTTCGTCACATTGGCCCCACATAAGGTGAGACATAGATAGACTTATGCACAAAATGCTTTTGTTCAGATGCTTCATCAGGTACACAGAACTACTAATGCCACGAATTGCTGGGTGTGTGGGCTACTTCCCTCAGTTATGCACAAAAATGATTTGCTAGTGTCATTGCCCCTGTCATATTTGGGTAGCTGTGTAGACTGGTTCCAACTGCTCTCTATGGTATTCATGCATTATCATGCTGACGCTATGAAAATGGTACAGGCTGATTATGAAGCAGTACTGGAGTATATAGTGGTACACCAGGGATATACACCTGGGGCAGATGGCAAGGAGGGTACCCTGCACCCAGATGCTTGTATGAACGTTTTCGACGTTAACAAAAACATCACTTGGTTACAAAATGAAATGCTAGATTTCCAAGGATTTAATGTCACTGAATATTTTAAATGTTTCCAGGAACGCAATATCACTGAAGACAAAGCCATGCCTGTCCCTGTGATCAATGCAACAGCTAGTTTCTGTGTTGAAGGAACAGGGAATATTTCAGTAGGACAGAGCCATTGTAACTATACATACCGGTTAAACACTACTAGCAGCCCACCTTTGCTTACACCTCCGAATGTATACTTCATCTGTGGGGAACAGGCTTATATATGGCTTCCGAGGGGATGGTCTGGCCGGTGTTATGTTTCCTTTCTCTTACCTCCTGTTTACATTGTTAATTCACGACGGTGCAGTGGTATGGTTATAGGTAAAATGGCGCTCCAAGAATGAGTAGCACTTACACTCTATTTAGATTTCTGAGAAAGGTGCTGAAAGGTGAGAAGAACCACCAGTCTCCCCAAACACGTGGTCGAAACCAACATAAACATAAACACAATCCTCAGCAAATGTCTTTTAAGTAATATGCAATTATCCAATTTGTTTTAGTCAAGCATAAATGATACAGAGACATTTTCGAGCTTGGTTTCTTTTCTTTATTCTCTTTGTTCTTGCATCAGCCAACACGTGTTTCGTCGCACAAAGGAATTTTGTCTCGCGACTTTCTCAAGGCTTACAAGAGTCCAAAATGTTCCTTTATCAGTGGTGATAATTCCATCCCACTGGAAAATTAAAAATCTATGTTCCGATGTCCACGTCGCATTTAACTGTGGATCTTCGTCATGAGCCAAACCTAGAGCACGTAAGAAGCACGTGTAGGTCCCCACATCAGCGCCGTGTTCTCGAGACATCGGAACATAGATTTTGGCTGATGCAAGAACAAAGAGAATAAAGAAAAGAAACCAAGCTCGAAAATTTCTCTGTATCATTTATGCTTGACTAAAACAAATTGGATAATTGCATATTACTTAAAAGACGTGTGCTGAGGATTGTGTTTATGCTCCTGTTTACATTGCACCGTCCAATTACCACAAGGATCATAAGCTACAACATAGGGATCTCCCGGTACATCGAGTTAAGAGAGTTGTCAACCCAGACGATATTGATCAAACAGATACCTCCCTACAGTAATTTACTGACATAATGAAGGGCATTCTTCCGTTCTGGGGTCCCATGTTCAATAGTCGTAATATTTGTCGCCTTGCTAGAGTAGTTGAGGGAGTTATTAACACTACTGCCGGTATACTGACTAATATTACAGTCGAGCTTCAGGCTACGAGGCTCCTTTCTCTTCAATATAGGATGGTTTTAGACGTTATTCTGGCTGATAGGGGTGGAGCCTGTCGCATCATCGGCAGCAGCTGCTGTGTGTACATCCCTGATAGTGCCCCTAATGTGTATTCCGCCATACAGAAATTACACAGACTTGCCTCAGATATCCATTAGGATAATGGTTCATGGTCCCTCACAGGGTGTCTCTGGGGTCTGTGACATCATGGGGTTGGAAGATATTACTTGTCCTAATAGCCATCGCAGGAGTCATCTTTACACGTTGTTTATGCATAAACTGTCTTCCAGCCTGTTGCACCTATTGTGTGAGTAAACTTACCCCTACCCCCACATTGCCAAGACGGGATAACAAGATTTCTGCTATGATGATGCAGGAAATTCAGGACATGATGCTCATAGATGAGGGCATCTTCGAGTATTAGGCGATTTCGATGCTCATGTGTTGCTTGTTTTTCCCTTGTAACATGAGTGACTATGCAATTTCTTTCTCCGCCTTAGAATTGTAAAGACCCTACCGGATAGCGAATAAAGCATTAAGCCACCCATGCTAAAAGGAGGGTCTGTTAGGTTTCAAATTCCCATCCCTGCAACGCACTCATCTCACGTTATATTAGGTTAGCAATGTGTGGCTAAATAGATGCCATTTGTATTCACGTTATGCAACCCACTGAGTTATCCCCGTAATGCGCAGCTTTCAGTTAGAGAGTGTGACTCCATCTTGCATTTCGTAATCCTTATTAGGCTGCTTAGACTGTGCCTGAGTTAGGCCTCATTACTCATATTGCTTGCCTCAGCAGAACACTGTATTTCGCTATTATTTTTTCTTTCTGTTCAAGGCTGTTTCTCGACTTCCTAATGAATAGGCCGTTCTGCCCTCGCATAGTTATCCGAATGTGTAGTTTCTGCTCCCACGTTAGGAGATGCTGAGACCCAGCACTGTGGCCTTGGATTCCTGATAAAATGTACCCATCTGGCAGGTGTTAACTCATCCCACTGTGCCTCCTTTGTTCATGTTCGGCCTGAGCCGGTAATTTTCCACTGTGGGTGTGTTTGGGGGGCTGTTGGAGGGATGATTATGTGTTGTCGACTGTTGGGGAGTCAGTCCCTCGGCAGACATCTTAGGGTGCAGGTCATGATGGACTCCTCTGCAGAGCATTGCTAATAAATGTAAATTTGTATTCTCTACTGTCTGACTGACTCTTCATTCTTGGGAAGGCATAGCAGGTGGTTGTGAGAAAACCCGAGTGGCCCTAGAAGGCCACTTCCTTCATCACCTCCAGAAGATCTTCGTCCCCGAGCCTGCAGTGTTTGTTGCAAGCAGAGAATCCCTGTTGAAATCAACAGGGCACCCGATGCCAAAACAGCACCCTGCACCTAGCCGCCCCTGTGCCACTGCGGGTGCACCTTGTGTAAAAATGCTAATCCCCCTTCGCCCTGAGCCTAACACGAGGAGCTTTTCTCCCGCAACCTTGTGGCCTGCTCGTGAGCAGCCACCAACTGGAGGCCCCCTATCCACCGTTGTATAACATTGGGCCTCAGCACTCTTCACCCGGCCACCCTAGTGCCACTGAGGGTGTTCTGAGAGTGCATCCTTGACCCTGGGGGAACACTAGTTCTAACCCCAGAATACCAACTCCCACAAACAAGTACTTACCTGTAAACCGATAACTTCATTTCTTCCCATAGGATTGCATTGACAGCTTTTCTTTGAAAATTCTTTTAAGTGTGGAGTTGGTTTGTATGAAACATTGAAAAACTGCAAATGTACTAAAAGTGAATTCCTTACCTTTTGTCTAGGAAATGTCTCAGTGTGATATCTAGGCATATCACACGGATTAGCCAAAGTAACTGAAAAAGTAATCCAAGAAGTAATGTGTACTGTAATCTACAAAGTTACTGAAAAGCCATTCTGATTATTGACTTTCCTGTAAATCAACCAACTGCATTTGAGCCTGCAATCAACTGTAAATTATTGCATAAGTATTGCAAAGTATTATTTCAATCACCTGCACCAGGCCCGGCTTGGTTCTACAAACAAATTGGTCTGAGTTCAGTCTTTAAGTGTGTGACATCATTTCTTGCCTGAGTTTGTACAATAAATGCTTAACACTACCCTCTGATAAAACCTTACTGCTCGCCCACACTACCATAAATAGAGAGTAAGGTGCTATCTACTTTTACATCTGCCTACCTTTGGGGTTCCACTGGACTCTTTGCACACTATATCTTACTTCAGTATAGTATATACAGAGCCAGCTTCCTAAACCGGGCTGCTTGGGAGTCTCGTATTTCAGAAAGGATAAAATCTAGCTTGTCAGGTGTGCACACTGCAGAGTCCATAGATTGTGATGGGGTAGCCGTGTCTCTAGGGGATCCCTCCAGCACCATGATTTCTGTCCAGAGTATCTCGAAATTCTTACTCTTGCCCATGGTGGTGTCTTATATCAGGTTCTTCTGCCGGAACCCATAGGTGAAAGGGAGGAGGTGACCTAGGGCAAGGCAGGAAGGCCCCCAGGGGCCTGCCAGACACCCATGAGTGAGTGGGGGGCCGGCGCATGCAGCCCCCCACAAATGTGGTCCACTAAGTCCCCCAAGGCAAACCCAGCAAGGCCACACCAGCTGTTCACAAGGTTCTCTGCAGGCCCCCCCAGAGAATCACGTGAGGGGGCAAAGGACCATTGAGTCATAGAGAGGTCGTTGACAAATGAAGTATACTGTGTAGAAAAGCAGGCAAAATCAGTTATCACGAAAGCCTCATTGGGCCCCAAGCCGGTACTCCCAGGTGTGTCTCAGTCTTGTCACAGTTGGCCAGGTGGGGCTACCCCTCCAAATATCCACCCCTTAATGGGCAGGGAGTTATCCCCGGGGTCTACCAGTCACTCGCAAACTGTATAGGGGGTGGCATGAGCAGCCCCCTCACAGACGCCCCTAGATGGGTCCTCTAAGGTAGTCCCAGAGGAGCTCTGGCCAGAGCGTGCAGGTCCCTCACTTATGGTGCCTATCTCCAAGCCGACAGTGTGCAGGGGGGTGAGGAGGAATCAGGGCATATTGGGGGCCTCAGTTAGGTGTCATCTGAATTCTAGAGTAGTGGGTGGTCCTGGCCCCCACCCAGGTCCGGCAGGCTACGAGCTGGCACCCTGGTCCCATGAGAGCCACCCAGAACCTCTGCACAAGACTGCTTCCTTACGACTGCCGTGGGGGGTGTTAGAAGGTGGCCACAGCTCCTTCTCATGCCCTAATCAGGCATGCCCTAATGAGTACAGCATCGCAGGATGGTTCGATGCTGTGCCGCAATTAGGCCGGGCTCCAAAGGTGGAACGGAGCTTCATGTGGCCCAGTCCTGGCCCCTCGGTTGCCCTCTCTGAGATAGGGGGACAGCACAGTGATCAGCAGGCTTCTGCAACACCACGCCCCAGGTAGGCCCACATGAGAGCAGAGACAGAGCCCTGGTGCAGTCAATCCTCTCTGGGTGCACACCACCCCACAGACTTGCTCCCTGAACCTCTAAGCTTATGGGAGGTGAGCTACTCCTGGACAGGTTTCCACCAGCTCCGAAGCCATAGGGGAGCTCCTTGGGCTCCGCAATTCACTCATCTGATCCCCATGAACCAAACTAGAAGACCTTGCTAGGATTTGAATTCGGTTAGTGTGTGGCCGACATTTTCTGCAGTCAGACACACCCCCCTACAATGTGCACTAGTTGAGATATATGGTACAGCCAAAGCTCATGGTATATGGTTGTCCCTGCTGGGAGACTTTGAGGATGAGGAAACTAAAGCATCTGACAATGTGGCTACTGAAGAATCCACAAGTGTTAGAAATCTGATTTTTTGGTTGGCAGAGGTATGCACTCTGTCCAAGCAGGAACCAAAATCCTAGTCAGGGTACGTTAGATACACACTGAAAGATAACCTATGCTAACCCTCTGGTACCTTGGCACAGAGCAGTCAGGCTTATCTAAAGAAGCAATGCGTAAAGTATTTATGGAACCCACATGCACACACAGTAACACAATGGAAACAGTACAAAAAGACTTCACACCATGTTAGAAAAATAGCCAATAATTTTATAAATAAATCAAAGACCAAAACAACAAAAATGCAATAAGTAGAAGTTGAGATATGAAATTTTAAAAGTTCAGGTCAATCACAATAGAGTGTAGATTAGGTACAGGAGCCATGCAGGCCCGTGAAACAAAGTACCTTGATCCTGCTCGCAACAGCGAGATGCGGGTGCAGACGAATGGTGCGTCGATGTCGGCCCCCCCAAATGAGGTGATGCGCCGATTTGCTCCACGCAGTGGTGGCGATGCATAGGTTCTGAAGATGGAGCACCGAAGCTGAGAGGCATTGGTTCTGAGTGCGATGTGCTGAGTTTCTCTGCTCCACTGAGGGGATGCATCAATCTCTCCACACTGCTGCAGCAGTGATGCGTGGTTCCAATGTGTTGGTTTCTGGAGACGAAGCTCTGGTTCAGATGGGATGCGCCGATTCTGCTCCTGCAACAGGGTCGATGCGCCAGTCCTGCTACATGCAGACAGGAGATGCGTCGATTTCTCTTGGGCAAATATCTGGGTCCACTTCCACTGGGCCAGTCACAGGAGCAGGGGTAGATGCTTTGATAGCTCTGAGTCTCAAGCAACAAGAAGCAAGCCAACCAACCTCTTGAGGACCACTTTGGTTGCAAGGCAGAGTCCAGCTCTCCCTCAGATGGGTCAGAGAGCAGCAGCCAGCAGGGCAGCACAGCAGAAAAGCAGGTCTTCCATATCAGCAGTCCAGCAGTGTGACAGTCCTTGTAGGAGCACAGCAGTCCTTCTGACAGAGGTTCTTTACCGGCCCAGAAGTGCGAGGCTTGATGAGGTCAGAGACCAAGTACTTATACCCAGTTGTGACTTTGAAGTGGGGGGTGACTTCAAAGAAGGGTATTTGAAGTTTACAGAAGTCCTTTCTTCCCAGCCCTGGCTCCAGACTATATGTAGGGGGTAATTAGTCCTTTGTGTGGAGAAAGGACACTGCATATTCAGGTGTAAGTGTCAGCTCCTCCCTCTCATCATGCCCAGAATGAGCCATCAGGATGCAGATGGGCACTCAGACACACCTACCCTCCCTTTGTGTGTGATTGTCTTGAGGGAGTACACAAAGTCAAACTGTCACCAACCTCAGACGTGTATTGGAAACAGACTGCAGGCACACAGCGTTTTAAGAGCAGAGAAATGCCAACTTTCTAAAAGTGGCATTACCAGAATAGTAATGTTAAATCCAACTTTAACAGTAAAGAGGATTTATCTTTACCATTCGAAATACATAAAACATTACATAGCTAGTCCTTCTCAATCAGGAATTGCAGCTTCAAAGTGTAGTATAGAATTCCCAGTGTTAATCTATGAGAAGAGTAGTCCTCACAGTAGTGAAGAACACATTTCGATGTTTGTCAGTACCAGGACATGCAAACTTAAAAGTACATGTCCTATCTTTTAGTTACATCACCCTGCCCTATGGGCTACCTAGGGCCTACCTTATGGTGACGTATATGTAATAAAAGGGGTGTTTAAGGCTTGGCCAGGGGTTTTCTATCCGATGCCCAATATGGTTTTAGACCAGGTGTAGGGACAATCGAACAATCCTTAAATCTCTACCTAATCCTGGGGAAGTACACAAAGGCTAAAAATGAATCAGTGCACTTGGCATTTATTGATCTTTCAAGTGCATTTGACCTCGTAAATCGGGACAAGTTCTGGGACTTAATGGGTGGGATGGGTGTAGAGCTGGAACTTTTAACACTCATACGCCGCCTACAACAAGACCGGACAGAAAGGGTGCCCTCTGGCCCTTTGGGTGAATGCTCCCCTCACATTAAGTCCACACAAGGTGTCAGGCAGGGGTACATTCTGGCACCCATTTCTCTTCCTGCTATACATCAACGGGATAAATACCTTTTGATGGAAAACAGGAAGGACGTGCCACGTGTGGGGAATAAGTCTATCCCTATCTTATTATACGTGGACGATGTGGTGCTGATTGCCCGCACAGCAAATGGGCTCCAGACTCTCCTTGACTTATTCCTGGAGTTTATGAAAGACCTAGATCTCCAAGTTAACTATTCAAAGTCTTTTGTAATGGCATGCGGTAGAACTAATACAAAGTCCAAGTATTTCAAAATGGGAGACTGAAACCTAGCAAAGGTAAACAGCTTTAACTATTTAGGAATTCTTTTTAATCAATCACTTAGGTGGGCAACCTTTTTAACATTAAGACTTCAGTCTTTTACTAGGAATACTGAAACCATCTTTAGATTCGCCCAAAAGCTGCAAAATAAACCAATAATAGAAATGTTGAGCCTGTGTAGGAGCAAGTGAATCTCAGCAGGAATATACTGTGCCGAGCTGTGGGGTTATAATAATTCGGGTATCCTCCAAAGAGCAGAAAACAGCTTCACCCGCAGACTGTTGTCAGTCCCGGGAAGCACAGCCACTCTAATATGTCATGAAGAACTGGGAACGACATATCTGGAAGACCTGATTGGCCTGGCACCTTTATTACTTTGGGTTAAAATCTGGGGCACCCCTGTGCCGCTGTGACCAGAACCTGTATCGCTGGTTGCCTGTCATTAGAGAAGGCCAACCAGATATCATGGTTATCCTACTTGAAAGACTCCTTTAAGACACTAGGCTTAATGGCTCTGTATTACAATCCCTCTATGACTGGGCTCGAAAACAAGCTGCGCGGAAAGTGCCCATGTCAAGGACTCAGTTGTCAGGTACACTCTTGTATCCACAACACGTAGTACTGAGCCGTACATAGGGTGGATTAAAAATCCCACATATCGATATTGGCTAACTACTCTCAGGCTTGGAACGTTGCATTTCAAATTTTCCTTTCCCATAGTAGGGGTCTGGAAAAGGGATATACCGCCTTGTGGGTGTGATAACACCTCAATACAAAGCACTAGCCACGTTTTGTTTAATTTTGCAGTTTATATTCGGAGTTGAGACGCTCTTTCACAGTTCCAGTTTTAATCAAATTAAACCCGAGACTCCATAAGGAAAGGCTAACATTTCTGCAATCCCCGGGTTTGCTGGCTTTGTGTAATTCATTATTACATTTTGTTAAAAAATTGCTTTTTACATCCGGAAAAGATATGAATCCTAATGTGATAATCTTTAATGGATGATTTTTACATTTTATGTATTTTCATGACCTGTACCTGTTATTTTTAAGACTATTCGTATTGTATGTTTCTTAGGTCTGTGTTATGTTTTATGGCCTTTTGGCTAAATAAAGTTTTATTTGACTTGAATTGAACTAATATTGACAAATATTATAACAATCATAATAATTGATACTTACAGTTATGCTATTGTCACAATAAAAAATTATAATTCATGAAGTAATAACTATAATTATTATATTCAAGATTATGTGCAACTGATCATATAACCAATGGAAATGACTTGATTTCAGGACCAATGCAAGTAATATATTGATGTTACAGATATACATTATCAACAAGTCTTCGGGGAAAGTTGTGCAAATTTACAGCCAATCCGGTTTTCAACCCAGTTGTCCCATTCTGTAAGATCAATTTGATTGGTAGGACAAAAACATTCTGATTGTCTAATATTCTCTCTGCTGTTCTGTATCTCCTTAGACATCCAAGAAAATCTGTTAGGTCACATAAGGAACGTGTGGTATGGGTCAAGCAGGCAGAATCATCACCATCCTTTCCTTTGATCTGAGAAACAGTGGTGTGACTTTAAAAAAACACACAGAGATAATTTTTAAAAGTATCTTTCTCATCCATGAATGGATAGAATTAGAGACAAGGATCTGGAAAGAGATTTTGTATATAATTAGTAGAGTTTATCAGACCCGTTATTCATGATTAATAGAATTACAACCAGAAAACATTGGAAAATTATCACGTTGAATGTTGCAGGAGTGGAGGGCCAGCTGCAATAAGGTTTTTTCTTGTTGCAAAGGGCCGATACACAAAATTGGACCATTTGCGACCACAAAATGACCTTTTGGTAAGTACCAAAAACAAATTGCAATTCTGTAACACATTACCAAATCGAAATATGGAATTGTGGCCAATGTTTCTTGCCCTAGGTCCCTTTCTAGGGTTGTAAATGAATGGGTGCACAGGAGGCGGTTTCTCGGGTGTAAAATGCTTTCACCATAGAGTAAAACAACATAAAAGAAATGTGTTTTTGCGCATTATTTTTCATTTATACTTCAATGGATTGTCTGTATCGAGAAAAATCTAATGTACATAATAATATTAGTGAGAAAAAAGGTAAGGCCTGTGGTCATGTATCACTTGCAATAACATACAGGGAATAAATAGACAGGACTGATGATAGTTAAATTACATAATTTTAAAATGTGCTGCGTAAAATCTAGGGACTTTCAAAGATGTACTATTTGATGAGTGACAATTCCGTTTTTTTTTTTTTAAATAATAAAACACTGGGGGGCAGATTTACAAGCCCCTTGCGACACATTTGCGCCGCCGTTGCGTCACTTCTGTGACGAAGCGGCATCGTAAACAATGCGCCACGTTGCGACATATTTACAACGTGACGCATCTAGGGAGATGCGTCACGTTGTACAGCCCTGCGCCACATTATACCTGCGTCTGGTATAATGTATGCAGGGTGGGCGTTCCGTCGCAAGAAAGCCTCGTAAAAGTGACTCAGTGAAATCTACAAGATTTCACTGAGTCACTTTTACGACCCCGCTGCGTCAAAACATGTGTAAGGAGTACAAATAGGAAAGCAACGGTAAAGCTAGAGAGCATGTGTGACCCACATGTATTGGGAAAATGGCACATTAGAAGGAGTTAGTGATCGTTAATTGGTGTCATATTCTATGGGGCAGATTTACAAGAACTGGCACATCCCTGCATATTAGCAGGGATGCGCCAGTTAAATTGCGACACGGAAAAAAACCCTTGCGCCAGCATGGATGCGCCGCATTGTAAATGCGGCGCATAATGGCGCAAGGATAGACAGATGCGTGAGGCATCTTCTCGGCGTAAGGGCAGTGCATTGCTGGAGTCGTGTCGCAAGTACGATGCAACTCCAGCAATGGTTAGGAATGCCTATTCCTAACATGCTGCATCACTCCTTAGGCCTGCTTCAAGCAGGCGCAAGGTTTTGACGCAGTGGCGTCGTAAAAGTGACTCCGTGAAATCGTGTAGATTTCTCTGCGTCACTTTTACGAGGCTTTCTTACGACGGAACGCCCACCCTGCATATATTATACCTGACAAAGGTATAATGTAGCGCAGGGCTTTACAACGTGACGCATCTCCCTAGATGCGTCAGGTTGTAAATATGTCGCAATGTGGAGCATTGTTTACGACGACGCTGCGTCACAGAAGTGACCCAACGGCGGCGTAAAGTTGTCGCAAGGGGCTTCTAAATCTGACCCGTGTTTCTAAGACTCGTGTCTCTTTTCTACTCCTGTAGAAGGAAAAGTGAGCTACTTATACTTTGCATCTGATGTTTAAAATGATGACTGCCATTTCATATAGCTTTAACCTAGACTAAATGTGTGCCAAATGTCATACCCTTTAACCTTCAAATTATGCAAAATGTCAGGAACAATGTGAAGACTTTCATGTAAATTACTTGAAATGCTCTTTGAGGTAGAGCGAGTGAAAATTGAAAATGGGGTTATGTATTGCCTTCAAAATTAATTTGAAATACCGGCAAGCGGACTGGTTCACAGAGAAAATATCTATTGTAGCACAATACCTGCTCTAAAAGCACTACCGCAAACCACAATTTCTGTTAGAATCTGTCCTCTGCAGCATACAAATTGTCTAAAATTTCTTGCTTGCAAAATTGCCATTATTTCTCATAATTTGCACAATACACAAATGCGTGACTAATGACTGAAACATAATGACGCTACTCCTGATACTCTGTTTACATTGCTTGTACCTATAGGTGATGACAGTAGCGCAAATTCCCTTTCAAATAAAAAATCTCACTCTAGTCCAAACTCTCCCAGTCTCCCTTTCGCCTAGAAATGAGACACACATCCATCATTCTTTCTCTGGGAAACGTCTACACTTCTCTTTTAAGGAGCCTAATAGACTGAACATTGGCCAACTGTGATCAGGTTTTAGAGATGCTTGTCATAATGGGATTTCCTGAGGCTAAGTAAATATTATTGATGTGTGTGTGTGTTTGTGTGTGTGTGCTGTAAGTGGGCTATTGCCAGCGGACTTCAATTTAGTATAGGAAGCTTGCAACCTCATTTTTTATGATCAGTTCTTTTCTCTCCATAATCCTGGGGTGAAACAGACAGTTCTGCACCCTGCCAAACCTTCTGCATCCTTACGGCATCATTTATAATATTTTGACGCATGGCAGCACAGCAAGCCTTCCTGCTGCACTGCTGTGCCTCAAAATGAAAAGGCAAGTAATGCGCCGTATCTACAAGATACAGTGCAGTCCTGTCCTTCTCCCCTGCGCCGGCGCACAAACAGCAGCCGTGCGCCAGCGCAGACACCCTTGCGTGATTTTGCAAGGGTGCCTGCGCTGAGGGGATAATTGTTTTTATGCAGGAAGGTGAACCTTCCTATACAAAAACAATTATTAAAGGCATTTTCCTTTTTCCATGTATGCTGCAGCATAGAAAGAGGAAAAAACGAGGAGAGAAAAAAAAGTCTTTCTCCCCGTTGCGCCTACTTACGCCTCACCTGAGGAGGTGTAGGATTCTGACGCATTCCTAGGTTTACAAAATGTAAATCTGGAAATGCGTCGCGTTCCATTGATGTTGCTGTGGGAACACTCACAGCAACAACCATGGAACGCCCCTTTTATGCAGAGTTATGCGCAAAAGGGAAACATATTTACAAAGCCATGAAAAGTCACAAGGGGGGACTTTACATGGCCTTGTAAATATGGAGAAGCCCATTGCGCTGTGACGTACTGGCAGCACGATGGGCTTGTAAATAAGCCCTTTAGTGTGCTACAATCTTGAATCGCAACCCTACTCAGTCTTAGGCAAGAAAGACCTCAACAGGGCAGAGTCTCCACAGCATATGGTCAGACCTAGAGTGCCCGCAGCTAATCCTTTCTCCTCTGGGACTGAATTCCAAGCTCCTGTTGAATTGAGAGGGCGTGCACGTGGCAGCTCATCTACTTCATATTACTCCCAGCTTTATCTCCAAAGCTGGTCACCACAAATGAATATCTATTATGGTTAGGCATTATGGAGGGCATTGCCCTGCAGAATTCTCAGACAGACTTCTAAGAAAAAACACTGACAAAATTACAACTACAAAGGTATTGAATACTACACTAGGAAGACTTTGCTATGCGTAAATATAGGTAGTTGGAAATGTACAAAATACTTTCACCTTGCATGGATCAGTCAAGTAACTTAATACGCCTGATAATATTGGCCTTAGATGGCATGAGTTAGGAGAGCTGAAGACCAGATTCCCCCCACAGAGCACCCTCAGAGACAGCTGCGGCCGTGCAGGTAAGACCGGTGAGTTAGTGCGGGGGATTTCGACGGATGATGATGAGGGAAAATTAATTATTTATTTAATTTTCCCTCCTCATCGCCCGTCGAAATCAACACCCCCTCCCGGCTACACGGCACTTACCTGCACGGAACGCAGCTGCTCAGAGATAAGTAGGATGTTTGCAATATCCACACCATGTATTGAGCATAATTGTAGAGGAAAGTCTCATCTTACAAGCCACTTCAATGTCAATTTCATGAATCAGGGAAGTCAAAAATGGCTGATCCCAGTCTGGCAAAAGACTAAAGTGCCAACAAGCTAAGGAAATCTCATTCACTGCATTTACAAGGGACACAACATAAAATAACAGAACATAGATGGCGCAAAGTGGAGCAGTAGTGATTTAGTAACATTAGAACTGGTTTTCGCAGAAAGGGTGGTAAATGTTGCAGCGTCCAAACAGGAGTTGCAGAAACAAGAGTAAAGTGGGTTACAATGAAACATGCTGACAATAGAGGTGACATATCAAAGGTAAATCACAAGACCGTGATCACCTGTATCATGAGCAGGCCGGGAGTAGTCTTCCTTGGCCCGAAAAAGACTATGCTGCATTTCTCTTTCTATAACATCTACTTTCATTCCACAGAGGAAATACTGCAGAGCTTGAAATAATACTAAACAGTTACATAATCACAACGAAATTTCCTAATATATTTGATAAACCAACGTGAATTAGGAGCTGTGCTAGCTAATGGGTACACATGAAGGGTGTTCTCTGTGGAGATCACGAGAGAGTTAGTCATGGCATGCCTTGACTATTGTAATGCCACCTCGTCAGGACTACCTACAAAACCCATTGTCAGGCTTTTAAGGTTTCAAAACCTGCAGCAAGAATGAGCCAGAGCCTGAGCAAACAAGACACATCCAAGTAGCTGTGTGAATACATTTCACTGGCTTCTGGTGAAAGGCAGGATACAAGTCAATCTTATATATCCAACTAACTCTGCTGACTACACCGCTCCACAATCTAATACAGCTATCTGTGCTGGACTTCCCATTTATTCCATAAGCATTTCCCTGGTAGTCTGGAGGCTTTGAAGGCCGGTTTTTTAATGCAGAGGGCCACTGCTGGCCCCTCTGCCATTCTCTAGCTCACCAGGTTAATTGCTGATGACACAGATGGTGCTTTAGAAGAGACATAGCAAAGAAAGGTGGAAGAGGATGTAGGGAATGGGGCTGGTTTGATTATTTTTGCCAGGGGTGCTTTCGATTTCAATCTGGTCCTGTCGACTATGTGATGAAAACCTCAAACCTTGTCAAATATCATTCTCAGACGAAAGATCAGAAATTCTCTGCCACTGTGTGCTATATAGATGCTAAGCAATGGTAAGAAATTCGATTACTGGTTGAGGGAGGTGAAACCATACTCAAGCAGGAACCACAATCCTTGTCAGGGTGGAGCTACAAGCAAACCCCAAATGAATCTGTGCTCAACCCTCTGGTGGCTTGGCACAGAGCAGTCAAACTTTACTCAGAGGTAATGTATTAAGTATTTGTGCAACACATCAAACTGTAATAAAGTGAAAACACAGCATAAGAACAATCACTAGATCTGAAGATATGCAATTTTAAAGATTTAAGTGAAAATAGCGCCAAAAAGCCCAAAGTGTCACTTGCGGCTATCTGGTCATGCATGATTGGGAGAAAGTCACAAGTTCATGTCAACTGCGATGTGGCACGGGTCGAATTCAGGGACCAGGTTAGTTCAGCTGAAAAGTTACTCTCTCAGTCCAGTGCAAAGAGTCCCGTTCATGGAGGACGGGGCCGCAATGAGTGTTGTGGACAGTCTTCGATGTAGCACGAAGAGCAGGATTGGCGTCGCGGAGGGGCATTGCTGTAGTGTGAAGATCATGTTGTTGTCATGAATATTCAGTCTGGTTCTTCACAATGGTACTGCCCGCGAGCAGTCGATACTGTATCGCAAAGGGTCAGACTGACAAAACTTTGTGTTGGTGGGCTGCGCAAGTGACAAGATTTGAGCACCAACTGGCCCATTCACGATCACTAAAAGCCCAAAAAACTTGAATTCAGCCTCTCTGAGGCCACACCAAGGGCTCAGGACCTGAGGGGTACCACATCAGGGTCAGGGGCTTGCTCCAACTGGGTATGGGTGCTGGTTCCAGTGGTTGGGAGCCTGTTATGTCCCTATGGCTCTGAACAGGAGGTCAACAGACTAGCCCTTGGAGTCACACTGGGAATCCTGGTTTCAGGTTCAGGTCCACATCTCTCTGACTCAGGAAGGAGGACAGCAGGCAGCAGGGCAGCAATCCAGAAAGGCTGCAGTCCAGCAAGGCAGTAGTCTAGCAAGGCAGTAGTCCAGCAGGCAGAGTGGCAGTGCTTTCAGCAGAAAAGCAGTCTTTCTTTCTGGCAGATTCTCCACAGGTCCAGAAGTGTACTGAAGAGTCTGAGGTCTAATAGTTAAACCGGTTGCCTCTTTTGAAGTGGGAGAAGCTTCTAGGGGGTTTCGGTTTGAAGTGCACAGGATTTCTGCCTCTTCTACCCTCACTCAAGACTAAGTACAGGGGGAGGCAGCCCTTTGTGTAGAGGCAGGACACAGTCTAATCAAGTGTAAGTAGGGCTGTCTCCAGCTCTGTCCTCCCATCCTGCCTGTGATGGACTATTGAGGCACATCTAAGCCCTCTATTGTGTGTGGCTGCCCAGGAGGAATACACAAAGCCAAGTTGTTAGGTATACCCAGTCATGTGAACCTGAGACAGGCTATAGGCACTAAATGGCTAAGGCAGGAAAATACAAAGTTCCTGTTGGACTTGGCCCTTTTTGCAGGGTCATCCCTGAACTTTTTGCCTTCCTCCTGTATTTTCTCTGACCTGTTTGTGTTGGTTTTATGACTCTGGGCACTTTACCACTGCTGATCAGTGCTAAAGTGCATATGCTCTCCCTATTGTAAATTGATGTATGGATTAGTGACTCCATGATTGGATTATTTGATTTACTTGTCAGACCCTAGTATAGTGTACCATGGGTGCCCGGGGCCTGTAAATCAAATGCTGCTGGTGGGCTTGCAGCACTGGTTGTGCCACCCACAGAAGCAGCTTGTAAAGTGTAGCTCAGGCCTGCCATTGCAGAGCCTGTGTGCAGTCTGGGACTGCCATGTCGACTTGGTAAGTGCACCCACTTACCAGTCCCCAAACCTAAAAGGTGGGACATGCCCTGATGTGTGTGGCATGTCCTGATAGTGAATTACAGCCAATTTCGTTTTTCACTATTGCAAGGCTACCTGTCCCCATAGGCCAGAATGGGCAGTTTGGTTATAACATCTTATAACCCTAACTGACCCAGGGAACATGGTAGAAAAACGAATTTAGTATGCCTGAACTCAGAATGATAAAATACATCTTTTAGTGAAGTTGGTTTTAACATTCTGTGTTTGAAAATACCACTTTTAGAAAGTAGGTATTTTCTTGCCTAACCATCCAGCCTGCCTCTGCTAGCTTGTGTATTGTATGTCTGGTTTTGTGAGTGACAGGGGCTGGGGGACTCCAGGAGACAGGGGGAGTCAGCACTAGGCTGAATAGACCTATCTGCATGAGGAGTGGTGGGAGGAGTAGCACCTGGGCCTGAATAGGGCTGTGCCTGCCTTCCACAATGCTGGCTCCACCTCCTGTGGTGTGTCTGATGACCCTGGCCCACACTGACAAAGGAAGAAGTTGTGCACTGGCAGAATGCACCCAGAACTGGTTTGGACTAGGTACAAACACTCTCTGCCTTCAGAGACAAAGGATTTATGGGTATAAAAAGGGGGACCCAGACCCCAGAACTTTAGATCACTTCTGGAACAACAAGACGAACCTTTGCCAAGGAGAGGAACCAAGGAAGCTGCAGGAGTTTGGACTGCCCCTCTGCTAGTGTGCTGTTTGCTGGGTTGGCCTGCAGTGGTCTTCATTGCCATAGAAAGGAGAAGGAACTTTCAAAGAACTTTCATCATCTTGCAGAATATTTCTCCAAGGGCTTGAACTAGAGCTTGCCTCCTGCTGAAGTCTCAGGGCTACAAGACTTCACCACCAGCTCCCTCCTGAATCCCCTTGCTGGGTATTCTGTCTGCAGAAGCCTGCGTGTCGCTGGGAGCTGGAAGCGCGACTCAACGAGAAGCTCTGCTGTCGCATCGCCGAAGAAGCGTGTCGCCGCTGCAGAGGCCGCCGCTGCATCACCAGAGAAGCGTGTCTTCATCACAGCTGCCTGCCATCTCATCACCGGAGAAGCGTGTCTTCGTCGCAGCTGCCTGCTGTCGCATCACCGGAGAAGCATGTCGCCACCGCAAGGGTCGCCGTCGCATCACAGGAGAAGCGTGTCGCCGTCGCAGCTGCCTGCCGTCACATCACCGGAGAGGCGTGTCGCGGCTCCAAAGTACAGAGTTCGCCGCACGGCCGTCGGGCGTGCACGCATCATCTTCACGTCATCGCATCAAGGGCGCACTCTTATCGCATCGCACCGGACCGTCGCATCGAATCCTGGCGCCTGCTCGCCGCATTGCCCTCCCTGCGGACCCTTTGTTTTTTTTGCATTATGCATCCAAGGTTCTTTTGTGAGAAACGTGTCGCATTTATCATCAACTTGAACTAAGTTACTTCTACCATCTTTAAGTCTATTTTAAGTATAGTATTGTGGATTTTTGTCGTTTGGGGTCTTGTGTTAAGTCTATATAAAGAATACTTATTTTTATAAAACCTGTTTGGTGTCCATCTGTAGTGTTTTCACTGTATTACTGTATGTATTCACAAATGCTTTACACACTGCCTCTGAGATAAGCCTGTCTGCTCGTGCCAAGCTACCAAGGGGGTGAGCAGGGGTTATCCAGTAGTGTAATCCCCCTTTCCCTGACTAGAAGCAAGGGTCCCTATTTGGTCAAAGGTGTAAACCATTGCCAACTAGAGACCCCCAGTTCTAACATTGGTGGTCAGCGGTGAGGATTCTGGACTTGCATTTGTGACTCATATACAGTGATTGGTGTACACTACTAGTGAGTGCAGACCAAACGCAACCACATACTTTTTTGGTAGGATTTTTTTTTTCCTTGGACTGTTATATTTTCTGAGAACTGCCAATTCTTACTACCATGAGCCGACCAGCATCTGTTGCATCTATGGATCTAGATTTTGAGGAAGAGAGGTTGGAAACCTACAATGTGAAACAGCTAAAGCGCTATTGCAAAAAATTTAAAGGGGCTACCCGAGGCCTTGCCAAAAAGGATGAATACCAAAAGGCGCTGAGGGCCTGGGTGGAAGCAAGAAATGCCCCTGAACTGGTGGTGGAGCCAGTTGGGGATGCAGAAGGGCAGCTGAATATACCATTGATCCCAGCCAGGGAAGGGGTACCGTCCCCACCTGGCAGTAGCATCTCTTCCAAAGGCCCGTCCCCAGGGGAGAGCTGGAAGACAGGGAGAGAGATAGGGTGCACAAGCTGGAGATGGCCAGGCTCGAGATGGAGGGTCAAAGGGACCTAGAGAATAGCAGGTTGTCCTTGGAGAGAGAGAGAATGAGATTAGAGCATGAGTTAAGAATGAAGGAGCTTGATTTGGAGTTCGAGAGGCTTGAGGCCATAAGTGTCTCAGCCCAGCAACAAGATATCTGTGTAGCTCAGAAAGTGAGCTTGGCTGAGTTGGAGTTGGAATCCGGCTCAGATGGTGGTAGCAAAATTATGTTACCTAGTGCTGAGGGAGTAGTGCACACACCCAGAGATGTGGCGCACGACTTGGAGGGGGTTAACATACACCAGGAGGTTCTAGGATGTGAGGTAGCTCCAGTGGTGCGCAGTGTCCCTGAGGTGAATTGGGAAACTGACGCAGGGGTTCATGGTCCTAGTGGTGGGAGGGACACTCTACTGACTCTAGATGAGAGGTACAGGGAGAGGGGTTCCCCCATGATTGAAGTCCTGGTGTGTGAGTGTGGAGACCACCCAGAAGAGTGTGGGTTGAGTGACAGAGACAGTCAGATACTGTCTTGCCAGTCTCAGGAGAGTGGTGTGGGGTACGTGTGTGAGGCACTGGATGGTGAGGTGAAGGATAGTTTAGTTAACCCTTGTAGGGGGCTGTGTGATCCAATTGTGGGAGAGCATATTGTAAGTCCCTGTTTTCCAGAGCTATGCCAACACCTGTTGGAGAGTGAGTTCTCTGACCCCAGGGAGCTCACCAGGGAGGCAGGCCTTTTTGTGGATTCCAGAGGGTCTGAAGAGGCATTGGGGAGTGACCCTAAGGGGAGTGGCTCAGGTATCTTCCAACCCAGAGTGGTGGAGGTGGTTCAGAGTAGCCCAGCTAGGTCCTGTTGTAGTGGGAGGGGTGTAGGGCCTCACGTCCTGTCTTCAAGAAGAAGGAGTGAGACTGGGATGCGTCCCGATAGTGCCCAACCTCAGTCTCAGGGCCTGGATGGTTCTTTAAGGGAACACCAGGTAGAGAGCCTAGTCTGCCCTGATGGGCCGCCCATTGAGGGGGATCCCCTAGTGTCTGGTGAACTGGGAGTGTCTGTAAGCAGGCCTCCATCAGTTTCTGGTGTCTGGCAGTGCCACTCCTAAGTGGAGGGTGCAGAAGTCCAGATTGAGGGGTGAGAGGGGGAAAGAGTCCCCAGTGGAAGAACCAGTGGGTCAGGGGCCAGCCAGAAGGGCTGAGTCACCAATGAATGACCATGGTGACACCACTTCTGTCCTGGGGGATCTTCACGCACTGTCAGATGGACATGGGTCGGAAGATCTGCACCAGGCAGACTGTCACACGACACATGAGTTGTGTGTCACCCTCGGGGGGGGCATATGTGCTCCCAATGAAGTCCTGGTGTGCTGGGCAAGTGTTCAACCGCAGGGGTTGGTCCCTGCGTTGGGAAGCCAGGTTCAGGTGTTGTCTGACCTGGAGGGAGGGACAACTGTAAACAGTGTCCTGACCGGTTGGTCTTCTAGGGGTACCACTCAAGGTGGGAGGGTACAGCACTCTGGAAGGGGGTGCAGAGGGAGGGAGTCCTCACCTCTGACCCCGGTTCAACTGGTGGGTCTAGACCCTAGGTTGGAGGGCCAGGTTCGGGGTGTCCCCCCTGACCTGGATGCCCAGTTGCAGGATAGAACCCCTGAACTGGTGGGCGAATTGTGCAGGACCCCTGCCACAGGTGCCCTGGCAATTCTGGAAGGGGGTACCACTCTAGGTGGGAGGGTACAGAGCCCCAACGAGGAGAAGGAGGACCGGGTGTGGAAAAGCCCACCCCAGTCTCCTGTCCAGCCGCCAGGTACAGGCCTGGGGCTGGTGGGTCAGTGCCAGGATGTCATACCTGACCTGACAGGAGGGAGAGTGGACAAAGGGTGCCGAGCACCTGGGGCTACTGCCCCCTGCTCTCTAACGCCACAGAGGTTTGAGAGCCCTGCGAGGCATAAGGCCTGGGTCTCATCACTAACCACTGTCAGTGGCCACTGTAGCTTGCTGTCTGTCTGTTGGGACACACCTGTGAGCAAGCTAAGGTTAGGTGCTGCACAGATGGTGTCCACAGGTGCGGAGAAGGGTTCCCCATGGGTTAGCTTGGTGGGCCCTGAGAGTATGGACAGAGGGACCCAAATAGGCTCAGAGTGGCGTAGAACTGGAGTATGCCCCTGCTGTTGCGGGCCAGGATCCATGTTCTATCGCCCAAAGCAGGGAAGCCCATCAAGGTAGTGATTGGTCTACCCTGCATTTTGGTTGGAAGGGGGTTGTGTTGGACTTGGCCCTTTTTGCAGAGTCATCCCTGAACTTTTTGCCTTCCTCCTGTATTTTCTCTGACCTATTTTTGTTAGTTTTATGACTCTGGGCACTTTACCACTGCTGATCAGTGCTAAAGTGCATATGCTCTCCCTATTGTAAATTGATGTATGGATTAGTGACTCCATGATTGGATTATTTGATTTACTTGTCAGACCCTAGTATAGTGCACCATGGGTGCCCGGGGCCTGTAAATCAAATGCTGCTGGTGGGCTTGCAGCACTGGTTGTGCCACCCACAGAAGCAGTTTGTAAAGTGTAGCTCAGGCCTGCCATTGCAGAGCCTCTGTGCAGTCTGGGACTGCCATGTCGACTTGGTAAGTGCACCCACTTACCAGTCCCCAAACCTTCCCTTTTCTGCATGTTAGTCACCCCTAAGGTAGGCCCAAGGGCAGGGTGCATTGTATGTCAAAGGTGGGACATGCCCTGATGTGTGTGGCATGTCCTGATAGTGAATTACAGCCAATTTCGTTTTTCACTATTGCAAGGCTACCTGTCCCCATAGGCCAGAATGGGCAGTTTGGTTATAACATCTTATAACCCTAACTGACCCAGGGAACATGGTAGAAAAACGAATTTAGTATGCCTGAACTCAGAATGATAAAATACATCTTTTAGTGAAGTTGGTTTTAACATTCTGTGTTTGAAAATACCACTTTTAGAAAGTAGGTATTTTCTTGCCTAACTCATCCAGCCTGCCTCTGCTAGCTTGTGTATTGTATGTCTGGTTTTGTGAGTGACAGGGGCTGGGGGACTCCAGGAGACAGGGTGAGTCAGCACTAGGCTGAATAGACCTATCTGCATGAGGAGTGGTGGGAGGAGTAGCACCTGGGCCTGAATAGGGCTGTGCCTGCCTTCCACAATGCTGGCTCCACCTCCTGTGGTGTGTCTAATGACCCTGGCCCACACTGACAAAGGAAGAAGTTGTGCACTGGCAGAATGCACCTAGAACTGGTTTGGACTAGGTACAGACACTCTCTGCCTTCAGAGACAAAGGATTTATGGGTATAAAAAGGGGGACCCAGACCCCAGAACTTTAGATCACTTCTGGAACAACAAGACAAACCTTTGCCAAGGAGAAGAAACAAGGAAGCTGCAGGAGTTTGGACTGCCCCTCTGCCAGTGTGCTTTTTGCTGGGTTGGCCTGCAGTGGTCTTCATTGCCAAGGAAAGGAGAAGGAACTTTCAAAGAGCTTTCATCATCTTGCAGAATATTTCTCGAAGGGCTTGAACTAGAGCTTGCCTCCTGCTGAAGTCTCAGGGCTACAAGACTTCACCACGAGCTCTCTCCTGAATTCCCTTGCTGGGGATTCTGTCTGCAGAAGCCTGCGTGTCGCTGGGAGCTGGAAGCGCGACTCAACGAGAAGAAGCGTGTTGCTATCGCAGCTGTTGCCGTCGCATCGCCGAAGAAGCATGTCGCCGCCGCAGAGGCCGCCGCCGCATCACCAGAGAAGCGTGTCTTCATCACAGCTGCCTGCCGTCGCATCACCGGAGAAGCGTGTCTTCGTCGCAGCTGCATGCCGTCGCATCACCAGAGAGGTGTGTCGCAGGGCCTGTCGCGGCTCCAAAGTACAGAGTTCGCCGCACGGCTGTAAGGCGTGCACGCATCATCTTCACGTCGTCGCATCGCACCAAGGGCGCACTCTCATCGCATCGCACCGGACCATCGCATCGCATCGAGGCGCCTGCTCTCCGCATCGACCTCCCTGCGGACCCTTTGTTTGTTTTGCGTTACGCATCCAAGGTACTTTTGTGAGAAACGTGTCGCATTTATCATCAACTTGAACTAAGTTACTTCCACCATCTTTAAGTCTATTTTAAGTACAGTATTGTGGATTTTTGTCGTATGGGGTCTTGTGTTAAGTCTATATAAATAATACTTATTTTTATATAACCTGTGTGGTGTCCATCTGTAGTGTTTTCACTGTATTACTGTATGTGTTCACAAATGCTTTACACACTGCCTCTGAGATAAGCCTGTCTGCTCGTGCCAAGCTACCAAGGGGGTGAGCAGGGGTTATCAGTAGTGTAATCCCCTTTCCCTGACTAGAAGCAAGGGTCCCTATTTGGTCAAAGGTGTATACCACTGCCAACTAGAGACCCCCAGTTCTAACAGTTCCTAAAAGTGACATTTTCAAAATTGTAATTTAAAATCTGACTTTAGCATAAGATAGTAGTTTTCCTAACAATTCCAAAGACACCAAACATAAACCAGTCACCTGTTCCCATTTGGAAGTTACAGCTTATTAAATGTCATAAGGTAACTCCAGTGTTATCCTATGGGAGAGGTAGACCTTGCAGTAGTGAAAAATGGATTTAAGAGTTTTTCACTACCAGTACATATAAAACTTAAAAGTACATGTCCTACTTTTTAAATAAATTGCACCCAGCCCTGTGGGCTGGCTATGGCCTACCCTAGGGGTGACTGGTATGTATTAAAATGGAAGGATTTGGCCTGGCAAGAGCTTTATCTTGCCAGGTCAAAATGGCACTACAAAATTGTGACATGTTTAAAGGGCTATGTAAATGGGTGGCACTAAAAGTACTGCAGGCCCACAAGCATTTAATTTACAGGCCCTCGGTACATGCAGGGACTTACAAGTAAATTAATTGTGCCAATTGTGTATAGGATATTCCACCACATTTTAGGGAGAGAGCACAAGCACTACAGCTTTCAATTTACAGAGGAGGTTCTGGATATATGGATATACAACCGCACTTATTTGTGTCCCGGGAAATTTGTTATTTTTGTGGTGCAAGGATCAAAAAGAAACAAGACCTCATAGTTTCTTACATGTGAAAAAAATCCACATCAACAATATACCAAGGTTTGATCAGCACACACTAGCTTGTACAATCAGAGACATAGGACAGGTAAAATATCAGACAGTTACAAGGAAAGATTTTTCTTAAAAATATTCCTTTATTCTTTATTCTTTATGTTCTCCATAGGGTAGCCAACGCGTTTCGTCCTTTTATAGGACTTCTTCAGGGCTACAAAACATAGATAACATACATATCATTTAAAAACATATTGTTTTGCTTCAAAACATTCTCACTCAATTTATGTACATTCCATTTCATGTTCTATTTACATATTTACAAAACCCGTCCACAGGTTTATCTTTTTATATTATTGAAAGGCACAACAAATGCATTGCGTCAAGCCATGCCATGACCAATTGGTACAAATCAATCAACTGTAGCGAGGAAACGGCAGCACCAGCGGCGATTTCGCCGGCACAGACTCCCAGGCAGGGGTGCCGCGGTCAACCGGCTGATCCATGCCCAGAGTAAAGAGGAAGAGGCGGGGCAGCAGTGAAGGCTCGACCGGCCGGCCCCTCAGTGGTTGAACTGATGAGAGGACCCGTGGGGAAAGCAGCTCCGGTTCACAGCGAGGTGTGTCAGAACAGTCTGAGCGGGCAGAGCCAGGAACGCGGCTTGGAGGAAAGGAGGGATGAAGATGAAGGATCCCCCATACCGAATGTGGATTTACAGGAAGCTAAGGCGGATGAATTAAAAGGTAGGCCTGGAAACAACACCCCTCTCCAAATGACTGTGACTATGAATGGGGGGGGGAAACAATGTGCTCGCTCCAGACGCCGGTTTTAATGCATTGATTAACGAGGAGAATCCAGGCGAAGTTAATGCGGGTGTTGGAGGGCAGGCTCCCTCACAGGTCAATGCATTAGTAACCCCTCCCCAGGACTCTCAGATAGTAGTCAGTTGCAGCCCTTTAAATACAATGTGTATTACTCAGACAGAAGAGCCTCAAGGAGCAAGTTATGCTAATAGTGAGAATATGGAAAAGGACTTTGGGAATGGAAAAGAGCCAGACAAGGAGCCTAGTGATTATTTTTTCTCGGTATCAGATGGGGGTGAGTGGTCAGAGGATCCCTCAGCTACCTCCTCAGATCTAACTAACAGCGACCTGGATGAGGCTGATGGTGGTAGAATAAAAACTGTCCTGAAGAAGAAAAAAAGAAAGCCGGGAGCTAAAGATCTTACTTGGGATTACACCCCCATAAATCAATTTACGGACCAATTGTCCCGTGGACAACATGTTTCGGACCAGGGTGGACCTACCCCCCCGACGCTTGAAGCGATCTTTCAGGCCATAGCGATGCATCGTGACAAGACGCGACAGGATGGACGCAAAGTCCGGGCAGCGATGCGTAAGGTGCAGGGAGTGGTTCGTAAATTGACTAAAGCTTGTAGTGTATTTGGGGAGAGACTGACTGACCTTGAATCAAGGGTTGTTTCAACAGAATCGGATCTTACAGTAAACCAGGCACTAACAAAATCCCATGAGGCTCAGCTAGCAGATATACAATGGAAGCTAGAAGAGCATGAAAACCGCCAGAGGAGGAACAATTTGCGGGTGCTCGGGGTTCAAGAGGGGGTTGAAGGGGCAGATATTCGTTAGTTTATTGTGGACTTATTCAGAGATACGCTCCCAGAACTTACGGACTGGAACTGGGCTCAAGAGGTGCAACGCGCCCACCGCGTCCCTCTTGTGCAAAAGCAGCCTGTGAGAGCAGGAGTATTACCACGAGGAATTCTAGTCTACTTTGGCAATTTTTGCTATGCCAAGCTATCTTTGAAAAGGCCAGGCCAGAAGCAAAGAGAACCAGGAATGAGGTTTCCTATTTTGTCCGACCAGATTTTTGCCACTCTACCGTCGAAAGGCAGTGGAGGCTGCGGCAACTGATCAAACCATTTCAAGACAGGAACGCACAAGCCTTCCTGAATAACCCAGCAAGACTTAAAGTAATTTGGAGAGGGTAAACGCGATTCTTTCTCTCAGAAATTAAAGCGAAAGAATACCTGGATAGCCTGATGGGCTAGGATACAGATCATTGGTTAATCTAGATTAAATTTGAGAATACTGCTCACGGGTAATCGTAATTATTGTTTAAGAAATATATTTGGGGTGTATCAGAGGGGGTGATCTGGAGGGGGATTTGGGGTTTTGGCTTTTGGATGGGAAAGTAGCACTTTTTAAAACTTAAGGGTCACTTACTTAGGGCTTTCGGGGCTGCGCGACGCACCCATTATGCACAGACTCAGGTCTGAGCGCCTCTCGTGGGGGGTGCTGGGTGAGGGGATGGGAGGGGGGAATGGAGGGGTGGGTGAAGAGGGGGTGGGGGTGGCTGGGGGTTGGAAAAACTTGGGGGGAAAAACATATCCAGAATTGATGATGTAAATTGTGCATTATTAAAAGTAGGAGAGAACAAACAGGTCATTTTACTAAAGATGGAAGAGAAAAGAAAAAGAGACAGAGGATTACTAGAAGTACCAAAATCTGAATTTAGATGGGGAGGATAGGTATCTGTTCTCTGAATGTAGCAGGGCTGAACGATAAAACGAAAAGGGCAAGCTTATCGGAATTAGTGAGGACAAATGCTTTTGATGTAGTGTGTCTACAAGAAACCCATATTCCATGGGGGAAAAAAGAGATGTTGGGTATTGGAGGATATAATTTAATAGCATGTACTTCCCAAACTTCAAACATATGAGGAGTGGCTATATTAGCTAAGATTACTTTGGGACTGGCTAAACGAAAGGCAGCGGACACATTGGGGAGGTGGGCTATAATAGACTTAGGGGCAGGATTTACCTTATGCTCGATCTATGGGTCAAACCAGGATGATCCTCAGATATTTGAAGATCTGGAGCTGGAACTCACGACATGGACTAGCACATTAATTCTGTGTGGTGACTTTAATATCTCACTTGATTCGAGACAAGGACAATATAATCAAGGGGGATATCATGGTCAGAAACCCAGAGTTTATAGAGCACTAGCCTCCCTTAATAATAGCCATGGTTTAGTGGATATCTGGGCATTAAACAATCCAAATAACGCTGGCTATACATATTATTCCTGTCCGCACAGGAAATATATTCGGATTGATTATTTTTTTGGCACAAGGGATGTACTAAATGTAGCAAGCATTAAGAAACTCCCGAAGGTGATCGCCGATCATAACCCTCTAATCTTGGAGATTGAAATTGCAAGCTTTATGAGAACCCAAAGGAAATGGATGTTTGACTGGAAACTCCTTGTAAATAATGATTATATTGAACACATTAAAAATTGCTCGCAAGAATTTTTCGATATGAATAGATATAGCGCTGGTAGAGGGACTGTGTGGGATTCCTTTAAGGCTGGTCTCAGAGGGGAACCATCAGCTTCGCTGCAAAGGCTAGGATTTCGCAGAAGATTAAGAATCAACAACTAATGCGGGAATTAGCGGAGGCGGAAGAGGAACATGTCTCCTTAATAGAACAGGGGCAGGAAGGGGTTCAAATCCAGTATCAAATAATAGCTCTGAAAGCGGAAATTAATCGGTGGTTAACGCAAAAATCTGCAGAGAAATATCAATCCCAGCGGAATTGTTCTTATGAAAATGGTGAGTTAGTTGGGAGGAGGTTAGCTCTTCGTACTAGGCAGAAGAACTCACTGAATACAATACCTTCTATTAAAATGAATGGACATACATATACAGATCCAGATGATATTATCAGGGGATTTAAGGATTACTATCAAATATTATATCAAGAGGATAATGATAACGGTAAGGATATAGCCGAAGTATTACAAGATATTTCTCGCTTAGTGAGTAACTTCGAACTTGGAGAAAGGTTGGATATTTTAACTAAAGAAGATCTAGATAAAGAAATTTCATTAGAGGAAGTTCAGGTAGCACTGCAAGGAATGGCATCAGGGAAAGCTGCTGGTCACGATAAGATTCCATTAGAGATTTATAAGATACTAGGAGTAGCGATAACCCCTCTTTTATTGGACCGATTCAGGGGTGTTCAATATAGTGGGAAACCCCCCGAATCATGGAGAGGGACTGATATTATAATCTTCCCAAAGAAAGGAAAACCAACAGATAATCCGTCATCTTATCGACCGATCTCTCTGATCAATTCAGATACAAAAATGTATTACAAGATACTGGCTAATCGGTTGGGGAGGAATATAGATCGTCTGGTCTCCCCCTGGCAACACGGTTTCATCCCTGGAAAAGAAACAACGGATCATATTCGAAGGGTTATTTCATTATTCTATATCATGACCGGGGGCCAGATGGCTATGATCCTCCTCGACGCCGAGAAGGCATTCGATCGGGTGTCTTGGAAGTTTTTATGGGGAATATTGGAGTTAAACGGGTTTGGACCACAATTTATAAGGGCAGTTAAAGCTATGTATAGTGAATCAAAAGCCCGGCTACAAATAATGGGAAAGGAGTCTAGCAATATTGTAATAACCAGGGGGACTAGACAAGGTTGTCCCTGTTCCCCCATTTTATTTGCCATGTATATTAATCCTCTTTTGGTTAAACTTTTACATTCCGAGAAGATTAAGCCAGTAGTAGCCAGGGGATATGATACCCACGCACACAAGGCCCTCCACGACCTGGGCCCAAAGTACCTCAACGACCGCATGTCCTTCTACACGCCCACACGCCAGCTACGATCAACCAGCCACGCCCTCGCCACCGTACCACGCATCCGCAGAACCACCGCCGGAGGAAGATCCTTCTCCTACCTGGCGGCCAAGACCTGGAACTCCCTCCCCACTCACCTTCGGCGAACCCAGGACCATCTCGCCTTCAGGAAGCAGCTCAAGACCTGGCTGTTCGAGCAGTAACTTACCCCCTCCCCCAGCGCCTTGAGACCCTCCCGGGTGAGTAGCGCGCTCTATAAATGCCGTGATTGATTGATTGATTGATTGATACAAAAGTCCTGGCTTATGCCGATGACGTTGCCATATTAACTACGGATCCAACAGAGGCGATTGAGGAAATTATTCAGATAGCTGAGGGTTTTGGGATTCTTTCAGGTTATGCTTTGAACAAAGGAAAGACCATTGTTATTTGTACGGACAATATTGATTTTAATGATCCTAGACGAGCAGATTCGGCAGTCTACCTGGGGGTCCGAATTAGCGCAAAAGTGGATGATAGTATTAAACTTAATTTCGATCCTTTGGCTAAATCAATAGCCACGGACTTAAAAAGAGTTAATGGGCTACATCTCTCTATTATAGGGAGAGGGAACTATCTGAAAATGACAATGCTGCCCAAAATACTTTATTTGTTTCATTCAATACCCCTTGTGGTGGACGATCATGTACTAAAACAACCAGTTTTAAGCCAGTTGAAACAGTTTCTTCTTTTTTAATCTATAACTTTTCATGCATCAATATTTTCTTCAACAAGTTAAAAGAGATGCCAATCCAGGTTTTTCTCTACAGCACATAGAGGTTTGCCATTCCTCATGAGTCAACGTGGATGGTATAAGCGCAATGCATTTCTGGCAAAACTGCTCTTTGTCAGGGGTAACTGTGATTCAAGAAATACCACATCAGAACCAACAGTAACCAAAAAATAATCATACGTTCTATTGTGCAAATTATTATTACCATTTGCATGACAAGTCACTGTTATAAGATGAACCCTCTGGCATGCACATCCAGTGGATGACGTCATAACAAGTGAAACAACTGCGTGTATGAAATAAATAATGTACAAATGTCAGGGAAAATTAAAGTGAATACCTTATCATCAATTAATTGTGACAGAAAAGCCAATTCATCAACAAATGGATGAAGTGCCCTCATGTTTATCCATATGCTAAAAACGTGCTATGTGCTAGAAACCCCAACTCTGGATCATGCCCGAACGGTGCCTGCTCTAAACACCAGTGTACCGAACAAAATCTAAAAACATTTCAACTGGTATACAAAAAATGCACCATTAACTACAAACTTAATTTACCTGCAATAGTCAGTGGAACAGAGACTAATCAATCCATTAGTGAGTACACTGTTAGCGAACACGAGTGTATCATGTGCTTTTAAATGGTAATGAATGATTAATCGTGTCACTGCCAGTAGGCTGGCTCAATGTAACAGAGATAAATAAGCTACTCCCATCGTGCCATTCATGCCATAAAAATAAATGTGGATAAATAGTGCTTAGTAAAAAACCTCATAACAAAGGTTTTGTTTAAATAAACCTTTCGCAGAACAAGTTATTATGGTATCATAACAGAAATAACAAACTTAACAGATAATGTGTAAATGGAGAAGCGAATTATAAATGCATGAAGATGTGATTGCGACATCATCAGCACAGCTTTACAGCCGCTCCCATACTTTTTGTTGGTACATTTAAGTAGTGTAATTGGTACATTTAAGTAGTGTAAGAAATTGTTGTTGGAATTCTTAATGCTGAGAAAAGAAAGAAACGTGTAGAGCTCCAATGAGCACTTGAGGCATCTGTGAACTGTGCTTCCTGCACATTCATGTGTTTCTCATATGTTGCTGACGTGAAAGAAATCGTACTGTTAAGCTTTGCGTATATCAGTGATTTACTGGCATTCTTATACGGTTTTGGTGATTCGTGGCGCATGTTCTAAGAGGTGTTTCAAGACGTCTGACTTTGCGCACTCAGCTAAAAATCAAGGGGCACATTTATCAAACTAGAATAGCAGGGTATTGTCCCAATGCTGAGACTCGAGCCTGCCTTGCCAGCTCTAATGTCTGCAGCTCTGGCCGTTACACCACATCCTCCCCCCTTTAATAGACTTTACCCTGGCAGAGAGATGTGCAGCTCTGGAAACTGGACCTGAAATAATGTTTAAAGAATATGAAAGAGATACTGCCATAAGGCTGTGGCACTATTTCGGCCGTCCGCTTGCATACCCCGAAGTTAAAACCGAGGGGCATATTAGCAAGACCGGCGATAAAATTATTGCCGTTTTAGCGGCAGGAAACTGCCTCTAAAACGGCGATAATGGGCTTGCTAATATGCGTTATAGAATTCCAATAGAATCCCAGGTTAGATGTCCTGCACATCTAACCTGGGCTTCTATTGGAATTCTCAAAGGCATATTATCAAGCCCATTATCGCCGCTTTAGCGGCAGTTTCCTGCCGCTAAAACGGCGATAATTTTATCGCCGGTCTTGCTAATATGCCCCCTAATCTTCTGAAGTCACTGACAACATACCCATGGCTAAGGTCTAATCATACCTTGATTCTGACTGCAGTGATTCTTCTCGATAAGTGGTGGGCGGGTCTGAGGGAGTAGGAGGAGAGAGGGTTGCTTTTAGAGTAATTGATCGATAACAAAGAAGGGGCATATCAGCAACAGACGGCGATAAATATCGCAAAGCGCGCTTAGCGCTTTTATATTTATCGCCGTCCATTGCTGGAATTTATCGCCCGGTTAGCGCGTTATCAGCAACGCGTTACTCCAGGGCGATAATATTCCAGCGATAACCAGGGAAATGGGCCAACATCGCTGGAAAACCAGCGATGTTGCACTCAAAACGGCGATAGCCTTGGTGATACGACCCTGTGGTCGTATCACCATAATCCACCTCCCATGTTGTGAGTGCCTTAGTCAGGAATTTAACAGATGTTAAATTCCTGCGTTAAGGCAGAGTTAGCGCGATGATTATTATCGCTAAGGCTCTTTGCTAATATCGCGACGCTGCCTTAGCGATAATTTCAGATGTAGTTTTCCCAGCCACGCCTACTTAGCATCTCATTAGCGATTTTTATCGCTGAGGTGCCAGGCGTTGGGAATTTGGCAGCTAACATGCGCTAATGCATGTTAGCGCCGCCTTGTTTATAGGGCGATAGGAATATCGCTGCTTTAGCGGCAAAAAGTGCAGCAAAAGCGGCGATAATGCCCTTGATGATATGCCCCGAAGTTACTTTGATTCTGACTACAGTGAAACTTGATAAGTGGCGGGGCAGGTCTGGGGTAGGAGGAGGGGAGAGGGAAGGGGGTCGGAGGGTTGCTGATAGTGCTAGTGATAGATAACAAAGAAGTTCTAAGTGGATGAAAAGGAGTACTACGCCGTTGGGACACTGATAAGAATAACACACGACGAACAACAGGAAATGGTATGCTACAACAAATGGAAACGGAGGGAAATTTAGTGGCAAGCACACCAGCCAATGAAAAGCGAGAGCGGGATGTAAGCCCCTTTTAAGATTTACATTAAATGCAATTGATTTTTCAAGCACAGCACAAGCACTGAGCTGTCAAAGCCTGAAAAACTGTTACAGAAAACAGGAGGGTGAAGACGAAAAGTTTTGAGATGATACTGCAGAAAGGGCCAAGTCCAACAGCAACAATAAACAACAATAACATTAAGAATCCCGAGATTTACATCATGCCTAGAGTGAAGAAGTGGTTTATCATAAAAACAGGGAAGTCCAAATTATGATTAAATCATTCATTAATCAATAAGCAAATGTAAATGTATGTGACTGAACATTTTTCAGCGCCATTAATGTTTTAATTTTTTGTTATTTTTTATTCCACCAGTGCCTATCAGGCCCACTGTCATATTGTAGCAACCAGGAGCCACGTCATGATATGGCCTAAGCTGTGCCTATGTTGTTTAGTAATAATTGTCTCTAGTACTATTCTATATCTCAAGGAAGTTGCAAGTCAAGTCAGTTTCAATTCTCTAAGCACTCTGCCACCTATGGTTTACAAGCGCCAATAGCACAAACATATCAATGATTATGAAATGCCAGCATCTGAAGCTTTGGTGTTTAGTCAGGCGTTTTCATATATTTTGCACAAATAACATGAAATATCGCTTCTTTGATGTGCCGAACGAACGCGACACTTTGTGGAATTATGTCTTCAGCTTTCATTTGCACTGCTCGTTACTGGCCTTAGAAGTGTCTGCTTTGACAGTGAATCGGGTTTGCATTGAAATTACCATTGATGGCAAAAGTGTTTTCACAAACAAGGCAATTTTCCTTATTCCCCAACGCCGAGTGCAGGGTTTCTGCTCTGATATCGCGCTCGATCAAAGGCGACAAGTCATTTCTTTTGAACTCTGGACTTGAATGGAGATCAACTATACATTTATTTATGTTTGCCAATATGTAATTCCGGTGACACATCACAACACCTGGGTGGATGTCACAAGACAGCATTCAGAACTTCGAGAAAATGGGAAAACTAGCGGCTGAACAGTCTTAAAGTGATCCACATCTACGTTTTTCGTGGGATTTTCTATAACCTGCCATTTATCTGTCATAGTAATCTGCTAAGGTTTTGGCTACAGACAACTAACGCTGTCTGTTGGTTTGCTCAGTTTTTCCAACACATAGAGACGGCTTTGGGTCAGTCCCTTGCTCCAGCTTTGTTGCTTAAGCTCAATTGCCGCTTCTTGTTTCGATGGCTTTCCTCCCTGTTCCTGGGTTTGTCCCACCTAGGAGCATTACGGTCTCACAGTGTTCTTATTGGTTGACTTGTGTTCTTCCACTGCTCAGGTTGCTTGCATTCAGGAATCTACTTTTTTAGTGTCCTTTAAGTATTTCACAGGAGTGGATGTGTTTTGCTGCTTTCCATCTAACCTCGCCCCACTCTCTATGTTGCTTTCCCTCACTGACTTTTTTTTCTCATTTTTGTTCTTTTTATCCTCCATCACTCAGCGGTTTTTACTGTCCCCCACCTCACCTGCACTACTGTTGCTCCTCTGCCCCTGCCTGTTACATAGTTTTATGATTATGATGATGCTGATGATTATTATTATTATTATTATTAATAAAAGGCCTTGCAACTGCAGTTTGCTGCCGGGCTCCTCCTTTCTTAAAATGTGCATTCGCGATTGTTGGACTTGGCCCTTTTTGCAGGGTCATTCCTGAACTTTTTGCCTTCCTCCTAGCCTTTTTTCTGACATGGTGTTGGTGGTTTTAGGACTTTGGGCACTTTAGCACTGCTGTCCAGTGTAAAGTGCGTGTGCTCTCTGTGGTAAACATGGTAAGATTGGTCTACACCTGTTTGGCATATTTAATTTACCTGTCAGTCCCTTGTAAAGTGGTATCTCACATACCCAGGGCAAGTAAATTAAATGCTACTGGTGGGCTTGCAGCGCTGATTGCGCCACCCACCAAAGTAGCCTTTCAAATCTGTCTCGGCCTCTGCCATTGCAGGGCCTGTTCGCGCAGTGTTACTGCCGCTGTGACGTGGCACCTAAAGTGTGTGCCACGTCTGTGACCCCCCTTTTACTGCATGTCAGTCACCCTTAAGGTAGGCCCTAGCTAGCCCTATGGGCAGGGTGCATTGTAGGTAAAAGGTAGGACATGTACCTTAAGTGTGTGACATGTCCTGGTAGTGACAAACAGCCATTTTGGTTTCTCACTGCTGTGAGGCTGCCCTCCCATAGGAATGCATTGGGGATTCCCTGATAAGTGTTTCAGTGGTAATTCCTAATATGAGAGGAGCAGCGTGGTCAAGTTTGGTATGTTTGGAACAGTGATAATAAATGCTACGCAATGGTGTGCGCAGATTTATTATCACTATTTTAGAAATGCCACTTTTAGTAGTTGGCATTTCTGTGTGCTATGTGTCTGCCTGCCTGATGTAGATTGCATGTCTGGCTTTGGAGTGACAGGGGCTGGTGAGGTGTGTGTGGCTCCAGGGAGGGCAGGGTGAGTCAGCGCTAGGCTGAATAGGGGATCTGCATTTGGAGTAGTGGGAGGAGTAGTCCCCTGACCCTGAATAGGTCTGTGCCTGCCTAGGTGAATGCTGGCTCCGCCCCCCTGTGGTGTGTCTGATGACAGAGCCCCAACCTGACAAAGGAGGGTGGGAGCCCTGTAAACAAAGTGCTCTACACCCCCCAGAACCAGTTGAGGCTGGATTTCCCCAAGGCCTGTGCCAGGGCAGACAGAGAAAATGTACTATAAGTACTGGTTCTGTGACCCCATGAAAAGTGCTTCCTTGTGCTGTTTGGGGGACTTGCTGCTGCTGGGCTGCCTCCCTGCTGGAGGGCCCTGTGAGCTGGCCTGCCTGGGCCCAGCCGTGTGCCCCTGAAACTTTGGGGATTCAAGCGCCCCGTGAGCGCTGCACTATTCTACGGCTGTTCCAGGGAAGAGGAGCGTGTGGGCCCTGCAGGGCTGAGCTGCACATCGACCCGAGGGAATCCCGGCGTGGGGATTCCCCCACCCTGCAGTGAAACTGAACGGGAGCCCACCCCGCATTGCGGTAACCCCAGAAGGAGCAAAGAAGAGCGGGAGCCCATCCCGTAATTATGCCTGTTGAAGTGGGAGCCTACCCCGCTGTTTTGCCACTGTAAGCGGGAGCCTACCCTGCTATTTTGTGCTCCTCGGAGCGGGAGACCACCCCGCATTTGCCCGGAGTAGAGAAGCAGCCGGGACCGGAAGTCAGGCAGTGAAGGCCTGATTGTGGACAGGGCCCGGCCGGACGAAGCCAATCACTGCGTGGCACCACCGGAAGACAGTCAAACCTGTGCCGGATGTAGGCGGGGCTTCCGGTGGGCCGCACTGCCGCGACGTGGAGAAGAAGCCAGGCGGGAGCCTACCCCGTGCTGGCAAGCGCCCAGAGACGACGGAGACTTCGCTCCATGAGCAGAGGCCCGCCAAGGCACACTGTTGGTGCCTGGAGTCCGTCCCAGAGAAACCCCGGTGAGAGGGCCGGGGGAGGCGCACTGTCAGTGCCCGCGGCATCCTTGGCCAGAGGAGTTCCGGTGAAGGGTGCTCCACAAAGTATTGTTGGTGCCGTGAGTGGCACCCGAAGAAGCAGCCCCGGTGAGTGGGGCTGTACGTGAGCCTTTTGTTTCTGGTGCGTGAGCTGCACCAGAGGTGCCCCGGTGAAGGGGGCACTGTGATTGCTAGAGTCCCGACGCGAGGGACTCGCGGGGCACTGAAGTGCCAAGGCTGAATTCCTTTTTGGGGGCAATTTGGTTATAGGAGTCCCGGAGTGGGACTCCAGGGGCAACGTAGGTGCCAGTGCTCATTTTGTTTGCCACAGCTGCACCGCGAGAGAGCGGGCAGCTGCACCACGGGGGCATTTTCTTGTTGGTAATAAGAAAGGAGTGAGATACACTCCCCCGCCCCCCATCGCATTGCGCACCTTGGCTTTGCTGCTCTGGCAGCCAGAGGGCTACTTAAGAGGCCCACAGCTTACGCCCTGACATTTTGGACAGAGGGCATTTTGAGCCCCAGAGAAAGGCCAGTTGGCCTGGGGTGCTAGTTGGCACCTGAGTGTACTAGGAGGGCGCAAGGCCCTAAATAATTGCATAATGTGTTTAGGCCTAATGTTATTGCCTAATGTGGAGATGCCTAATGCAAATGTTATTTTTGTGATGTTTATGCATAATGTGTTTATGCCTAAGGTGATGCAGACATAATGCGTTTATGTCGCCCATGCTAATGCTGAGTACAGTATTCTGCCAGTAGCTACTGGTTGTGTTTTATATTTGCTACTTGTGCTTTGTGATGGTTCTGACAGTGGCCCGATTGGCCCTGTCATGTATATAATCCCCTGTAAATTATTACCTGGTGCCAGTTGGCACAATGTATATGTGTGATTATGATTCTAATGTGTTTTGGATAATACAAAAGCTATTTTTTTATATAACCTTGTGTGGAGTTTCTTTTGTGGTGTGCCTAGTGTGTTGCTGCTGTGTGCGTGTGTTGCGCAAACGCTTTACACATTGCCTCTGGGATAAGCCTGACTGCTCGTGCCAAGCTACCATGGGGATGAGCAGGGGTTATCTTCAGTGTGTAACTCCCTTGCCCTGACTAGAGTGGTGGTTTCTGCCTGGCGTAGGCGCATGCCCTAGCCAACCAGAAATCCCATTTCTAACATTGGTTGTCAGCGGTGAGGATAGGACTTGCGTTTGCGCAGTACCACAGCGATAACTGGTTGCATCACAAACTCTGCATTTAGATAATCACAGGTTTGGGGATTATTTTTCCTGATTTTATTTTCTTCCCAAAAGTGTCATTTTTAAATTGTGTTTTCTGCTCTTTTAAAAGTTTGATGGCAGAAGGGAGAATGTGACAGGGCAGGGGTTCGCCAGTAGGTAGGGAGGATCCCATAGAGAGGGAGTCCCGTGCTCGGTCCAGTGCCAGGGGCAGTGCCCCATCCCTTTTCCTGTCCCCAGAGGAGTGGGTGGATAGGAGGGAAGAAAGGGAGCATCAGCTGGCGTTGGAAAGGCTCAGGTTGGAGCTAGCGCAGCTGGGTGTGGAGGAGAAAAGCTAGAGACCAAAAGGGTCTTAGCGCAGGAGAGGATGGCGGAGGCGGAGAGGGATTTCGCCGGAAAGAAACTAGCTCTGGAGTGTAGGTTATCCCCTGAGTGCAGTTTTAGTTGTCTGGATTCACCAGTGAGGGTGGGGTCCAGTGTTGGCAGCAATATGGAGTCCAGTGCAGGAAGTCCCACTCCCAGATCCCAAAGCATGGTACCTAGTTCCCAGGAAGAGGGTGTCACACCTGAAGGGTATAGGTTGAGGTTCAGGGGCAGTAGGAAACTGTCTCACCAGTCTTGGGGGGAGTTTGTGGATGAATGTTGTGATGCACTGAAAGGTTGGGTGATGGGTAGCACGGCAAATGATTTTGAAGGGCTGTTCAATCTGTTTGTGAGACAGCACATGTTCAGTAATTGTTTTCCCGGGTTACGCCAACACCTGTTGGAGTGTGAGTTCTCTGATCCCAGGGAGCTTGCATGGGAGGCAGACCTCTGGCTGTGTGACGGAGGGTCTGAAGAGGCATTGGTGAGTGATCCTAAAAGGAGTGGCTCAGGTATCTTCCGGTCCTGTGTGGGGGGAGAGGTTCAGAGTAG
The DNA here is from genome assembly GCA_963921515.1 of Calotriton arnoldi. Taxonomy (NCBI): domain Eukaryota; kingdom Metazoa; phylum Chordata; class Amphibia; order Caudata; family Salamandridae; genus Calotriton; species Calotriton arnoldi. The sequence goes on from CAWUFW010014125.1 coordinate 184,055, forward strand.
CCCAGCTAGGTCCTGGTGTAGTGGGAGGGGTGTAGGGGCTCACGTCCTGTCTCAGCGGAGAAGGAGTGAATGTGGGCTGTGTCCCAAGGTGCTCGAAACCCAGTCTCAGGGCCTGGAGGGTTCCCTAAGGGAACACTAGGTTGGGGGCCTAGGCTGTACTAGTAGGCCATTTGAGGGGGATCTCCTAGTGCCAGGAGAACCTGGAGCGTCTGTAAACTGAGCTCAAGTGGTTCTGGTGTCTGGCAGTGCCATTCCTAAGTGGAGGGTGCAGAAGTCCAGAAGGAGGGGTGAGAGGGGGATGTGTTCCCCAGTGGGAGAACCAGTGGGTCAGGGGCCAGCCAGAAGGGCTGAGCCTCCTAGGAGTGACAATGGTAACACCACTTCTGTCCTGGGGGATCTTCGTGCACTGTCAGATGGACAAGGGTCGGGAGATCTGCGCCAGGCAGACTGTCACACAACACATGAAGTATGTGTTACCCTCAAGGGGAACCTGTGTGCGCCCCCGGAAGTCCTGGTGTGCCAGGCAAGTGTTCAACCTCAGGGTTTAGTCCCTGGGTTGGGAGGCCAGGTTGAGGTTCTGCCTGACCTGGAGGGAAGGACATCTGTAATCAGTGTCCCTACCGTTTTGGCTTCTGGGGGTACCACTACAGCTGGGAGGGTGTAGAACTCTGGAAGGGGGTGCAGAGGGAGGGAGTCCTCGACTCTGACCCCAGTGCAACCTGAGGGTTTAGACCCTAGGTTGGGAGACCAGTTGCTGGAGAGAGGTCCTGAACTGGTGGGAGAGTTGTGTTCTGAGGGTGCCTCTCCAAGGAGGAGAGTGCGTAACCCCAGAAGGAGAGGTAGGGGGAGGAGAGCCTTGCCCGTGACCTCTGGTCAGCCTGAGGGTGCGGACCCTAGGTTGGAGGATCAGTAGCAGTTTAGAACTGCACTGATGAGGGGAAGAGTGGAGAATGGTTACTATGTGCCAGGGGTTACTGCCCCCCACTCTGTGAGGTGGCAAGGACCTGAGATATCTGGATGGCCTAGGGCCTGGTCCTGGCCGTGGACAACTAGGGAGTACCAGTGGGGTAGCTTAGTTGGTCCTGGGAGCTTTGACAGAGTGAACCACATGGGTTCACAATGGCGTAAAACTGGAATGTGCCCCTGCAGTTGCGGGCCTGCGTCCGTGTTCTATCGCCGAAAGCAGGGAAGTCCATCAAGGTGGTGATTGGTCTACCCTGCGTTTTGGCTGGAAGGGGGTTGTGTTGGACTTGGCCCTTTTTGCAGGGCCATCCCTGAACTTTTTGCCTTCCTCCTAGCCTTTTTTCTGACATGGTGTTGGTGGTTTTAGGACTCTGGGCACTTTAGCACTGCTTTCCAGTGTAAAGTGCGTGTGCTCTCTGTGGTAAACATGGTAAGATTGGTCTACACCTGTTTGGCATATTTAATTTACCTGTCAGTCCCTTGTAAAGTGGTATCTCAGATACCCATGGCCAGTAAATTAAATGCTACTGGTGGGCTTGCAGTGCTGATTGCGCCACCCACCAAAGTAGCCTTTCAAACCTGTCTCAGGCCTCTGCCATTGCAGGGCCTGTGCGCGCAGTGTTACTGCCGCTGTGACGTGGCACCTAAAGTGTGTGCCACGTCTGTGACCCCCCTTTTACTGCATGTCAGTCACCCATAAGGTAGGCACTAGCTAGCCCTATGGGCAGGGTGCATTGTAGGTAAAAGGTAGGACATGTACCTTAAGTGTGTGACATGTCCTGGTAGTGACAAACAGCCATTTTGGTTTCTCACTGCTGTGAGGCTGACCTCCCATAGGAATGCATTGGGGATTCCCTGATAAGTGTTTCAGTGGTAATTCCTAATATGAGAGGAGCAGCGTGGTCAAGTTTGGTATGTTTGGAATAGTGATAATAAATGCTACGCAATGGTGTGCACAGATTTATTATCACTATTTTAGAAATGCCACTTTTAGTAGTTGGCATTTCTGTGTGCTATGTGTCTGCCTGCCTGATGTGGATTGCATGTCTGGCTTTGGAGTGACAGGGGCTGGTGAGGTGTATGTGGCTCCAGGGAGGGCAGGGTGAGTCAGTGCTAGGCTGAATAGGGGACCTGCATTTGGAGTAGTGGGAGGAGTAGTCCCCTGACCCTGAATAGGTCTGTGTCTGCCTAGGTGAATGCTGGCTCCACCCCCCTGTGGTGTGTCTGATGACAGAGCCCCAACCTGACAAAGGAAGGTGGGAGCCCTGTAAACAAAGTGCTCCACACCCCCCAGAACCAGTTGAGGCTGGATCTCCCTAAGCCCTGTGCCAGGGCAGACAAAGAAAATGTACTATAGGTACTGGGGCTGTGACCCCATGAAAAGCGCTTCCTTGCGCTGTTTGGGGGACTTGCTGCTGCTGGGCCCCAGGAGGAACCGCCACTAGGGACTGCCTCCCTGCTGGAGGGCCCTGTGAGCTGGCCTGCCTGGGCCCAGCCGTGTGCCCCTGAAACTTTGGGGATTCAAGTGCCTCGTGAGCGCTGCAACGTTCTGCGGCTGTTCCAGGGAAGAGGAGCGTGTGGGCCCTGCAGCGCTGAGCTGCACATCAACCCGAGGGAATCCCGGCGTGGGGATTCCACCAACCCTGCAGTGAAACCGAGCGGGAGCCCACCCCTCATTGCGGTAACCCCAGAAGGAGCAAAGAAGAGTGGGAGCCCACCCCGCAATTATGCCTGTTGAAGTGGGAGCCTACCCCGCTGTTTTGCCACTGTAAGCGGGAGCCGACCCCGCTATTTTGTGCTCCTCGGAGCTGGAGCCCGCCCCGCATTTGCCCGGAGAAGAGAAGCAGCCGGGACCGGAAGCCAGGCAGTGAAGGCCTGACTATGGGCAGGGCCCGGCCGGACGAAGCCAATCGCTGCGCGGCACCACCGGAAGACAGGCAACCCTGTGCCGGATGTAGGCGGGGCTCCCGGTGGGCCAGACTGCTGCGACGTGGAGAAGAAGCCAGGTGGGAGCGCTGGCAAGCGCCCAGAGACGACGGAGACTTCACTCCGCGAGCGGAGGCCCGCCGAGGCACACTGTCGATGCCTGGAGTCAGTCCCAGAGAAACCCCGGTGAGAGGGCCGAGGGAGGCGCACTGTTGGTGCCCGTGGCATCCTTGGCCAGAGGCGCTCCAGTGAGGGGGGCTCCACAAAGTATTGTTGGTGCTGTGAGTGGCACCCGAAGAAGCAGCCCCGGTGAGTGGGGCTGTACGCAAGCCTTTTGCTTCTGGTGCGTGAGCTGCACCAGAGGTGCCCCGGTGAAGGGGGCACTGTGAATGCTAGAGTCCCGACGCGAGGGACTCGCGGGGCACTGAAGTGCCAAGGCTGAATTCCTTTTTGGGGGCAATTTGGTTATAGGAGTCCCGGAGTGGGGCTCCAGAGGCACCGTAGGTGCCAGTGCTCATTTTGTTCGCCACAACTGCACCGCAAGAGAGCGGGCAGCTGCAACACGGGGGCATTTTCTTGTCCCTGGACTTAACATTATATATTGTTTTATCGTGGGTTTAATAAGTTCCCTGTTTTCCCTTTCCACCATCCTCCTGATTAAAAATTGTCTTTTAATATCTTTCAACTCTCCAGGGTACATCTGTCTGGGATGCGTAAAAAACTCAGGGCGCCCTAATTTCGCTAATTGCTGAGAGATGTAACTTAACCAGGGAATGTCTGCGGCCCTGTCTAGCCTCATACAATCTTCTAGAATGATTTGATTTAAAGAAGAAGTGGGGCTAAACCATGTTTTTAGCCACCATGTTATGGGGGCCACTGCTATGCAATCAAAAATATATCCCTGCCCTAATTCTTCATGCACCATAAAAGAGGGGGTACAGCTAAAAGTTTCTGCAGATATCTATTTTCAGCCCCTTGAAGGTCGCCGGCCTCCTTTTAGCCCCAATCCTCACTACCATACATTGCCATTGGGACACATTTCTCATTGTAGACCTTCAATAGCGGTTGTAACCATTTGCTCCCCAGTCTCCTGGCAAAATCCATTGTTGCTCCTGCTGGTCTAGACAGGGTATTTTTCTTAAGTGTTCGCTGTGCCACCCATGACCCCTTTTCATCTAACAGAATGCCCAGATAAGGAAATGTTGCGACATTAGTCAATTCCCCACCTTTGCATATAAGCATACGCTTGTCACGCTTTGTATTACCAGTAGACATTATATGGTACTTCGAAAAATGTATAGAAAGATCGAGTGAAACCATAAAATCAATAAAAGTATTTACAAGTCGTTGCAGCCCTATTGGTGTCCTAGCAAGTAAAACTGCATCATCAGCGTATAAAAGAGCAGGAATGAGTTTGGAGCCTGCTCTAGTGGTGTCCTTCCTAGCAATGGATAGAGCAGCCCCCAAATTATTTATGTATAGGGTGAATAAGACCTGGATCAAAATGCATCCCTGCTTCACCCCTGCTTAACCTCCCACGATTTTGTAAGGGAGCCATTTTCATTGTGTCTGGCAGAGGCGGTCAGATTAAAGTGCACCCAGTGCAGGAAGGCTACCAGGTCGGCATCCATACCTATTTCTAGTAATAGTGGCCACAGTTTTGACCTATTCACTCTATCAAAGGCAAACGTTAAGTCCATGAATGCCATGTACATACGTCCCTTTTTGGCAAGTGTGTATTTGCTAATCATCATGAGTAGATTTATACATTAGTCCGCTGTCCCCATACCTTTTTTAAAACCATATTGCAGGTGTGAGATCACATTGCTAGGATCTAACCATGTGCTTAGGCGATATAAAATCACCTTCCCCATAATTTTAGCTGCCGAATCCAATAATGAGATCGGGCGATAACAAGCAGGATCGTCCCTAGCGCCCTTTTTATAAATCGGTAGAATCACAGCCGTGAACCATGATGGAGGAGAGCCGACCGTTGTTGCTGCATTAAAGACCCTCTCTAGGATCTTTGGCCATGTCCCTGGATCAGCCTTAAAAAGATCCGCAGGGATCCCATCAGGCCCCGGGGCTTTTCGACCTGAAGAGGCCACAATCGCTTTCTGAACTTCGTCTACCCCAAAGCCTAACGGGTGCGTCTCTACACTGGGTACCCAAGGGGTAACATTTTTTTCTAAATCCACATCTTTGTAGATTTGCTCAAAATGGCTAACGCATCTATCGACAGGGATGACACAATCTGTTCTCGAGGAGTGATTGTCTAGAAAAAAAGGACTATTAATAATTTTCCAAAATTTTGAGCTATTGGCCAGAACACTAACCTGGTTTAGATCCTCCCATGCCTGTTCCCGTATCTTATCTTTCCTTTGATTTAAAGCCAGTTTATACGCTTTCCTGCATGCCTTAATCATTTCTACATCCCTGGGTATGTGTTTTAATGCATCCATGAGAGCTTTGTGAGATTTAGAGCAGTTTACATCGAACCATTTTTCCCCCTTAATGTCTCCTACCCTTCCTCGTCCTGTGAGATTTTTTGCAATCGCTTTGCCAGCTTGCCAAAGGCCTCTATTACCACACCGGGCTCAGTATGATTATCAAGACACTGCTTTATGTCTTCTTCACCCTCCAAGTATAACTGGTTTAGAAAAGCCTCCGGCATTATATTCCTCCACCTGATTTTGCGGGTCTGGTCTGTTGGTTTAAAATCGCTATTTGAGAGGCTCTTTTTCTCAGCCCCACGGAAGACCAGCGCCCCCATCATTTAAAAAATCATTGAGTTATGGTCACCATGATGTTACACAATAATCGGGTTAAACCCAGAAGCGTCACTCTGAACAGCCAGTGATCGGATGCTTAAAGAAATGCTAAAAGAAAAGTGAAGTCATTCAACCAGACGGATGGAGCATCTTGATTTGTTCATGCCAATCACCCCCATACCACTGGATTTAGCCATAGACGTCTACATATAATATAAAGAATCCGTCCCTCTCTGCATTTGGAGCCTTCGGACAGGAGCTTGTTCTCTCCACCGCATGGCTAGGTGGAATAAGGGTGCCCCATGGTCCTGATGAAGACCCTCTTGTAAGGAGTGAAATTGCCTACACCAACTCTGGGTCGAAACGTCGACAGCTCTGTGTTCTCTGTATTGAATGTGGACAACAGTGATAGATTCTTTGTGTCCTGTTTTGACATTCTGTTCTTGTAAATAATTTAGCCTTGGTTAAGGCTGGTTAGGCATTTTTATGCGTTTTTGATGTACACACTGTTCACTTCCCTCCCTCCATCACTCACCCTCACTTTTGCACATTGATGCACCTATTCCTGCCTTTGTCTTTCTGGGGCACCTATGCAGATACCCGTGTGATAAATGTGCTATGTTTGAACATGAGGCATTATATGTTCAATGTGATTAAATACTTAAAAATTAGTTATAATTGATTTATCAGGTGATGTTGATGTCCATTTAATATTGCATTACCACTGGGACCACCCCCCTTATGGTCACCATGACAGCTCCAAGAGGAGCTTATTGTTTATATATCAGAAAACACAGGAGCAGATACCATAATGAAATCTATAGTCGAGCAGCAGCCCCTACCAATAAAGGAAGGAACAGAATTTAACTCATCCGTTTGCTCGAGACATTGTAGGTTATTAATAGCAAGTAAGCTCTTTAGCAGACAGCCTTGGGCCGAATGTTCAAAATGGGCAGACGGAGCCAAACTATCCGAGGATCCCCTGCCTAGTGTACAATTAGAGGAACAACGATGTATGTTAAAGTCCCCCATTATAATAAATTCAAAGGAACAACTATCCTCTCCAAAATGTTCCAAAAAACCCTCAAGTGCGGCTATGTGCTCGGTATCGTCTTTCCTACAGAAGGAATTATAAAAGTAAGGGGCATATTAACAACGAGGCGATAAGCAATTATCGCCGCTTTAGCGTCCGTTTTCGGATGGAATGCGGCGATAATTCTATCGCCTAATCAGCAAGGTCACGCTATCGCGTGAATCCTTGCAATATCGCTCCTTTCCCCAACGCCCATCCTTGCATCTCTAATGAGATGCAAAGTGGGCATTACTGGGCGTACCCCGGATGGGCTACGTTGCAAATATCGCCGATGTTCACATCGCGATATTTACAAGGCAGCCCACAGGATTATAGCAGACGTTAGATTTTGGCGAAACGGCCGTTTTCGCCAAAATCTAACGTCTGCTATAATCCTGACTTACCTATGTTAGGCATAGGAGGTGGATTCTGCTGATACGACCACAGGGTCGTATCAGCAGAGGTATCGCCCTTTGCAGGGAACATCGCTGGAAAACCAGCGATGTTCCCTGCAAAGGGCGATAACCTCGCTATCTCTGGAATTTTTATCGCCCTGGAGTAACGCGTTGTTAATAACGCGCTACCAGGGCGATAAATGCCAGAGATAGCCTGCGATAATATAATTATCGCTAAGCACGGCCAGCGATAATTATCGCTGGCCGTTGTTAATTTGCCCCTTAATTACCACCAAGGTTGGAGGCTTGGGGAAAGTTAATTCTACTGCTAACAGGTGGGGCCATGGGCTGGGCAAGTTCTTCATCGTGCAGGCCAATTTAAGTGATATCAAAGTTAGCAAGCCTCCCTTAGCACGTCCTGTAGCAGAAGGGGAAGCAGCTTTATGGCTTTATAAAAAGAAATACACTAGTCGGACGTGTCCCAGGTTTCTTGTAGTGAGACAATGTGACATGACCTTATTATAGCCAACCACTGCTCATCATCTTTTTTAGTCCTCAAACCCGCAATATTCCAGGACATTAATTTAAAATTCAAAGGGCCTGGTTGGGTAGAAGCAAGCTGTATGGAAATATTTTTAACTACCCCAGCTAATAGAGGGCACCCTGTTGTATCCATATCCTCACTTGGGACTGGTTGTCAATCAATACTGTCTAAGTCCCTCAATGGGGCAAATCTATTTATGAGGGGAATAGCTGTACTCATATTTGGACGTTGTAACTCCCTTCCTGATAAAAGACCGAAGTTTATACTCTGTGGCCTTTGACATTGAGCCCCAGCGGGGTAGAAAAAATGAAGCGGGACAACCTTAATTCCACTTTTTGATTCTTGTTTGTACTGGGTATGAATCATGGCTCTTGTGATGGTCGGTGTGTTAAATTGACCACAATACAATCACCCCCCTGTCTTTTTTAGTAGTGTTCCCCACCCATCCCACTCTTTGAGCCATAATAAAATGGGTTGCTATTTGGCGTCCGTTTATCAATGAGCTATCTAGCCAGTGGGTCACTTTGTGTATCAGATCAACCGTTGACTCCTTAGAACCCCGTTTAACTGGTGGAACACCTGTCAGAATGGCCACTAAAGGAACTGACTCGAGGGGCAGATTTAGAATGTCAGTTCTTTCTTCTGTCTTTAGTGAGAGACTGGGGGAGTTAGGGCCCCGCAAATCGGGCCCAAAGTTATTCCGGGGGTCTATCTTATCTGCAACAAACGACTTTTGCGGAGCTACAGCTATACCACCCCCTCCTCATTATTATTTTTAGATGTTCCCTGACTCACTTGTGATCCTATACCTCCTTGTGGTTGTTTTTTGTGGCCTACCTCTGGTTGCAAACTACCTCTACGATCTAAATGCTGACAGCTACTTGTTAAGGGAGCTACAGGTACTGGTCTGCCCTGCTGCATGGGCCCTGCTCCCCCAGTCATCTCCACAGTCGTTGTTTCCTGGCTGCTAGATAGATGTCAAGGATCTAGCTCATTGCACTGATAAAGCAAAGTTTCTATCTTTGCCAGTTGTGAATTAACGGGAGCCAGGAGTACCTTTGACATATATTCCATATTGGATAACAAATTTGACAGAATCTGACTCGAGACCACATGATCTGGATCTAGGGCAACTGATGCCGCAGACTTCTTAGGCAACTGTGCAGCTTTTTTCTCCCCTCCTCTTTTTCTTTTGACCAGGGGTTCGGACATAAATGTACCTTATGCTTCATTTCCGTCTGCTCCATCTGGTAAATCAGTAGTGGTTGACGAAATGGGTACCATCTCACTTTGTGCATCTAATAACAAAGGGTCACCGGGGATAATGGGCTCTGTGGATGATTGATTATCTCCAACGAAAGTCGCCTTTCGGTCAGGACAATTTCGATCGACAAAACATTTGCCGCCCTGGCCAAAAACGTGTCAAGAGTAGTTACTGTGCCCCCTCCACCTGACATACTCATTGTTTGCTTCCTCTTTCCCATTGTCTTTCAACAACCGTGCTAAAAGGAACTTAGCAAAACAATACCTTGGGAGAACCCTTGAAGCTCAGGAGTTGGAGGGGTGGCCCAGCCCAGCCACTTCTGGGCTCTGATGGGCTCTGATGGGCCCGCCTTTGGCCCAGGCTTTCCCAGGGGCGCCGCCCGGGCGCGTCCGCGTGCGTCCCACGCCGCAGGAGCCCCGAGCTGCTTTAATGCGCCTCCTGGCGTGCTGTGCACATTGGCTGCGGCGGCGTGGGAGCCGTGAGGAAGGCTGGGGGCTGGAGTCCTGCACCCCCCAGTGATGTCAAGCATATTGGTGGTGAAGACAGGCTCCCATGCCGCGGGAGCCCTGAGCTGCTTTAATGCACCCCCTGCCATGCTGTGCACAGTGGCGGCGGCGGCGTGGAAGCCACGAGGAAGGCTGGGTACTGCAGTCCTGCTCCCCCCATTGATGTCGGGCAAATTGGTCGTGTAGACGGGCTCCTGCGCCATGGGAGCCCCAAGCTGCTTTAATGCGCCTCCTGGCGCACTGTGCACGTTGGCGGTGGCGGCATGGAAGCTGCCAGGAACCTGGGGGCTGGAGTCCTGCTCCCCCCAGTGATGTCAGGCAAATTGGTGGTGAAGACGGGCTATATTTGTCAATATAGTTAATTTGTCTTTTGAAAAAACACCTTTGGACCTAGAAACATCATTGTCTTATTTGGCATCTGTAAAGTTAGGTTTATTTTCAGATTGCAGAACCAGTGAAGACCCATTTCTTTCACCGCAATACCCTGAAAGTCTTCACTGCTGCCTTTGCAGTAGCATCATGCGTCCATTACTTACTGATAATGGCATTACTCCTAGTCCTACTCCCTCGCCTTCCTTCTTAACCAATGAGGCCCTTTGCCTCCCCAAGAACCACCCCCAGCCTATAAAAACACCCCCCGTCCCCACCACCTCCGGTACGTAAACAAGCCGAGCCTAGAACTCAGATGGACCGCACCGGGAGGGCGGGAGGGACTCTGAAGGAAGGCGAGGGAGTAGGACTAGGAGTAATGACATTATCAGTAAGTAATGGGCGCACTACCTCACGTCCCTCTCTTGCCTTCCTTCTTAACCAATGAGGAAATAGCAAGCAAGAACAGAGACGGACAACTGAGTGAAGAAGAACACCATTTAATAACGTGCCCAAATCACAACACTATCCCCCTATTCCTTCATAGAGGACAATACTTTGTGGCCCAGGACATTATCCAAACATCCAGACCAGCAATCCGATAGTGGTGGATAAAAGTGGAAGGGGAAGACCAAGTCGCCGCCCTACAAATTCAGCCACAGTAGCGGCCATACTGCGCATAGAGCGCCCCTGCACCCCCACTGGAGGATCCACTCCTTTCACCTCATAAGCCAAAAGGACCAGAGACCGAATCCAACGACTCAAAGTAGCCGTGGATGGTTTTTCCCCCTTTTTAGCGGGACCAAAATTCACAAACAAAGCGTCCCCCTTCTGGAAGGACTCCACCACCTGCAAATACCACAACAAAGTCCACCTCACATCAAAACAGTGCATCCAACAGTCCTCAGCCGAAGAAAAATGGATCAGGACGAAACTCAGGCAAAATCACCTCCTGACTGAGATGAAAAGCCAAATTCACTTTAGGGACAAAAGTTTGACCTGGAACCAGCACCACCCAGTCCTAAAAGATCTTGCAGAAAGGATACTTACAGGACAAGGCCCCCAACTCCCCCAACTGCCTAGCAGATGTGATGGCTACCAAGAAACAAGCCTTGAAAGTCAAGAGCTTCAACTCCAGACCCTCAAGGTGTTCAAAAGGGGGACCTGACAGCACATCCAAGACCAACTGTAAATTCCAACACAGAAAAGAATGAACAGGACAAGGAAAAAGTTTCAAAAGACCCTGAAAAAACCAAGTCAGCAGGTCTCTGTCATCCTGCAAATTGCGCCACAAATCCCTAAACTCCTGAATGGCCGCCCACTGCACCCACAGCGTAGCAACCCACAAATCCAACTGACCATCATCCTGCAGGAACTGCATAATTAAAACGATATCAGCCACAGTATGAGACGGAACCACAGGAAGGACCCACTCTAGGTCGCACCTCAACAAGTCCAGGAGAGGAAACCAATTTGCATGAGGCCACCTGGATGCAATCAATACCACCTGGGCCTGCTCCTTCCAGACCCGAACCAGAAAAGCCCTGTCCAGTTGGAATGGAGGAAAAGTGTAGAGAAGGCCCTGAGGCCAAGAACAGGTCAAGCCGTCTATTCCCCAAGCCCGGGGACACTGACCGAGAGAACAAAATCGCTCCACCTTAGTATTCCCTTGACCCGCAAACAGGTCCACCACTGGAAGGCCCCAACAAACCACCACTTGGCGGAGCAAACTGGGAAGCAGGGAGAAAACCTTGGACGAGGGAATTTCCCTGCTCAACAGATCGATTTGGACATTCTCCACCCGCTGAATGTAAAGAGCAGTTAGCCCCAGTCCTTAGCCTACAGGAAAATATCTCTGGCCACCAAGTTCAGAAGCCTGGACTTGGTCCCCCCTTGCCTGTTGTCATAGGATTTTGCCACCAAATTGTCCGTCTCAACCACCACCATCTGTCCCCGCAGACCATCCTGAAAATGAAGCAGAGCGAGCCAAATCACCCACAACTCCCTCCAGTTTGAAGACTTCCTGGAGTCCTGCAGAGACCAGCACTCCTGAATCTGCTCTGACCCCAGCCACACGCCCAAACCAGAAAGGGTGGCATCCGACTCACCACCGGCGGAGCCGGGGGAGACAACGAGACCCCGGCCAGGAGATGCTGCTGCCAGAGCCACCAGGAGAGGTCCTCCCGAACTCGGTCCGTCATCCGTAGCGGAGCCAACATATCCTGGGCCCCTGGAGATCACAAAGCCAGAACCCATTTGACCAGGCGAAGAAGGTGAAACCGTGCCCAGGGCACCAGAAACACCACCGAAGCCAAATGCCCCTGCACCCTCAACCACTCCACCGCCAGTGGAGCCTCCTGATACACCAAGGCCTAAACCTGCAACGAGACTAGTCTCCTTTTGGATAGAGTAAAATGGCCCTCGAGAGTCTGAAACCGAGCCCTGATGAAGACCATGTCCTGAGAGGGGGCCAAAAAAGATTTCCCCCAATTCACCAAAATCCATGTCCCTGCAGAACCTCCAAGACCCTTTCAACCTGAGCGACCAATAGAGACCCAACGCCGCATGAAGCAAGAGATCGTCCAAATAGGGATAAACGAACACCCCCTCCGCATGAAGGATAGCCATCAGTGGCGCCAGGACCTTTTGCAAAGACCCTTGGAAAGGACTTGAGGCTGAAGGGGAGAACACAAAACTGAAAATGGGCGTCCCCCATTGCGAACCTCAGGAATTGCTGAGAGGAGGCTGCGTCAGGGACGTGGAGATAAGCGTCCTCGAGATCCAAAGTGGCCAAAAATTCTCCTGGCCGTACGAGAGGAATAATCGCCTGAATAGTCAACATTCTGAAGTGAACGGGCCCAAACCCAAGGAGTTGACCCACTTTAGATATAGAACAGGCCGAAAAAACCCCGAGACCTTCTGAACCAGGAATAAAATGGAATAGGCCCCTGTGCCTACTTCTGACTCCAGCACCCTGCAAATGGTCTTTTTTGCCAGTAACTCCTGGACACCCTCCAATAGTGCCAACCTTCTCAGTCTGGTGGCCCGCACAGGAGTCATATGAACACCCATATCTGGGGGAACCTGCCAAAAGGCGATTCTGTAACCATTTTACACAGTGTCCAGGACCCAAATATTTGAGACATCCAGATGCTATTCCGGAAGGAAATGCCTGATCCTGTCGCCCACAGGGATCGACCCCCCCTGACTGTGATTGTCACGGGTCTTTCTTGGCAGTCCCCTTAGGAGGAGGGGCAGCAGGTTTAGGAGAAAAACAAGGCTGGAATCTTCTCCTCTGGAAAGATTGACATGACTCACGCTTCAGGGAAGACCTGGAGTACCTACTCAAACCCTTACCAGAGGAGGAAGCACCACCCTTATAAGGCAAGGCATGTTTCCGCTCCTTGAAAGCCTTCGAAATCTTGGCAGGCAATTGATCCCCAAAGAGAGCCTGGCCCTCAAAAGGCAGTTTCAGCAAGGCAGCTTTCTCGCCAGGATCCGCCTTCCAATGTCTGAGCCACAAAGACCATCGGGCAGCCACCAAAGCCCCAGTGGACATAGCCAAATCCCCAATAATGTCTGAAGAAATGTCTGCCAGCAGCTTAGCCTGTTATTCCATGGCAGCCAGCAGCCCTGAACACTCCAAACCATCCTACACTGCCATGGTCAACTTGTCAAAATCCTGCACCAGAGACTGTGCAGAATAAGCCATAAACAGACTAGCCCTCAAGGCCAAATTTTCAGCAGCAAAGGCTTTCTTAAGGCCCGAATCCACCTTCTTGTCAGTGGCATCAAACCGGGATACAGTCCTCCAGCTGAATGGCAGTTTTCCCAATCAGAGTAGCCAGAATCGAATCCAACCGCACAGAGTGGTCATCCCCTTCCACCAAGTACAGTTTCTGGAGAAAATGCAGGACCTGGACCTTGTCCACCTTTCTCCACTCCTGCATCACCATCTCCCATACTGGGCCCTGAAAAGGCATGACCAACCTAGAGGGTCTCATATACTGGGGAAAAAGGCGCCTCCCTTCCTCTCCATGCTGGAAGGGAGGAAACCCCAAGTTGTCATGGACATGCGTCAAAATGTCCCACAGCTCCTCCCTGGAGACATACTTCCCGCCAGAGGAGGTGGAAGGGCCCTCCCCATCCAAAGGAGATGACTCAGACCCAAGATCCACAATCAGAGGACGGGAAGGTCCAATAGGCATTTCAGGATGCGCATGTAGAGCCTTGGATACTGCAACCTAAACCATGCCCTGAACTTCCTCCCTGGACATGAGAGGAATCTCACCCCCAGCAGGACTGCATACACGAGGCCTTTTCTGGGGCACAGGAGACCCATCCGCCGAGGATGAGGTGGAGGACACCACATTGTTGCGCTTAAACAACCGCTTCCGACCCATGTCTGAAGAACAAGTGCACCCAACCAAAGCACCAGCCCCAGAAATAGTCCCAGGGAAAACAAGCGCCAAACCAATGGGGATGACCCACGTCCCGAACACAAATCAGGACACAAAGAAAAACTGCATAAAATAACCCAAAAGGGGATCAAACCCATCCTACTGTCTTTCCCCAAGTGCCCCTGGTTACAGCCGATCCAGGTGCACTGCGACCGTGACCCGGAAACACAGCCCCAGCCAGCAGTGAACCGCCGGACTCCGTCACTGCGTCCACATGCAAGCGCTCCACACCCCTCCAACGAGGAGAGGCAGGAGGCAGCTGCTCAGCCGGAGGATTGCCACCCGATGCACTGCATAGGCTGTGACCAGCACCTGATAACCCACCGACCCCACCGAAGAGGGGAAAACAGCCAAGGTAAGTCTCACTCGGGAGACAAAAAAGAACAGGAGGTGGTGGGGGTGAGGGGTGTTTTTATAGGCTGGTGTGGGTTTTGGGGAGGCACAGGGCCTCATTGGTTAAGAAGAAAGGCGAGGGAGGGACAGGAGGTAATGTCATGAACAGTCCCGTGGCACGCTGTTGTCAATAGTAGCTCCCAAAAGTAACACTTTCCTCAGCATCACGTGTGACTTATTGTGCCAGTAGTTGCTTTTTTAATTCACAGCACCCTGCATCCTTGGACTTGTAGTTACTTTGTTTATGTATGTTGGCTAAAAATCCAGAATTCTGTCAATGTGCATCACGCTCACCTAAGTACACATAAGACCGAGAAGCAGTTGAGTGAGTGAGAGGACTGCAGCATCTAATAAACACCTTTGAAAAACAACCATATGTCACAGCTACATTATCATCCATGCACATTTTCTATACTGATTTTATGCGCTTTTTAAACAGTAGCCTACATACAATTACATAGTTTGCATTGCTGGAGTTGAAAAGAGAAAAGTAAACACGCACATGCTTTTAGTTATTTCTGCTAATACTGGCCCATAGTTATTTTTTGCAAAGTGCCCCTTAGACATGAGGCATGCTTACCGGTTACCATAAGCAATTTGTCAGGATGGTATTCACGAGTTACAACAGTGTTGGTAGCACTATAGAGCCATCGAGCTGCCCATCCTGGAATACCCCATAGAAACAAGCTTTCTGGAGGTCTCTGCAGTGCATCAGATCACACAAAGGTCTTCTTCGGTGGCAGAACGGTTTGTGCAAAATGGCAGTTTGCACCTGCCCCATAACAGGGGTGCACCAGAAGTGGCCTGATCAACAGAGCATGTAGGCCGTTGATGCAGTTGCAACTTTGTTCACCATCAGGGATTGGATATGCCTGAGCAGGTGCAGTGTCTTGCTCGTGGCTAATCTGTCGTAAAGCCCATAAAGCCCCACTTCATCTTGAGCAGGCGGAGACTCCATTTTCTGTATTTTTGCAGAATCATCAACGTCTGCTTTGACGCAGCCACCGTCTGTCCATATCTGGCCAAGAACCTATGAAAGTGTCAAGTCACTCAGACAATGACATTGATAAGATACCTGGACAAGTGCTTTGTTATCTCTATTTCAAAGTCAGACAAGAACAGTAGCCAAAACAGTGTATATTGTTACCTTATTTGTATGAGAGAATGCATGTTACACTAGCATCTTGATTCATATTGGTTATTCCAGAAATTCCTAAGGTGATATGGGAAATTTCCATCTTAGTTAAGATATCAAATAAAAGGGCTGATACTTCACTACTTGTCAGGAGAGGTCCTTTGCCCCTGATTATCATGCAAGGTACTATCAGAGAAGACCTTGACTGCAAGAGATACTGCCTTATCACACTTTTTACTGCAAGCTATTGAAAGGGTTGGGCCCGTTCGTTCCAGACCTGTTTTAGATACACAAATCCAATGGCTCTTCTTCGCAGCATGCAAGCGTAAAGGGGACAAAATTGTAATTCACAGTCAAATAATCAACAATTCTCCTTGTCCTTCTAATAACCCACGGACAAATAGGCAAGGTTAGTTCATTTATTACAAAGTCAAAAATCACTGGACCTAGAGGCACCTCAACACGAGTGTATAGAAATATAACGGAATTAGCAAGAAGCCAAATTGGTGCATCCAATTTAGACGGGGCAGCATAAGCAAGAAAATTAATTCAAGAAGTAGAATACAGAAAATCAGGAAGCATGAGTCCAAGTTTCCCTGCATCGAGGGTTGATGAGTAAAAAGCATTAATCTATCCCTACTCTAGCGCTAAGGTCACATCTCTACATAAGCATTTTTAAAGGAATTAGGAAAAAGATGTCAGTGTGTGGAATGTTCCTAAGAAGTCGCTCCACCATCAATGGGTCAAGTAACATAAAGCCACTATCATTAGAATGAGCTTGTTCTGAGATGCTCTCTCTTCGAAGGCAAGAAAGAAGTGGGGCCCTTTTCCTAATTCCAACAACCAGTTATACACAGGTAGTATTCCCATGATGCGTTTCAAGTCACGCCATCCACTCTGGGTACAGTTCAGGATGTACTTTTCCATGGTGTTGTCCATGACCCTTCCTTGCAACAGTTTGTCCTTGGTTCCCAGACCTTCCCCTGTGTGAATCGTAACAGCCTTCCTTTATCGACTTAAGTCACACGATTGTAACTTCTTCTCCCCTTCCCTAGCTATTAAAACAAAGACATTACTATTCTACAGAATGCATCTCCACCTGAAATGAAAACGCGAGAAAACAGAATCTGCAGTGTACATGAATTTCAACTATTAATTCTAACACAAGAGTTTTCAGAGACATGCCTTTCAGGCCTATACCTTAGGCTGACAAAAGAAGGTGTCACTTTCAGCATTACAATGTGCATAATCATTATTAGCATTTCAATTAATACATCTACCTACTAATAGAAAATACCATTTGTGAAGCACATTTAATAAGTAAGTAGTGTCAGCTTCACAGCACGAGTTTCACAAATTAACTTTTCTGCTAGTTACATTTATTTCCTAGTATACCAGCATAGTATACCACCTAACCCTTGGTGCTTCTTCATCTCTTGGCGGATTTTAACACAGTTGTCCACAATATTTTAGTGGACCATGTTGAGGCCGCCGGCCTCCAGGACTCTGTGTGGGACTGGATTATTTCATTCCTGAAGGACCTGTCCCAGGCGGTCAGCCTCTCTGCCTTCTGCTCCCTTAAGGTCAGGCTGACTTGTGGTGTCCCTCAGGGATCTTCCCTGTCTCCCTATCTTTTTAATCTATATGTTCGTCCGCTGGTGTGTTCCTTGAACCAAATGAAGGTCAACGTTTACAAATATGCAGATGATTTGCAATTGATCTTCACCATAGACAACTCTCCAGAATGCAAAATTTCTTTCCAAACACTGTTATTTATCTATGATTGGATGAATGACAGCCAACTTAAACTGAATTCTTATAAGATGGAGATTGCCATCATTAGAAACAAACATGACCAAAGGAGGTCCACATTTTGGCCTGCCACAATGGGCTCCCCTTCTCTGCCAAAGAAATCAGTTAAGAGTCTCGGAGTACTGGTCAATGCTAACTTGTCTATGAAACCTCAATTAGGGACTGTAATCTCTACTTGTTTCTTACAACTCCTTAAAATCAGAAAGATCAGTAAATCTTTCCTTTGAAGGCCTCAATCAAGCTATCATTGCTTTGGTCATCTCAAGGTTAGATTATGCTATCTCCTTCTCCTTGGGCCTTCCTAAATGCTTGATCCATAGACTGCAACTAGTTCTAAATCAAGTAGCCAGGCTACTGTACCAACAACCCCAGAACTGTCATATTAAACCCCAGCTTAGGAATCTGCACTGGCTGCCCATAGAACAGCGCTCTGTCTTTAAGATCGGTTGCCTTATTTTTAAATCTCTACAGGGTGGTAGTCCTGTCTTTATCACTGCTTGCATACAAAAATAAATTCTTACTCGCAATCTGAGGTCTTTGCACTCAAACTTTCTTATCATCGCTACTTTAAAAAAATGGACACTTGCCGGTTCCAGAATCTCTGTACTTGCTCCCCTCATCTGGAGCGCCTTCCCACCTGAAATCAGGGCCACTCCCTGCTATTCTGTGTTCAGGAAACTCCTAAAGACCTGGATTTTCAGACTATCATATGAACAATGATCAGTTGTGTGCTATGTTTCAGCTATGTAAGTGCCATGAAACCATTTGGTGAACGTGTGCTCTAGAAATGCTCGTCCATCATCCCCTTTGGTATCGCTTTGTTCCCCCTAAGTTGGCAGGGTATGCCCAGACGTGGGTCCCTTGCTCACTTTGCCACTGGATTCAAGCTAGCCTGGCTGATGACGGCTGAATAGCCAGAAACCGGTCCCAGGATGCTTGTTTCCGGTCCAGGGAAGACATGGCTTGGCAGTTCGGGCTGGACTGTTCCCATGAGGCACAGGGTCAGACTGATTTGCATATGGCCATGTCTGAACTGGGGTGGTGGAGTGAGCTAAAGAATGATGATGGATTAAACCCAGATCAGTTGACTGGGGGTGAGTGTTTGATTAGCTCAAACGCTCCGTCCATCATCCCCTTTGGTATCGCTTTGTTCGCCCTAAGTTGGCAGGGTATGCCCAGACGTGGGTCCCTTGCTCACTTTGCCACTGGATTCAAGCTAGCATGGCTGATGATGGCTGAATAGCCAGACACCGGTCCCAGGATGCTTGTTTCCGGTCCAGGGAAGACATGGCTTGGCAGTTCGGGCTGGACTGTTCCCATGAGGCATAGGGTCAGACTGATTTGCATATGGCCATGTCTGAACTGGGGTGGTGGAGTGAGCTAAAGAATGATGATGGATTAAACCCAGATCAGTTGACTGGGGGTGAGTGTTTGATTAGCTCAAACTCTCCGTCCATCATCCCCTTTGGTATCGCTTTGTTCGCCCTAAGTTGGCAGGGTATGCCCAGACGTGGGTCCCTTGCTCACTTTCCCACTGGATTCAAGCTAGCCTGGCTGATGACGGCTGAGTAGCCAGAAACCGGTCCCAGGTTGCTTGTTTCCGGTCCAGGGAAGACATGGCTTGGCAGTTCGGGCTGGACTGTTCCCATGAGGCACAGGGTCAGACTGATTTGCATATGGCCATGTCTGAACTGGGGTGGTGGAGTGAGCTAAAGAATGATGATGGATTAAACCCAGATCAGTTGACTGGGGGTGAGTGTTTGATTAGCTCAAACGCTCCGTCCATCATCCCCTTTGGTATCGCTTTGTTCGCCCTAAGTTGGCAGGGTATGCCCAGACGTGGGTCCCTTGCTCACTTTGCCACTGGATTCAAGCTAGCCTGGCTGATGATGGCTGAATAGCCAGAAACCAGTCCCAGGATGCTTGTTTCCGGTCCAGGGAAGACATGGCTTGGCAGTTCGGGCTGGACTGTTCGCATGAGGCACAGGGTCAGACTGATTTGCATATGGCCATGTCTGAACTGGGGTGGTGGAGTGAGCTAAAGAATGATGATGGATTAAACCCAGATCAGTTGACTGGGGGTGAGTGTTTGATTAGCTCAAACGCTCCGTCCATCATCCCCTTTGGTATCGCTTTGTTCGCCCTAAGTTGGCAGGGAATGCCCAGATGTGGGTCCCTTGCTCACTTTGCCACTGGATTCAAGCTAGCCTGGCTGATGACGGCTGAATAGCCAGAAACCGGTCCCAGGATGCTTGTTTCCGGACCAGGGAAGACATGGCTTGGCAGTTCGGGCTGGACTGTTCCCATGAGGCACAGGGTCAGACTGATTTGCATATGGCCATGTCTGAACTGTGGTGGTGGAGTGAGCTAAAGCATGATGATGGATTAAACCCAGATCAGTTGACTGGGGGTGAGTGTCTGAATTAACATTTAATTAATATAATAAGTTCATTTATATAAATCACCCCCCCTATGCAAAATCTCTCTTGGGTGTTCCTAACTATTAGCCTGGTAGCTCAAGTGTTTTGCTTCAAATAGTGTTCCATATTGATTCATGTGAAATCAAGATTTCAGGCAGAAGGGAAGAAGTATCTGGGCTGTAGAGCGGTTCTCTGACAACATAAACATGGCTATTAACAACAAGGCATCACATCTAGGTTTGCGTTATGTGCACAGCATCGTCCATCAAGAGTATGTAACATTCACACTTTGGATTCCCCCTACTAAGGGGGACTCGGACTTCCTCCGGCACATTGTTTTTCTTTCACCCTTACCCTCATAAAATACACCTCTCATAATAATATTTCACATTGCACATTACATCACACTTCTGTCATTTATATGCACAGTCTATAACAGGTGTTAATAGTATCCATTGCACCGGTACTCATGGAAGGATGAAAGGCTGAGGCAGCCTTGCTGGGGCTGAAACTCGTTACTTGCAGATCATCGCTTTTTAGCTCACTGGGCTAGCCAGCTGGCGTGCTTTGAGCCAAAGCATGTCACCTAGTACATATAATTATTACTCATAATTCAGCCAAACAACCTCCTCACGGGACTACCAGATTATGTTCATTAATAGCACTGCTGCTTTTTAAATTTATTTTAAAATGAGCCTTTTGTGTACTTTCAGAAGAGGGGAACATTATGATTAAAAGAGGGGGCAGATTCCAATTGAAGGCTGCCTTGCTGTGGTATAGTGTGCTTTACTCTGGAGCCCCCCTTACGCCAGCATGGCCCACACCTCCTGTGAGTTGAACCATCCCTGGGCACACTGACTGAGTGAGCACTGTTCAGGCTTCGCTGCTGGCTCTTCTTTCAGGCCCAGCTCGCACTCTTACAGATGAATGCCAGCTGCCAGTTGCAAGTTCCTCTTGGACATGTCCAGTTCCCAGCACCCTCACAGATGTGGAGAGCTTCACACGGGTCGGCAACAAAGCCCCTCCTCAAAACCTGTTGCAGATCAGGGGCCTGCTTGGGGGCTTGCTGAAGTGCGAATGAAGCCATTAACGGCCTCTCACCAAGATGCAGCAAATCTTTCACCCACCCGTTTGATTCCACCCCTTCGTGGAGGAAATGGTAGAGGGTGTCTGCAAGGTTAATTAAGAAAGACATGTTTCAAAGCTCTGTGAATGGGTCCATGGCCCCTCCCTCGCCCAATACATTGATTTTTTTCCCTATTTGCATTAACATGCTTTTAGTGTTCTTTTAAAGAAACATCTGAAGAGCTACCTCATTTCATCACTTTTCAAGTGCAATGTTTAAAATATACATCTGGAAAAGGGATGGCTCTAGCTTTTAAGTTCAGCTTTAACCCCCTCTCTCTGCAGTCAGCCCTCTCCATGTTTGCAGTAGCAAGTCGTGGCGCCCCTGGCTAGTTTTGACGGTGCCCAGTGGTGTCGCGGCACTCAGTTTGGGGACCCCTGTTATAGTAGAAAAGTGAAACAGGGGCTGAAGTCAGCGTGAAGAGGGAAGACAAAGGATTGGACTCAAAAACATCAGTTATTAAGAAGAAAGTAGCAGGGTTTTCTAAAAAACATGCCAATACAGCTATGGATTCTCCTGCAAAACAAGACTTGGGTGAGAGTGCTGCCAGACAGTGCAGAATAAGTCATAATAGTGCATCAGACACTTCAGAGGTTTCTGGTGGTGAGTCTAGCTGTCCCAACCCCCTCCTGTGCCCTCTCTGTCCCTTCCTGCGCCCCCTTTGTAGTGGTCTAGCCCATAGGGTTTATGTTGCTTTACCCCTGCGGTGCTTTATGACGCGCTATGATGCCATGACTGATGTTCCCCAAAACCTGTCATTCCATTGTGCTTGAATATTTGCAAGCGTCCCCCGGAACAAGTGATTCCATTGCGCTTGAGTATTTGAAAGCGTACCCCAGAGCCCGTAAGTCCATTGCGCTTTAATCCCTGCAAGCGTCCCACAGAACCTGTGAACCAATAGATTATCTGCACCCACTGTTACTAGGGCCTTGGTATGGTTTTCCATTAAATCCCTGCAAGCTTCTTCCAGAATCTCATGAACCAATGGCAAGCCTTGTTCCCCCTGTTTCTTGGGTCTTGGTGTTGTTTTCCATAATGCACGTATGAGCAAAAACCATACATTTATTACCTGTTATTTGGTTCCAATCATCAAGTTGCACCTGCCTGTAAGGTCAAAGAGAGTGTACTAGCGTGTTTTCTCCAAGGTTTGACAACCTTCCAGACAGCCACTTGCCACACGTGATCTAGTTACATCTGTTGAATCTTCAAGAGGGTATATAAACCCCGCCTAACCCCGAATTATGGCTTGCCCTCACTCCCTGCATAACAAGCTTCACCCTTCCCACTCACCTGAAGAATTCTGCCAGAACTGAGAAGGGCTCCAGTATCCTTCAAGCTCATCTGAACCTGTGTTTCCCGTGGCTCCAGCTCCCTTGATATCTTCCTCCTGTCTCCCTCCTGCACAGCCTACTCTGACCCTCTGCGACTCCACGAGTCAAAGCCTCAAGATCTTTGAACTTCAGTCAAGTGGAAGAATTAGCAAAGTACTTGATATCTGGTTAGGGCACATTAATCCTCCTATAGTAGTAACTAGGACCAAGCATCCACGTCTTTAAAGACTACAGACTTTTCATCCATGCTTTCTCTGTGACTACTTCAGCACTTCTTGGGTGTTTATACTCTGGACCCTTCCTGCAAATTTGGCACTAAAACTTTTAGTCCACAAGCATTTAACTCTTGAGCTTCATGTTTCTGTGATGAATAGTAGTGCCAAGAGAAAGCACTTCAGATTCTTCGATATATACATGAACCTTGTACCCCAACATGTGTTCCAAGTTTAACCTTGAGAATGCAAGTAACTCCATCCTTCATTCCGAATTTATCCTTGGGAGGTCAAGTAACTCCAACTCTTGTTCCGAGTTTATCCGAGGGAGTGCCACACTTCAATCTGTGATTTTGGTTAATATACTCTCATGTCTTGCTGCTGATGAAGTCTGTAAGTATATGTCATTGAAGTTAATGCATGTTCATTGTATGTAGAGAACTGTTAGTGTACTGATGGTAACTGCCTACTCTTGTTTTTTCCAGTGCATTGCGTCATCACAAAACCAGAGGTTCTGGTCCAGTGCACATCTACCTTGCACACGTGGAAGGTTTCAGAAGTGACAGATCCTGTTACGCAATTTCGCACAGCAGCTGAGCAGATCCAATACCACCAGTCTCTCTCTTCTTATATTGTCCGGAACCCCCAACCCCTGGGGGCCGGGCGTGATCCGAGGAATTTGGTCCCTTGATCTTGCATAGCTCTGAGAGGGGTAGGAGGTCCAGCATCGGCTCCAGTATTGTCTCAGAAGCTGGGACCAAGTGAGTGCATGACACTAACTGATGAGTTCACACAAGTTGAGACTCCAGATATGGATTTAAATCTGTACGCACAAAAAAAAAGATGGGACAAGAGGCACAACTCCTCAACCGCCCTCCCAAAACTGTAAGGCTAACACACACAACAAAGGAGGTAAGACTAAAAATGTTATCACCCTCTCTGGAAACCCATATATTGATAAAACGTGCCCTCAGCCACTAAAAGTGGCATGCTTCATTATAGGGTGTGCTAGAACACGCCCTGCACAGCCAACACTACTTTTATTTCCAAATAAACATTAAAAGGGATAGACTGTAACAACTGTGTAATGTCTTATTAAAACTACCATAGTAGTGTCCCTAGCTGTTTATTCTGGGCCTCCTAGGCACGGTTAAAAATGTTCCATGAGATGATATTGGGTATTATTTCCCTGTCATCTCTTGTGCTGTCAACATGTTTCGGCCAGTCATCTATCACCACTCAGGGTAAATGGCCTTCATAACTACTGAACATTCCTACAGTCGCTATCACCATTACTCGCTTCCACTAGTTAGTAAGACATGTGATGATGTAATCATGCAGTGATCTTACTTGGCACTTCATTTCATAAAACCAGGATTTTTCTGTAAAACAAATAACAGCAATATCAATCAAAGCCCACAAGAGGGTGAGTATATGTTGTCCTCACAATCAAACTGTGTCAATTGTGGTCAAATGCTACAATAATTAATTGTGTCATGCACAATAATCCCTTCTGTGACCAATATCACCATTTTAAAGTGAAGCCCCAATCAGCACACTTTACATAGGTGGGGTAAAAAAGTATCATTAGAATCACACCTATCACTCTGTTAGAAATGGGGTTTCTGGTTGTCAGAGTATGCACCCTGTACAAGCAGGAACCGCTGTTGTAGTGAGGGTAAGCTAGATACACACTAAAAGATAACCAGTGCTCATCCTGTGGTAGCTTGGCACATAGCAGTCAGGCTTATCTAAAGAGGCAATATGTAAAGTAGTTGTGCAACACACACTGTAACACAAAGAAAACACCTCAACAATACTCCACATAAGGTTAGAACAATAAACTCAATTTTTATGAGTAAAACAAGACCGAAACGGCAAAAATCCAATAATTAGAATCAGAGTTATGAATTTTTAAAGAATAAATCAAAATGCAGTGCTAAGAAGCAAATAGCACTTAGGGGTTACTTGAGGTTGCGTTGGTTTAGGGTAAATCCAAAGTTTAGGCCAACCGTGATGGACGGCAGGCCAGCTACAGGAATCATGCAGGTCCCGCTAAAAAAGTACCTTGAATGGAGGAAGTGCCGATGTTAAAGACTTGATGCGCCAATTCCAAAATGCGTATTAACACCTTTAGGATGCAGGTGATGCATCGCTGTTGAGCCACGCTGTCCATCGTTGCTGAGCCATGCAGTCTGTCGAAGCGATTTCGTCTATCATCTCCTGCGTCGAATGGCAATGCTCTGGTTCGGATTGGCGCAAAGTCGTCACTGCCTTGATTTTGATGGTTCTGCACAGCAAATGCTCACTTTCAAGGGCCAAGGACTGGATTGGCTCCACTTGGCAGGGCAGAATTCACAGATGGCAGAGTCCTGGTGCTGTTGCAGGGTTAAAGGAAGTCTTTCATTGCCCTGAAACGTCAGAATAGGGTGCAGGCCACCAAGCCCTTGGAGTCACTCTGGGTTCAAGTGAGATGGGTGCAGTCCTTGTCCTCTGCAGGGCAGAGATCAGCAGGTAGCAGGGCAACACAGCAAAGCAGAAAAGCAGTTCTTCCATAGCAGCAGTCAAGCAGAGTGGCAATACTTGGAGCACAGCAGTCTTTACTACTGGCAGAGTTCTTCACAGGTCCAGTAGTGTACTCTCTTGGTATGATCAGAGCCCCAGTACTTATCTCCAATTGGGCCTTTGAAGTGGGGGGACTTCAAAGAACAGTCTTTGAAGTGCACACAGGTCCTTTCTTCCCAGGCCTGGCTTCAGACTATCAATAAGGGGTAATAGGCTCTTTGTGCTTGAAACAGGACACTGCCTATTCACGTGTGTCAGCTCCCTCCCTCTCTTCTTGCTCAGGAAGAGCTATCAGAATGCAGATGATTGCAGATGAGTTCTCTTACACCCACTCTTCCTGTATTTGTGGCTGTCTAGATGGAATGCACAAAGGGTAGCTCTCACCTACCCCAGACGTGTATTGGAGACAGGCTGCAGGCACACAGAACAGTAAGAGCAGAGAAATGCCCACTTTCTAAAACTGGCATTTCTAAAGTAGTAATGGTAAATCCAACTTTGCCATTAAATAGGATTCATCACTACCCTTCCAAAGACATAAAACATGATGAAGCTACTCCTTTCTGATCAGGAATTACAGCTTAAAAGGGTATTAAGGAATTCCCAATGTTAGCCTATGAGAGGAGTAGGCCTCAAGGTGGTGAAAAATGAATATAGCTGTTTGTCACTACCAGGACATGCAAAACTTAAAAGTACATGTCCTACCTTTTACTTACACAGCATCCTGCCCTATGGGCTACCTAGGGCCTACCTTAGGGGTGACATATGTATAATAAAATGAGAGTTTAAGGCTTGGACAAAGGTTTGAAATGCCAAATTAAAGTGGCAGTAAACTGCACACACAGCCCTTGCAATGGTATGCCTGAGACTGGTTTGAAAGGCTTCTTGTGTGGGTGGCACAATCAGTGCTGCAGGCCCGCTAGTAGCATTTAATTTACAGGTCCTGGGTCTATGGTATACCACTTTACAAGGGCCTTACAAGTAAACTAAATATGTCAATTGTGTATAAGCCAATTTTACCATGTTTAGAAGAGAGAGCACATGCATTTTAGCACTGGATGGCAGTGGTAACGTGCTCAGAGTCCTAAAGCCAACAAAAAAGAAGGGCAGAAAAAGAGGAGGAGGAAGGCAAAAAGCTTGGGGTGACCCTTGAGAGAGGGCAATTTTCCACCACACTCCTTACCCTGGTAGGGATGGGTGCATCGCCCTGTAGTCACACACTGTATAAAGGTAAGACCATTATCAGCTGCACTGTCAGTACTTGTGATTAATGCAGTCTACATCTGTTTATGTAAGGCATGTTTTCTCATTGCGTAAAATGTCATTCAAACGAAAGAATAGCCCGTTATTTTAAAAAATGCCCATTGTGACTAGTGCGGACAATACTGGATATTTTTAGTATAACTTGTCTTTAGGTTTCCTGGGATTCAGCACTTCGAGTACAGTCCCAAGCTTCCATGTCTCACCACATTGCAAGTAATTATTGTACAGCCATGGTCACTTCAAGGTAAAGTATTGAATTAACTGCCAAGAACGGTGCAGAGCATATTTTTAAAGTAGGCCAGTTTCTCTTAAAAGAAATCCCAGTCCCCCTCAGACAAATCTCATCTCCCTCCCACCCCCCCGGCACATACCTCCTCAAAAGACCAAGACGGGAAATTGATCACACAAGTGTACCATAAGCCCACTGACAGAAATAATCTACTATCAGATCAAAATTTCCAGCCAAGGTCCTTGAGACAAAATCTTCCTTGTGGCCAGTTTCTGAGTCTCTGCAGAAATTGATCAGATGTCAACAATTTTAACCAGGAGGCAGAAAAACTCAGCAACAAAGTACGGGAGAGACACTATCCTCATCAGGTGGTTTCAAAAGCACGTAAGAGAGCGAGAAACAATAATAGAGATGTTCTACTAGAGACCAATGATTGACCACAAAATGAAGTATCTGTGTAGCTACTTTTAGCACAGCCTCAAATCATATCAAAAGGATTGTTACTAAAAACTGTGCATCTTGAATTCCAATGGTATGGCACTACAACCACCTATGTTTAAATCCAAGAAGAGCACTAGTATCAGGAACACATCTCTCCACAGGTGGATAGGTCCAGGGTGGAGCCAAGAGTCTGGGATATTCCCCCGGTTGTGGGCCATAATGTGTGTGGCTCATGAAAGGTATGCCACCTCATGAGGACAACGAAAACTGTTGATGTGGGTTTAAACTACCTATGGGTTTTAACTAAATACACCACTTGCAACTCCATGAATGTCATATACCTCATTTCTCTGCTCCTTTAATCTACTATATGTGGGTACGACAACAAGGAAGGTCAAGATAAGGATCATAGAACACAAGAGCAATGTGAAGTGTAAAAAAACCATAACAAAATTAACCACACACTTCCTTGAGATGAACCATTCTGCGAATGATCTCATGTGGACAGTATTAGAGAAACCCAATATCTCTCATAATGTGAGAGATATTAAGAACTTTCTTTTCAAAGAAGAACAGAGATGGGTTTGAATAATTACATCTCCTGGCACCACCTGAAATGCATATGAGACATACGCTATAGGTGCTACCCTACACACATACCTGAGGTTCAACTGAGACATTTAAGTGTGAAAACATCTCTTTCCTTGGGTACTTTATGGTACACCCCCTAGAGGGTTGGCTTCATTCTCCTGGAACATCACATAAACATTTATACCCACTAGAGGTTTGAAGATACTCTTCATCAATCTAATCTGAGATGAGCATAAAAATCGATGGTGGCTACAGGGATAATATTCCATATTCTGACCCATATCTATAATTATTATGTCTCACTCATGTTCCCACAAAAATAGCAGTAGATGTGATAAAGGGTGTGGAATATGCGAATATAATGAAGAGAGCCCCAATCAGAGAAGGCTACATTCTCCTGGTATACTTCCTTCCCACAAGCATATATATATATCCACATCATGTGTAGAGATACGCCTCATTAATTTACTTTGTAATGATCACAATAAACAGAGGGGTATATTCACAAGAACGTGTGATAACTACCGCAAGAGTAGCGTAACGCAACTTTCAATATCGCAGCCTATCGCGGAAAATAACCCTGTGTCAACGTGGAATTCACAACAAGGCGGTAACATGCGTTAGTCTGCCGAAACCACGGACAATGTCCGCGATACAACCACCATGATGGAGATAAAAACACAAGCCACAACACCAAAAAACGCGCGATGGGCCAAAGCGCAATGAGGAAACCAGCGACAAGCAGCGCCAGGCCTGCAACACACACCTGGCAGGCGTCAAAAATCTCCATAAAAGTAGAAAAAACACCCACACACAAACTGACCAACACACAAGCACTATGGAGGTAGCCGGAGCAGGCGCAGAGGACGAGCACAACCCCACAAGCACCCCGGACGACCAGCCCGGGACCTCGGGGACAGGGAAGGGCAAGGACAAGAAGACAAGGAAGACCAAGTTCAGTCCGCAGGCGAACAGGATCATAGTCACGGAGGTGATGGAACACCATCAACAACTCTTCCTCACCTCCAACGTGTCCTTGGGCACCAAAAATGGAATATGGCGGGACATCGTCGACAAGGTGAATGCCGTCGGAGAGCACAAGCGGACAATGGACAAGGTCAAGAGGCGATGGAATGACATCAAGCAGAAGACCAAGGAGAAACTCTCCGCCAACCTGAAGGCAGCAATGCAGACCGGAGGTGGGGGCCCAGCGCCACAGCTGGAGCTGGATGACATGGAGGAGCTGGTGTCGACAGTTATCAGTGTGGAGACTGTGGCCGGAGTCGGGGGACCGGACACTGCTCGACAGGACACAACACAACCGCAACAGGGTGAGTGACCACCAGGTACTGGGGGGACGGGGGAGATGGCCACAATGGCACACATGCACAAGCAAGCAGGGCACAGTGCACACCCACAATCACTCTGGGTCCTCGCCCAGACCCACAGACTATCGCAATGTACAATGCCATCCAGTCTGAATGTCAACCTGTACCATGCGGCTACATACATGTGGACACATTGTAATACACCATCTCCCCTTCACATCGCAGGGGCATCGTCAACACCTCCTGCAGAGCAGTCACAGCCACTCTTCACTGATGACGAGGAGGAGGACAACACCAGCATCGACACCCAAACCATCCAAGACCTCATTGACCTCATCCGCAACTCACCTCCAGGATCAGGGCAGCCCAGCTACATCCATGAGACCCCACCCACCACCCAAACCACCCAGCAGGAGGCACCCACAGCCCCGGCACCCTCCCAAGTCCCCCAGGAACAACAAATGGCCTTCCAACGCCGTGTGCTGGAGGGCCAGAGGGAGATGGCTGAACAGGTGCGGGTGGGGTTCGAGCTCATGGCTACCAAACTGGACGCCATCCTTGGGTATCTATGTCCGCTCCATGGTCTCCAGCGAGCCCTGACTGACATCTCTGGAGTCATGACGTGGAGGGAAGAATACCTGTCCGCTCAGAGTGGCCCCAGCGATGCCAGCCATGAGCTGGCACACATGCGAAAGCTCATGGAGGACATGGTGCGGATGGAGGCGGAAAGGATGGCAGCCACCGCTGCACACCATCGAAGTGTAGCAGGGATCTACCGTGCCCTGCATGTCCTCATCATGGCATTGCTGCCACAAGGCTTGGCGATGATGAATGCTGCTGCCCCCACACCATCCACATCTCCGCCCCCTGGTGTGTCAGTGCCTCCCAGTGCGGCAGGCGTATCCACTCCGGCACCTGATGTGTTACTGCCACACAGTGCGGCCGACAATCCTCCTCCGGCCCCTGATGTGTCAGTGGCACACAGTGCCGCAGCCGGTACTGCAACACCCACAGGTGGGGCAGGGCACACACCCGGGGATGAGGACGTGGATGAGACTGTGGTCAGGAGGGCCAGGCACTAGCATCCATTTCCGCCACCTTGCCTGTTTCTGCTTGGTGCCGCACATGGCCTCAAGACCTACCACTGACCCCCGATACACTCCGATGCACTCACCTTGGACAGCGACATGGACTGCCACATCCTGTTTGACGACCAATGACACGGCGGACAGACTGCGGACTGTACCCTTCCTCTTCTGCAGTACAGGTCATCCCCGGATGGACACTGGCTGGCCCTCCACGGGCCCATATTGTGTAGTGTGCTCGGCATTGCCCTGTACCGCTCCAGCTGCATGACTGCACTGGATGTGCAAATAAACATCCAGTGACGCACTGCTGTGCAGTGTCTTACGTCATTCATGTATGGATGTGTGGATGAATGTGGGGACAGTGCCTTCCCTTGTGTCAATAATGTTCATCCTGTGGGATGCAAGTCAGAGGGTGCGACATTGCATTTTGTGTACCGGGTTCCATGAACACTACAACAGGGACACACGCATCAGTCACTTCCTTGTCCGGACATGGACTGGACCACGCCCAGAGCCCACAAGTCATTGTTGCAAGCCCTGCACTGGTCGGGCGTACGGCAGGCCAGACCACTCTGATAACGCCCCGAGGGGGGGCCCTCATTGCTACCCGTCGCAGCCGTACTCGCTGGTGGTGTGCAGGACACTGGTCTAGTTGTCAGCATGTCACAGCCACTCCCTGAGGGCAGGTTTTCACACACACCACACCCATCCGGCACAGGCATCACAGGCCATGTGACTCCGCCAACATAAGGGGCCTATGACGTCACATTCCCCTCTTCCGGTGGTGACTGGATGACGGCCGCTCCACGGTTCTCACTCATGTAGGGCCCATGACTTGTTGCGCACAGGGTTAGTGGCATCCGAGGCCTTGAGTACGGCACGGACCTACCACCACGTGGCGCAGACTGGGGTTGCACAGGGTTAGTGGCATCCGAGGCCTTGAATAAGGCATGGGCCTACCACCACGTGGCGCAGACTGGGGTTGCACAGGGTTAGTGGCACCCAGGGCCTTGCAGATGGCACAGGCACCCCGCCACAGGCCGGTGACTTTGGGTGTACTGTGTCAGTGGCACCTTGAGCTGCTGAGCAGGTGTGCAGCCTGCGATGATGCCCCGTCCCGGCGGTCCGGACTGCTCAGGTTTTGTGTGCCCTGCTGAACCGCAGTGTAGGCCAGAGCCAGCGGGCAGCGTGGGCCTACCGCCACGTGGCGTCGCTTCCGGGATCCCAGAGTTGGTGGCACCCATTGGGCTGAGCGGGTGTGCAGCCTGCGATGGTGCCTGGTGCACTGGTATGTCCTCTGCCATGGAGTAATCAAGACCCAGCACCAAACGTGAGACCTGGTGGCCTGCGGAGCGGGGCTGCATGATGTGGAGGGTGCCATGTCCGCGGGCCCGGGCTTGTGGCTTGCAGCGGCACGTGGTGGGACCTCCTGTATATGCGCCGGTGGTGGAAGGTGAGCATTGAGGCCTGGGTGTGCATGGGCGGGCATGCTCCGATGGGCGGCGGGAGGGGTTGGGGTGCCACCGCCTGGGTGTGCATGGGCGGGCAGGCGATGTTGTCTTGTGCAAGTGTGTGTACTTTGCCAGTCATGTATCTGGGCTCTGTTTCAGCTGACGGCTCTGACTCAGATGTGTGACCTGGTGTCCTGCTATACATACCGGCACGTGGTTGGAGACACACCGGTGGCAGCAGGTGAGCAGTGTGGCCTGGGTGCGCAGGGGAGGCACTCTCTCTCTCTCTCTCTCTCTCTCCCTCTCTTCCTCTCTCTCTCCCTCCCTCTCTTCCTCTCTCTCTCCTCTTCTCTCTCTCTCTCTCTCTCTCTCTCCCACTCTTCCTCTCTCTCTCCTTCACTCTCTCTCTGTCCTCTGATGTGCACAGGACACACCTTCTCATCATGTTTTTTGTCTTGCAGGCTGTGACTTACGTATTGTCCCGAGGGGAGCGGCCATGTGTCTTCATTTCATTTCGTTGTTCATTTTAATAAAGTTTCATTTGTTGCTTCGAAAGTGAATGTGTGCTGGTCATTTCTGTGATGACACATCCATGTCACCAGTTGTGATTGTGCGGCATCAAGCGGAATATTTTGTACATGTTTAGGTGTGGCTGATGTGGCATGTCTTTGGTCGGGGGGTGCCAGGGAGGGGTGGTCCTGGGGGTGGTGGTGGTGGGTGTTGTGGCCCTCTTGGGTGTCCGGGCCGCATGATGGGTGGCTCCATGGCATCTGTTGCCCTTCGGATGTGGCCCTGGGCTGTGCTCCCTTTTGCTTTGCAGGCTGCCATCCGACTTTACACCAGGTCAGAGCAGGTGTAGATTTCCTGGTGCTAACGTGCCTTATCTCCTGTTTTGTGTTTTTATCGCGGATGTGGCTGGTCGTTGTGAATGTTGAGGTGTGCTGTTGTCTCGGCTTTTGTCACGGGAACGCCTACTCTGCATCTCATTAGCGATATTTGCGGGGGTCCTCGGTGGCGATGTTTTTTGCGGCTGCTATCGCGGGTAAACTGGTGCTGTGGGCTGTTAACACAGGCTTGTGAATGGGGAGGTAAATTTATCACGACTTTGGCTGCGATAAAGTGCCATTAATTCGGCGATAGCTCCTTGTGAATATGCCCCAGAGGGTGTTGGAGAAACAGCACGCCTCAGTCCATACAATATTACAAATCATTATTTTTTACAAACATTCCAAGAACGATAGCAGAAAATATACAAGGTGGACAGTCTGCACAAGGAGCATCTATACTATTCAGCTTTAGCTACGCGCACGTTCTCTGATTGAGTTTCTGATCAGGTGAATGACTGAATAACAATAAACATATTCAGACGCACAAGCAGGTGTTTGACAGTCAGGCGGGCTAATGGTCTAGCCTGTTGAAGAGCACATGTATGTAATCACGCCACATAACAGGGAACCGCCACAATAGATACAAATAGGGCGCTCCAAAGCAGCAGTAATCATCTACAGAGGGTGTTGAGTGGCTAATTCTGGAGGCGTCGGTCCCTTGATGAAGTAAGTGCCGGGGGGCTGAGATTTGTCTTGGGGAGGAGTGAGATTTGTTTTAAAGGATACTGGCCTGCTTTAAAACTCTGCTCTAGACCGTTCAAGGCAGTTAATTTGATACTTTACACTGAAATGACTGAGGCATTACAAGAATTACTTGCATTGCGGTTGAGACATGGGGGCTTGGCACCATGCTCGAAAGGCTCAATCCTGGGAAACCTAATGACAAGTTATACTAATTTTTGGCCTGTATTGTCCACATCCATCACAAGGGTCTTTTTTCTTTTTCAAAAAGGGGCTATTCTTCTGTTTGAGTTACATTTTGTGCAAATATATAATACCCAATACCATCTCTTAGAAGATTTTTAACCCTGCCTAGGAGGCAACAGAATAAATAGATAGGGACACTCCTAAGCTATCTTTAATAAGACACTACATGGTGGATCCCTTTGAATGTTTATTTGAAAAAAACAACATTGCTCCACCCCTAGCGTTGGCTGTGCATGGGGTGTTGTAGCACACCCTATGATGATGCATGCAACTATTAGTGGGTGCGGGCACTTTCTTCCCATACATGGGTTTCCAGAGAGGGTAATACAATTTTAAGTCTTACCCCCTCATCTCCTTTGCTGTGTGTGTTAAACATTTAAATCCTCCTGACAGGGTTTATTATTTAGAAATACAGATTGAAGGGGATATGCCATGTATTATTAATGCTGTCTTCTAGTCACATTTATCTGAGAATTATGACATCATACTAGCGGGTGAAGACTAGCCTCCAGTCTTTATTACACAGTACCTGAAACCATCAGGGAAATTTACGCTAGTGAATGGGCTGTAAGCCAGGCTCCGGCCTTATACAGAAACCACGTGGGGTGGTAGAAGCACTCTCTTCAACTTGTTCCCTTACGTAGTGAGCCTCAAGCGCAGGCTCAATATCCTTTAAAACCAGAAGCAAAGCATGGTATTGAAGCAGTGTTAAATTAAATACAACATCAGGGCATAATAGCGCCTTGTCTTTCACCAAACAACATGCCCCTTTTTCCCATATCCAAACTAGACTGATCCTATAGCATAGCTTTAAGCTATAGGAATTTAAATTCACATACACAAACATATGCGGTGCAAAATGCATATAGCACAGGCTTAATGATGAACCTGGTTCAGAAAAAATACAAAACAACCGTGGATATCTCCAATGAGTATTATATTCAGAACACAACACCTGAAAGTGAACATCTAACCTTCTTTAGTTTTGAGAGGGCACAGTTCTTGTTCCAACGCTTGCCTATGGGCTATAAGAAAAGTCCTGGCTTATTTTCAGTATGCATCATGGAGATTTTACAACCAGATACCAAGCTATTGTTATATATTCATGACATCTATCTTACTGATGATGATTAGATGTACACTTAACTAGAGTGGGCAGAATTGTAACAATATTAAGATCACATGGTTACAAAATTAACTTTAAAGAAATCGTACAGTGACCCTCCTTGGATAGGAGTTATCCCATGAGGTCAAGGGTTTGACTTCTAATTTTCTTCAGAAGTGTGTTACCCTGCAGCATCCTGATACACTGAAGAACTGCAGTCCCTGCTGGGATTCCTTAACTTTGGATGAACTTACTTGCCTCACTATGTTGAGTGAGATAAACCCTTCTATGACTTGGTTTCTCCCATGTTTTCAGCAAAACAGTGGACGAACAAATACACTTATATCTTGCGTGCTGTGCAAGAAGACATGCTAGATAAAAAATATTTGCACACTAAGGACAGTAAGACCAACCTGGTTCTCAAAGTCCTACCAAGCCAATCGGGTTATACCTTCGTAACCTACAATTCAAGGACAGACTGTTCCTATAGCATACAAGTCTCACTTTTATTCGCCTTCCGAAGCAAGTTTTGGTTACATTGAAAAGGTTCTTGCTGCTGTCCAGGCAGCTATATTTAAGGAGCATCCTTTGGTGCAGGGAAAACTCATAATTGTGGTTTCTCCAGTACCGGCACTAGAGTTGGCCACTAAGACAAGCATTCCTAATGCTCGCACACTACACCAGAGATGGGTGCAGTGGGTCTTTTCTTTAAATTTTAAATGCAGTGGATGTAAATCTTTTGTATGATCCCACTCTTCGTACACAAGCTATTTTCCAATATGAACAGAATGGAACTCCAACTCCAAAAGCTGTACCCATTTAGTCTTATCAGAGCATGTTCTATATGGATAGTTCTGCTCAACGAGCGGTCTGAACAAAATATTAGTGCGCAGCAGCCAGCGCAGCTGTACGAGTTGTAGGGAAAGATGCTGAATTCCACCCACAGTGCACCCACACTAAGGGGCAAATTTCCAAAGATTTGATGCAACACAACGAAGAAAGACCAGTCGATGTGCGGCACTGCATCAAAAGGAGAAGGCATGAATACACCATATCCACTAAGATATGACACATTCCTTCTCTTTCCCTGCGTTGCCCCACTGAGTGCAGCCTAGTGCCAATGCAGGTATCCTTACGCCATGGTGCAAGGGTGCCTGCATTACAGCCAGGATTGTTTTTGTACAGGAAGGGACACCTTTGTGCAAAAAGCAATTCCTTGAGGCATTTTTTTCTTTCTATGTGTTCTCCAGAATGCAGCACACGTAGAAAGAGGAAAATACGAGGAGAAATATATATATTCCTCCTCGTTACACCTCACCTGGGAAGTCTAGCATTTTGACGCTTTCCCAGGTTCTCTTTTCCTATTCATCTGGGAATACGCCAAAATCCATAGGTTGGTGTGTGGGAACACCCACACTCCACCCATGGAATGCATTCCCAGAATAGAGTAACGAAAGGCAGTGAGTTATGCGGGCTTGCGCTACTCTGGATTTACTAAGCCATGCAGAGCCACACAAGGTGGCTTTGCGTTACTTAGTAAATCACACTGGAGCCTCTGCACTACCTTGTGAGATGCAATGACAACGCAAGGGCTTTGCAAATCTGGGCGTAAGATCTTAAATAACAGCACTGTGCAACATGCCGAACTTCATGCCCTGGTTCTTGCATTACAGAAGGGTAATCCATCAGTTTCCACACTCATATCATCCGATTCCTCCTTCTATGTGCAAAGGTACAATGTTGACTTGCAACACTGGCACTTGAATGGATTCAAGGATTCAAAGAGAAAGCCTATTAAGAATAAAAAGCTCTGCAGAAAGGTACCGGTTTACAATATAAGATTCGATTGGTCAATGTGAGGCACACTCTGGGCCATCAGCGTGATGGATTTCACACCAAAGGGAAATGTGGGATGACATAGCTGCCAAAGCTGCACTTCAGACTGTCAGACTAGGAGCCATAACCAGATCTCAGATGAAGATTGGCACAGATATTTTAACAGCAATGCCTACAACCAGACAAGGTAGAAAGCCTCTTACAGGCTTTCGTCCTGAATATTCCTACACCCTTAATTCAGACAACACTCCTGTAGGCACTCTAACAGAACTGGGAGAAAGGAAAATTCCTAATAAGATGTCCAGATTAGATTTAATTAGGGAAGCAATTGAGGGTTTGGCATCTGCCCATGCTGGTGTTAATGCAACCGTAGCAATGCTACAGGACATGAGAGACTATGTTAGAAAATGTGACATTTGTCAACAAATTCAACCATCTGCTGTTAAAAGGCCGTGGCCAACTCCTCTCACAGTCTCCAACATCCAGTTCAGGGTTATTTATTTTGACTATATAAACCCAATGGGCCTGATTCACAGAACTAACTTGCGTCAAAAACGTAAAGTTAGTACTTTTTGGTATTCACAGAATACACTTACTCATTTTGGTATTCACAGAATGAACTTACTCATTTCGGTATTCACAGAAGTTAGTAGTCCTAACTTTAGGACTCCTAAATGCCTTCTGTGAATACCGAAAGTATTAAAGTTAGGATTTTTCTCAGTTTAGGAGTAGTAAAGTTAGGACTCCTAGTCTTAAAGTTAGGATTTTTCTCAGTTTAGGAGTAGTAAAGTTAGGACTCCTAACTTTAGGACTCCTAAATGCCTTCTGTGAATACCGAAAGTCTTAAAGTTAGGATTTTTCTCAGTTTAGCAGTGGTAAAGTTAGTAAAGTTGCGGGGGGCTGCACTGCGTTGCATGACTTTTCAGTAAATCTCCCCCCGTGTTTGTGACAAGATCCACGACAAGCAAGCTTTTGCACTACCTTACAGATCACCCATTACAGTCCTGGACCGGTTTCGGGCTAACAGCCCTCATCAGCCAGGCTAGCTTGAATCCAGTGGCAAAGTGAGCAAGGGACCTATGTCTGGGCATACCCTGCCAACTTAGGGCGACCAAAGCAAACACAAGGAGATGATGGACAGAGCGTTGAAACTTTTCAGACACTCACCCCCAGTCACAGATCTGGGTTGAATCCATCATCGTTCTTTAGCTCACTTCGCCACCCCAGTTCAGACACAGCTATATGCACATCAGTCTTGACCCTGTGCCTCATGGGAACAGTCCAGCCCGAACTGCCAAGCCATGTCTTCCTTGGACCGGAAACAAGCATCGTGGCACCTGTTTCGGGATAACAGCCCTCATCAGCCAGGCTAGCTTGAATCCAGGGGCAAAGTGAGCAAGGGACCCACGTCTGGGCATACCCTGCCAACTTAGGGCGCACAAAGCAAACACAAGGAGATGATGGACGGAGCGCTGAAACTTTTCAGACACTCACCCCCAGTCACAGATCTGGGTTGAATCCATCATCGTTCTTTAGCTCACTTCGCCACCCCAGTTCAGACACAGCTATATGCAAATCAGTCTTGACCCTGAGCCTCATGGGAAGAGTCCAGCCCGAACTGCCAAGCCATGTCTTCCCTGGACCGGAAACAAGCATCCTGGGACCGGTTTCGGGCTAATAGCCCTCATCAGCCAGGCTACCTTGAATCCAGTGGCAAAGTGAGCAAGGGACCCACGTCTGGGCATACCCTGCCAACTTAGGGCGAACAAAGCAAACACAAGGAGATGATGGACGGAGCGCTGAAACTTTTCAGACACTCACCCCCAGTCACAGATCTGGGTTGAATCCATCATCGTTCTTTAACTCACTTCACCACCCCAGTTCAGACACAGCTATATGCAAATCAGTCTTCCCCCTGTGCCTCATGGGAACAGTCCAGCCCGAACTGCCAAGCCATGACTTCCCTGGACCGGAAACAAGCATCTTGGGACCGGTTTTGGGCTAACAGCCCCCATCAGCTAGGCTACCTTAAAAAAAAAAAAAAAAATCTTGAATCCAGTGGCAAAGTGAGCAAGGGACCCACGTCTGGGCATACCCTGCCAACTTAGGTCGAACAAAGCAAACACAAGGAGATGATGGACGGAGCACTGAAACTTTTCAGTGCTCCATAGAGCTTAAAGAGATCTTTACGCTGCAAACATTGCAGCTTATCCTGTGCCAGAGGGAATACCTTGGCAAGCGGTTCCTCATCGAATTATGGGACCTGCAGAGACATTGCAATTACCAAATGTTTTTAAAGATTCAGTGAATGATGTGATTATTCCTGGTTCTATTTCAGATGACTGGGACACAGAGCAAACACAAGGAGATGATGGACGGAGCGCTGAAACCTTTCAGACACTCACCCCCAGTCACAAATCTGGGTTGAATCCATCATCGTTCTTTAGCTCACTTCGCCACCCCAGTTCAGAGGCAGCTATATCCAAATCAGTCTTGACCCTGTGCCTCATGGGAACAGTCCAGCCCGAACTGCCAAGCCATGTCTTCCCTGGACCGGAAACAAGCATCCTGGGACTGGTTTCGGGCTAACAGCCCTCATCAGCCAGGCTAGCTTGAATCCATTGGCAAAGTGAGCAAGGGACCCACGTCTGAGCATACCCTGCCAACTTAGGGCGAACAAAGCAAACACAAGGAGATGATGGAGGGAGCGCTGAAACTTTTCAGACACTCACCCCCAGTCACAGATCTGGGTTGAATTCATCATCGTTCTTTAGCTCACTTCGCCACCCCAGTTCAGACACAGCTATATGCAAATCAGTTTTGACCCTGTGCCTCATGGGAACAGTCCAGCCCGAACTGCCAAGCCATGTCTTCCTTGGACCGGAAACAAGCATCCTGTGACCGGTTTCGGGATAACAGCCCTCATCATCCAGGCTAGCTTGAATCCATTGGCAAAGTGAGCAAGGGACCCACGTCTGGGCATACCCTGCCAACTTAGGGCGCACAAAGCAAACACAAGGAGATGATGGACGGAGCGCTGAAACTTTTCAGACACTCACCCCCAGTCACAGATCTGGGTTGAATCCATCATCGTTCTTTAGCTCACTTCGCCACCCCAGTTCAGACACAGCTATATGCAAATCAGTCTTGACCCTGTGCCTCATGGGAACAGTCCAGCCCGAACTGCCAAGCCATGTCTTCCCTGGACCGGAAACAAGCATCCTGGGACCGGTTTCGGGATAACAGCCCTCATCAGCCAGGCTAGCTTGAATCCAGTGGCAAAGTGAGCAAGGGACCCACTTCTGGGCATGCCCTGCCAACTTAGGGAGAACAAAGCAAACACAAGAAGACACAGAGGGCCCGATTCACAAAGGTACTTATGTGCAGCAAAGTTGCAAATACAGAGTCTCAGCACTAATGGCTGAAACTCCGCACTCGGGGCGTAATCCCAGCAGTCAGAGAATAATCTCCCCGCTGCAGCTCTCAGTGTGGAGATTCCACCCTGAGTGGGAGATTCTACTCTGAGTGTGCATACTCTACCACGAGTGCAGAGACTCCACACTCGTAACTTTACTACAGTAAAGTACCTTGTGAATCGACCCCAGAGACTGTAAAACAAATGATGTCTTATTTACAGGCATATGTCACTTTGAATAATGAAGATCCATATTTAAGTTTGGTTATTTATAAAGACGTGTTGTTATCATCACTATGCACATTATTACATACATAGAACTAGCTATCCTAGCAAAATATATAGTTACACACAAATGGAGCATTGTGAAGAAATGTCCTTACTTCCAGAGGAAAGACAACCCACATCCCTCAGCTTTCTATTTTGCACAAACTCCACAACAACTTCAGAAGAAACTAATCACCACTAACAAGCTGATTTATTCAAACAAATTTAGACAGAATTTGGCAATCCAAGGATATGAGTAGTGGAAACAAAATGTTGATGAGAAAAGTATTTGGGGAACCAAATGTTGGCAGATTCAAGGC
This sequence comes from Calotriton arnoldi, assembly GCA_963921515.1. NCBI lineage: Eukaryota > Metazoa > Chordata > Amphibia > Caudata > Salamandridae > Calotriton > Calotriton arnoldi. The sequence goes on from CAWUFW010014125.1 coordinate 224,464, forward strand.
AAAGAAGCCTTATTTTGAGCATGCATTATTCCTAAAGAAAATATTTTTCTGAACAAAACCATCCACAGACCACTTGACTGGGATTTGGTACTATGAAAGACCTTAAAAACCTTCTATAGTGAAAGTTAATTTGATACTGTTTAATGGTTGGCAATTACAGGGGGCATGGTTTGGCAGTGCAAGATGGTGGTCGCTCCCACGACCATATGACCAGTCAAATCAACTTTATTCGATTCAGACAAAGAATCATAAAAGCTTACAGTTCAATACAAATTTAAAAATGAGAAGAGTTAATCAAATCATTAAAAAACAGGTACAGTAAAAACGCTTGCTGATTTAAAATGCAGCAGTTAAAAACTTCCTTTTAGTGATAACAGACCTCAAGAATCTTGCCACTACCACACATGTAAACAAGTCCGGGAGCAATTGTAGGTATAAGTAGGCTGGTCTGCATTGTCTAAAATGTAACGATTTCATTAGAGGCTTTATAAAAATAATCCTTAGGTCTGTATAAAATTTGCAGAAAAACAGTACATGAATAGTTGATTGTTTAGAGATCTGGTCACAAGGACAGCATATTAATTGACGAGACCAGTTGTTGGTAGTGGGAAAGGTTGTCAAACGATGAAAAATATCTAACCTAAAACGTGTCAATACAAATCTATGTTGAGCATTTAAAACACCAATTAAATACGGTTGCATCGTATATAGCAGGTCAGTACCATTTGGTTATATTGTACGGTGGGCTTCACAAGTTCCGATGTTAATCTCTTTTCCTCTAAGTTGTTCAGGCATATTTTCTTTAAAGATGCTCTTGATATATGCAACAAAGATTCAGGATTATCGTAATATTCAGAATGACAAATATCCTGCATAAAATTCTTTATGTACTTCAGCCATGGAATTTTCAATGCATGGTCGGCACCGCAACAGTCCTGTACAATGGCTCTGTTAAAGCCCGTGTGGTCCGATGTCCAGAGCTTGTGCCATAGGAGCACTGGCTGCACCCTTATTAAATCTTCTAAATAAGTTACGCCCAACTCTGCATGACACACGAAGTTTGAGCAACTGGTTGGGAGCCCCAAAAGATTTTTAAGAAACCCATTTTCTACCAACTGTAAGGAATCAACATCTACGTGTCCCCACAACTCAGAGCCGTACATCGCTACTGATCGGCATTTGGCGATATAAATGCTCATCATATCCCTGGGAGATTTACGTCCCATTTTCCTAGAAAAATTATTCAGACCCGCTATTGATCTGAGGAGCTGCATTCTTCTCGATTTCACTGCACTTTTCCAGTTACCATTACTATCGAATAGGATTCCCAAATATGAAAAAGTTGATGTTTGGGGTAAAATCTCATTTCCTATTAAAATCTTGCATCCCTTGGCTAGCTTTCGACCAGCTTTCATAGCGTACGTTTTACCTATGTTGATTAAAAGCCCCAGGTTCTCCATAAAATTTACAAATTTATCTAAAAGATGCTGAAGGGCATTAGGGGTGCGGGCCATAAGTACTACGTCATCCGCATACAATAATATTGGTACTGGTCTGTTGCCGATTTGGGGCAGATCGATACAGGAGTCCACAAGGGTGCTGCCCAAGCCATTAATATATAAATTAAATAAGAACGGTGCGAGCACACACCCCTGACGGACCCCCTTCTTAATGTCAACAGGGCTTGTGCATTCACCATTCATACCATATCGGATCTTGGCAGAGCTCATTGAATACAAATATCTGAGGAAGTTGACGATGGCACAGTCAACGCCCATCGAGGCCATAATAGACCAGAGTTTATCATGGGCGACACAGTCGAATGCGGAGGTCAAATCCACAAACGCCAGGAACAGATTGTCCCCTTTTATTTGTGTGTACTTGCTCACTAGCAAGTTCAAGTTGATAGCCTGCTCTGTGGTCCCAACACCCTGGCGAAAGCCATATTGGAAGTCGGACAGAATATTGTTACAGTCTGCCCACTCCTGCAATCTGTCCAGCACAATACGACCCACCACCTTGACCAGCGAATCCAGCAAGGAGATGGGTCTATAGTGTGCGGGACAGTTGCGGTCTCCCTTTTTAAATATAGGCCATCCATCTACATCACGAGCTGCGCTGCAGTGGAGTGGGAACTTGAGAGAGTAGGGGTGGCCCTCTAGTGGTGAGGAACCACAAGGCAGCGGCGGTGGGCTGATATCGGTGCTGTGGCAGCGGCCAGTGACATCTCTACACTGAGCCAAAGTTTTAACAACATTGTAGCCATGGCAAGGCTGCCGCGGTGATGCCGACTAAGGAGGTTCCAGATAGTGAGAAGGCTCCGAGGGGGCCAGAGCATGGTCCTGCCTGCCCAGTGTGCTCATGGGCTAGCCACCTTCTGACACCTACACGGAGGCAAGAGCTGGACTCCCAGAGGGGAAGCAGAGAGGGATAACTGGGACCCTTGGAGAAGTGAGGGGGGCACGGGGAACTAAGAGTGGGGCACTGCAGGGATATAAGAAGGAGGAGGCTGCTCATGCCAATAGCCCCAGGACGTGGAGACCAGGGACAGGCATCCAAGTTGGTTGTTCCTGCCATCCAGATTAAAAGTAACAGGGTGTGGTTGTCCCGGAGCGGGAAGAGGAAAGGAGACTGGGACAGCACCTCAGACTGCGGCAGTGGAGACTATGCAGAGTGGTGGGCCCCCCTGGGAGGTGAGCTGGGAAAGTGGAGGCACCAAGGTGAGGAGAGCTGGCCCCCGTCCCTTGGGATGCTAGATGGAGAGAGCTGCTCTTACCGCCAGCCCATGGAGTGGGGACCGGCAGGCCTGCTAATTGTACCTTCCCTCTCAGATTGCTCGGGTGTGGGACCAGGACCCCTGAGATAGGAGAACCACCATAAAGGCAGCAAGCATGGCCAGGTACAAAGCCCTTACCAAAGAGGGGAAGCTGGACAAATTTACCAAACCCCTGGGGCAGCCAACTCAAGATGGTGAACCCATAGGGATTGATGGGGAGGTGCAAGAGAAGCTTGTAAAGAAATGTTTAGGGCAGAGAGGCAATTCTTCGAGCCATTGAATCCTCCCACCTAGCCTTGGAGAACAAAATTGGCGAGGTCAGAGCGGATGTAGCCCTACTCCACCAAGACTTGAGAAAAACCATGGGTTGTGTCATGGAGCCTGAAACCCGAATAACGACACAGGAAGACATGATGAGGAACTTATTAAAGATGGTACAGAAGTTGAAGAGCTAATTGGGGGAACCGGCGGCATGAGTTGAAGAGGCTATAGGGCGCACCAGGAGAAATAATCTGCTGTTCCTGGGTTTTCTGGAGTGGGTGCAGGCTTCCCACCAGGAATAATTCATTGAGAAATGGCCCGGCTCAGCTTTCATCGTGCTTCCTAATAGAGCGAGCGCACCACGTACTGGCCGGGATACCCTCTCTTGGGACAGCCCAGAGGCCAATGATTGCTTGCTTCTTGAATTACAGGGACCAAGACCTGGTCATGTGAATGGTGATGACTCTTGGAGAGTTCAAGCATGAGTCTAACTCCCTCCTTATCTTTCCAGACTATACTAAGGTGGCACAGCAACAACAAAAATTATATGGAGCAGTGAAGAAGAAACTACAAGTGTTGGATATTAAATACTTGATGTTCTTCCCGGCAAAGATGAAAATGATCTTCCAGGAATTAATCTTCTTCCTTAACCACCCCGAACGGGTGTGGGAATGGATTGAAGAGCTCTTTGCAATGCCTGGAGAGAACAGATGATCCCTCCCGAGGTCCTTCGGTCATGACCAGGGAAGGAACCGTAGAGAGGAGGCGTGGTGTGAGCCAGAGAGGTAGGCATGGACAAAATGTTCCGGGGGGCCAGAGGCAGGGACGTGGCCTCCCAGGAGACGGAGATGGCGATCACTCCTCAGGTAGGGATATTGGCGGTGAGTCAGATTCCCAAAGCTGGGTGAGGTCCCGCGTGAGGCCCTTCAATACTGAAACCTAAGCAGTGCCTGAGAGAACCGTATGACCCAGATGATTCAAGAGTTGTTCAAATGTTGAGTGTGTTTGTGTGGGCGTCAACTTGGGATATTGTTGTCTATTGTGACAGGAGAGTAATAGTTGGCTAAATGTTCAATGGGAGGGATGGGCTACATACCTTTCCCAAGTTGTGGGGATGGGTAGTTCAAGGCTGATGTCGGGGGGGAGAAACAATTGTGGTTGTTATTCCAAGTTGAAACACAGTTTAGCACTGCAGGCCACACAATTTGGCACCCCCACCAGGGCACCCGAGGGAAGATAAGAAACCCCGGATGTGCAAAAGGCTCTGAACTACAGGCAGTCCTATCATAGAGTGTCAATGGGCTTGGTTGTAAAACAGGAGTGGTCACTCAATACATTTGTCGACAGGCCACCAATTTGTTCCTCCTGCAGGACACACAACTGATGGGCAACACTTGCCACTGCCTGCAGTGAGGTAAATGCACTGTACTGGCCCACTCAGTGTACTCGAGGGGATCCAGATCAGATTGGAAAATGCAGGGTACCCAGGGGACTGCTATGTGGTGGTGAGGTGACATTGAACAGCAAGAAAGTTCTTTTTATCAACACCTATGCACCTTCAGAACTCCAACAGCATGTATTGGATGCGCTTGGTCCCATCCTCTTGGACGCACTTGGTGACCTCCATATTGTGGATGGGGACTTCAATGGGTCTATGGACTGGGACAAGCATAGGTATTCCCCACGGCCGACCCCAGCTACAGCATCAACAGACTTGGTGTGCTGTATTGCTGCACTAGACTTGGGAAACCTTTAGAGACTCCACCACCCTGGAGATAGGCAGTACTCATTCCTTTTCGGGGTAAGCAAGACTTTTACAAGACTAGACTACATATTTATCCCTCTGACAGAAATGACTTGGGAAAGGAAAACACAATACCTAGCAAGGGGGATATCTGATCATTCACTATTGTTGATACATCTGGGTCCCCGACAGAATGACAGGTCTTGTACCTGGAGACTAGACGCTTGCACCGTGCAGGACTTCAACAGAGTGGAAACACTTCGGGCAGATACCCAATTGTACTTCGAAGAAATGAGGGCTCAGTGGCCTCCACGATCACACTGTGGGAGGCATGTAAAACAGTGCTTAGAGACAAAGCACATAATGTAGTGGTCCTGAAGAGGAAGCATAGGGAGGAAAGGACGCTACAATTGGAGCACCAGCTCATTTATCTGGAGCGGACCTGGGTGGAGATGGGAAACCAGACAACTTACCTACTCTTACGGGTGACAAGGGAACAATACCATAACCTAACTACACTGGCGGCCCAACAATGCTGCCTGGGGGTACAGAGGAGACTATACAACACAGGGAACAAGATGGGACACCTCCTGGCATGGATGGGGAGGAGAGAGGAGGAGGTGAGGTGGGTAGCCAAAGTAAGGACTGAAATAGGGGGTATTGCCCGCACAGACCTGGATATAGGCTGAACGCTTACAGAGAACGATGGAAGGCTTTATGCAGCCTCAAGGGACCTCATGGACCAGGATATAGAGGCCTTCCTGGGGGAAGTGCAGGTACCAGTCCTCAGTGTAATTGATAGAGAGGATTTAGAGGTGGACCTGACAGCAAATGAGATAAGAGAGGCAGTGCGGGCTATGCCATCAGGAAAAACAGTGGAGGCCAATGACTTACCGATGGAACTCTATAAGCGTCTGGCCTCTCTCCTCCACCCCAACTGTTAAACTTGTTTACCGCAGTGAGGAAGGAAGGTGGCCTGCCTCCAGACCTCAATCATGCCCTCATCATCTTTATCCCCATGAAAGGGAAACCACCTAAACTCTGCTACTTATATAGACCCAGGTCATTACTTACCACAGATAGCAAGCTCCTAGCTATAGTCCAGGCAAAGCACATGGCAGGAGTGATCCTTAGAAGTCCAAAGCGCTTGAAGCGGAGAATGCTCCACATGTGATTGGATAGGATCAGGGGTTACAGAGACCCCAGATCCATAATGTTCTGGACACTGAAAAGGTGTTTGATTTCATAGATTGATGATACCTGATGCAAATACTGAAGAGATTCGGTTTTGGGCTCAAGTACTGCAAACGGTTGGCCCTTCTCTATAAAGTGCCCACTGTAGGGGTGAGGGTTCTTGGGGTGGTCTTGGTTGCCTTCACCTTCGGACGTGGCACGAGACAGGGATGTTCACTGTCGCCTCTCCTGCTCACACTTTGTCTGAAGCCACAGGAGTGCTTGATGCACTGCCAAGCAGACATAGTGGAATTTCCCCAGATAACAGATGCCCCTGAAAAAAAGATATCTCTACGTGGATGATGCTTTGGTATACATAGATAATCCTGTATGCTCAATTTCTGCGGCCCTATCAGTGTTTCATACTCAGGGTACCATATAAATTAGGAGAGGCTCATAATTTACCTGCTTGGAGACTTGGAGGGATCAGACAGTGCGACAGGTACTTCCCAATCCACAGGCTCCAGCTTTAACTATTTGGGTATGAAGGTCGGGTCAGCTGCAGAGGGGTTCCTAGAGCTAAATTTGTGCCGGGTCCTAGGGACTTCCAAGAGGATGAGGACCGATAGTGTAAATTACCCCTAACGATAATGGGCAAAGCTGCCCTCTACAAAATGATTACCTTGCCCAAGCTGCTATATGTGCTACAGAACACCCCATTCCATACACCTGAGAAGTACGTTAAAAAAATTGATAACAAGCTCCACACATTTCTCTGAGATGGGAGTACCCCAAGTACAGCTCTACAGATGCTGTATAAGTCAATCTACAATGGGGGATTGGCACTGCTTGATATGCAGGCATTTACACATTATTAATGAGTGGAGACACAGTCTGCATGACAAATTGGCTTACAGGATAGAGAGAGAATGACATAGCGGAATTTTGTTCATTATGTATACGGGTGATCCGGGAGGAGGCACCAGTGTGGACCAACCCAGGTCACTTTAAGGGCCTGTGACGAGGCCACTGCGGTTCTGGGATAGAAGGGGAAAATCACCCTTGCAGCCCCATTTTGGTAGGGTACGCTGCTGACCGAGATGTTTTGCCCATAGGCTTTTACGGATGGGAAAAGATTGGGATCGACAAACTAGGGGATGTGCTGGATGGGGGAGGAAAGTAAGCCATTAGAGACAGTGCAACAGGAATACAGTCTGACAGCCACCCAACATTTCAAATACATGCAATTTTGCATGCTTTGAGATCAGAGGGGATCCTGGGGACAGACCTCCCATATCACACCCCACTGGAGACCTGGGTTCTTGGGAATGCACTGCCCCATGAGACTATATCCCAACTATACCAAACCATACTTAATGACACACCAAATAACCTGGGGAAACCATGAGTAAAGTTGAGGGCTTATATGGGATCCCTAGAGGACGTATACTGGGAGGCTGCCCTGATGCACCCCAGAGAGGTTGCAGTTTCAGGTGGATTATGGTAGATCCAGTTCAATATACTACACAAGACCTACTTCAACAGGTTATAGCTGTTTAAGATAGAAAGAGCTGACAGCCCCTCCTACCTCCGAGGCGGGACAGATAGTGGCATGTTCCTACACACAATTTGGAACTGCCCACGGGTGAGTGCCTACAGGGGGGAGATAGTCATGGAAACAGAGGCAGTATTGAAAGCAGATCTACCTAAAACACCGCAATTTATTATACTGGGTATACCCAACAATGTCGACATACCTCGAAAGGCATTGATGTTTTGCACACTGGGTTTTCCCATGGCAAAAATAGACCTTGCCAGGATGTGGAGGCGTACATATGTGCCAACAAAAGCCATGTGGTGGGAGAAAATGAACAGAAGTATGGAGATGAAGATACTGGTATAAGAGTGCCGTGGCCACCCCAAAAACAGTTGACAAGATGTGGGGACCATAGAGAGCATATCATGGACCGCAAGAAGAGGCAGGCACTGCCCCAACTGATGGTGCTCCATAATTGCTTCCTCCTCCCACCCGGTGCTAGAATGTCAAGACAAGGGACACATGAATTGGTGTTACAAGTGACCACAATCCCAGTCTGGACCATCAAGGGATGGAAGAAGAGGGGTGGGTTTAGCACAGTGGAAATGGAGGGAATCAGAAAGGTGAACTGCAAGTGCATTGTTTGTTATGTATGTTCTGGCATGAAAAAAACTAATAAAATATTTTTAAAAAATAATTGGCAATTACAAATTAATGTTTCAGATTCTGATATAAATGATATGGTCCAGAATGGAACATATAATTCCACTCAGTTCCCATTTGTAGGTCTAGGCTTATGGCACTATTTGAATACCTGTATGCATCATTTTCATTCCAACACCCCTGGTCCTAAAGCTAATTGCCCGGATTCATTAGATATAGCACAGATACACATATAGTAGTTACCAAATATGGTGGACAAGCTGTGCCAACGATGGCTAACACATTCCTGTCTTTCAGCTGTGAAAGCACATTTATCCTCAATCAAAAAAGGATGGACTGTTATGAGTACCATCTGGTTCCCCGTCTCACTCTAAGTAAACGATTCATAGTGACAGTAATATATGCCATTTCTAAAGAATGGAATAAGTACTTAGAAAAAGAAGCTGCAGGAAGAATTAGGCAAATAGATCAAGAAAACTTGCAAACAGTTTTTAAAGTTATTGACAATAAAATGCCTATGCTTTCTTAGAGAGTGGACCCATTAAACCACATCCTCTCCTCATCCTTAGATCTCCTCAATGGATCTGTTACTGAAAGGTCTACTACAACATGGTCAGGCTCAATTAATAGCCATTAAATAATTAAATAATTAAATTGGGCTTTACAAATGCTCCGATCAGGTTTTGTGCCTTGGCAACTTCTAAACGAAACAGCCATTTTTGAGCCTTATAATTTCACCTTAACGGAAATAAATGGCTGTAAAGAATCCACATACACTTTGTTAAGTATCGCAAAAGTGGAAGAAGCACCATTTTCAGTTAGTGATCATCCACCTATTACATGGTTAATGTACGGCATTATTTCTTTACAGCTTACAACTTTTATTTTCATGACTGCCAGAAATATAAATCATTAGGCTGGCATGAAACATTGCACAATTCACACACCTGTTCCATTCATGGAAGTTTCCATTTTCCTACATGGTTTTAAACGAAGACCCGGTGTTTATTAGCACCTCAGCTGTATAATTCCTCTTGGTCTTTGTGAGAGGCTGGCTCAGTATATGATGTACACTTATGTAAGTGGATACCTTCCACTGATCCAGACAACCCTTATGGTGATTTCGGTGGTCATAGACAAACTTTAAAAGTTCTCTAAGTGGTAGCTGTGGAGAGCAGCCTTCAGGCTTAGTCCAGAAGGAGTGTAAAGAAGCTTGTTTTACCAGAACATAATCTTATAGGTATAGATTAAATGAAAAAGAATCACACAAGGTACTTATAAAAATATGTATTTATTATAAGACACTCACTAACACATACAGATATCTCCTACCCGGAGATATACACAATGCACACAATACTTTGAATTAGAAACACATAAATATCACAGATTACACAGTGGTCCCCAGGGAGAGACCAAACCATATACTAAAATAGTGGTATGTGAACCACGAGTCAAGGATATACCCAGAGGATGTAGAAGTGCCGGGGACCCAAGTAACCACCCAAGGTGAGTATCTAGGAGCCCCTCAGAGGTCGTGTGCAGTGTGGGAACACAACCGCGTTCTCCCTACAAATCAACGTGTAAGTCGCGGTTGCAATTTTGAAGAAAGAGGACCCTTCCCAGTAGACCCTGAAGAAACCCAGTGGAAAATAGGAGGTTGGAGAGCCACCCCACTTGTGGATACCTTAGGAACCAGGATTCCTGCACCAGGGAAGCCGGGTGGATAGGTGTGAAGTGGCGTCGGAAACCGCCGTCGAACCCAATGGAGGACTTCAGAAAGATGCTGCTGCTGGATATGGTGGAAGTGTCCGGTGGAACCCAAAGGTGTATTAAAAATGTGAAGAACCTGCAAGTGGAGGGGAGAATGTCTATGTCACTCAGGAGTAACCCGGGGGCACGGCAGACGAATGCCCACCAATGTCAGTTGCTGCAGGAGAGCTGACAATGACCTTGAAACTGCAGCTGTGTGGACCAGGTGATGCTGTGGAAGCCCACGAGCCATACACGAGCTGTCCCACGTCGGATGTGGAGAGTTGAGGGGTAGGTGTCCAGCGGGAGCACCAACAAGCCTTGGCAACTGCAACCAATGTGGCAGTTAAAGAAGGTGCAATGTTGGTATCAGCAAGGTCCAGGAGACTCACCGCAAGCAGGGGAGTCAGGGCATGCCCCGAGCAATCAGGGCGGCCCAAAGAATTCAAATGTGACCCTCAACAGGATGCACAGGCCGAGGCACTGGAGTCGCAAGAGGACCTCGAGCAGCTTACCAAAGAAGCAGGCCCACGGTGCAAGCAATGCGGTGTCGTCAAAGATTCTGGTCACTGGAAATGCTTGAGGTTGGGGCTACTTGGAGCCCGATGATCTTGATGGAAGGAAGCCAACAAGCCTTTGCAACGGCAAGTCGACGCGGTGCACAGAGGTTCGGTTCCTGCAGCTCCAATGAGGGATACTGGCCTCAAACTTGGTGAGAGGACAGGGCAGGCCTCGATGGATGTAAAGAACCACCACCTGTGTTGCTGAGCCTTTTGTTGTCCATGGGAGCCCAGCATCAGCAGACCGGTGAGCTTAGTTGAAGTGCCTGCAGATGCAGGGAAGTGACTCCTTCACTTCAAGGGAGATTCCTTCAGGTGTCTTGGATGCCCACAGGCCTTGGAAGGTTGCCTGTATGGAGCACAGGCACAGAATTTGCAGTAAATGAGCACAGCGAAGAGATCAGGAGCAGCAGGAGTCTTCCTGGTTGCAGCCTTGATGCCCAGAGTGAAGTCCAGCGAAGTCCAGAGTGCCCAGACGGTCAAAGTTGAAGTGATGTCTGAAATGAATCATGTCCCACAAGAATCTAGGGACCCACCCTCAGGTAAGCCCCTAAGTACCATGAGGAAAAGGTTGGGACGATTCATGGTTCCCTCCCAGGGGAGGGGTTGGACAGTGGGGAGGATACTCCCATGCACTTTGTCGAGTTTCATGCCAGAGCGGGAGCCAATGGCTCCCTGAGCTGGTTTAAACTTGACTATGCAAGGAGGGAACCAAATGTGCCCCTCAAGCAGACTGAGTGGCGCTGACAAGCGCTCCCACCCAGCCCCAATACACTAAACCCTGTCTGGGATGTGGTCACACCTCCCTGTGACAGGATACCTATTGTTCTGCCTTCCCCTGCTCGAGCTTGGCTCAGCAGCAGGAAGGTAGAATCGTGTCTCTGGTCGGCAGCAGCCATGTTGTGCTGTCTGGGTCTTGAAGACTGGTACCGGGAGCACTGAGAACCTAACGGAGGGCCTTTACATTGCTTGGATTCATACCTCCCACACCGTTTACGGTGTGGTGTTATGATTCCAACATGTTTGATACCAAACACGATAGGGTTTGTTACAGCCAGTTCGAGATGGTCATCGCGTAATGACACAGTGCCCCTCTATATGTTATATGGCTGGCTCACTTACAACCCGGGAGAATGGACTCTGAAGGCTGTAGGGGTGTCCTGGTCATGCAGGGGCACCCTCACACTTGGAACCGAGCACTCTGCCTTCAGGATTGGAAAGGCCTGCTGTAGGGGTGACTTATAGGTTTTAGCTGCAGTGACCCTAGATTTAGGGAAGCCTATATCTTTCGTAAGTGGTGCTAGCAACAGCTTACACAAGCTGCAATGGCAGGCCTGTAGTTCCAAATTGAGTGCTCTCCCATGGGTGGCATAATACCTGCTTCAGCCCATGGTGGACCCTTGGGATACCTATGCCCTCGGTAGCTTAGTACCATATACTAGGGACTTACAAGGGTACCCCAGTATCCAATCTGGGATTTTCCTAAGTACTTACCATAACAATTTAGGGGAGAAAGCAGAGAGACTGGGGTCCTGATTAGCAGGATCCCAGTCAGACTAGGCAGAAACAGCATAGCACCAGGCAAAAAGTGGAGGTAACCATAAAAGCAGATCCTACTTTCCTATACAACCCCCCAAACATTAGGAGATGAGGCTAACCTTGCCCAGTTGAGTCTTCATTTTCTAAGTGGAAATATCTGGAGAGTCATCTGCATTGGCATGGTTACTCCCAGGTCTATGTTCCACTGCATAGTCCATCGCCTGTTGGGAAATGGACCACCTCAAAAGTTTGGGGTTTTCACCCTTCATCTGTTTAAGCCATAAGAGGGGCTTATGGTCTGTCTGAACAAAGAAGTGAGCGCCAAACAGTTATGCCTTAGCTTCTTCAAGGCCCAGACCACAGCAAACGCCTCCCTCTCAATGGCTGACAAACGTTTCTCCCTGGGGGTCAATCTTCTGCTGATAAAAGCTACTGGTTGATCCTGGCCCTCTGCATTAAGCTGTGATAACAGAGCCCCTACCCCTAACTCAGATGCATCCGTCTGGAAAATGAAAGTTTTGAAGTAGTCAGGACTTTGCAGGATGGGAGTAGTGCACATGGCCTGCTTCAGGTCATCAAAGGCCTTTTGACAGCTTACTGTCCACTGAACTTTCTTGGGCATTCTTTTTGATGTCAGATCATTTAGGGGAGGCACAATGGACCCATATCCCTTCACAAATCTTCTGTAGTACCCAGTCAGGCCCAAGAAAGCTCTGACCTGAGTCTGGGTAGTGGGAGCAACCCAGCCCATTATGGTCTGGATTTTGTTCTCCAAAGGTTGAACTTGGCCTCCACCTACTAGGTGGCCCAAGTATACAGCCTTGCTCTACCCTATCTGGCACTTAGTGGCCTTGATAGTGAGACCTGCCTTTTTCAGGGCCTCCAGAACATTTCTGAGGTGGACCAGTTGATCCTCCCAGGTGGAGCTAAAGACCGCTATATCATCTAGATATGCTGCACTATAGGCTTTCAGACCTGTTAAGACTTTATTCATCAGCCTCTGAGATGTGGCAGGTGCATTCTTCAGACCAAAGGGCATCACAATAAATTGGTAATGCCCACTAGCGGTTGAGAATGCTGTTTTTGGCCTGGCATCCTCAGCTAGTGTGATTTACCAGGAGCCAGCTGTCAGTATGTATGCGTTCATCTGCCCTGGGAATTGGATAAGCATCGGTCCTAGTGACTGTGTTGAGGCCTCTGTAGTCCACACAAAACCTCATCTCTCTTTTTCCACCCTTGGTGTGAGGTTTTGGCACAAGGACTACTTGACTAGCCCAGGGGCTATCAGAAGGCTCAATGACTCCCAATTCCAGCATCCTTTGGACCTCTGTCCTGATGCAGTCCCTTACATGGTCAGGCTGTCTGTAGATTTTATTCTTCACAGGCAGACTGTCACTTGTCTCCACTTCATGGGTACACCAGGTGGTTTGACTGGGTATTAGGGAAAACAGGTGTCTGTACTGATTGAGGACTTGCCTGCAATCAGCCTGCTGTTGATCAGTGAGCCTGCCTGCCAAGGCTACTCCATCCTCTTATCCATCATCAGGGTTTTGAGAGAGGAGATCAGGGAGAGGCTCACTCTCTTCCTCCTGTCCCTCATAGGTTCCCATGAGTAAGCCCATGTCAGCCCTGTCAACAAAAGATTTCAGGCGGTTCACATGAAGTACCCTATGAGGACTTCTTGGAGTACCTAGGTCCACCAATTAGGTGACCTCACCTTTTTGTTCAAGGATGGTGTGATGACCACTCCACTTGTCCTGGAGAGCTGCTGGGGCCACAGGCTCCAACACCCATACTTTCTGGCCTGGCTGGTAAACAGTTGACAGTCTTTTGGTCATGCCAAGCTTTTTGAAGTTCTTGGCTGGCCTCTAGGTTCTTGCTGGCCTTCTTCATGTACTCAGCCATGCGTGAACGCAGGCCAAGGACATAGTCCATAATGTCCTGTGTAGGAGGTTTGAGATGTTGCTCCCAACCTTCCTTTACTAGACACAAGGGACCCCTAACTGGATGTACAAACAGAAGCTCAAATGGGCTGTAGCCAACCCCCTTCTGTGGAACCTCTCTCTAGGCAAAGAGAAGGCAGGGTAATAAGACATCCCGTTTTCGCCTAAGCTTGTCTGGGAGTCCTAAGATCATACGCTTGAGGGTCTTGTTGAACCTTTCAGCAAGCCCATTGCATTGTGGATGGTAGGGTGTGGTAAACTTATAGTTTACTCCACACTCTTTCCACGTTGCAGTGATGTAACTTGACATGAAGTTGGTACCTACTTAGGGAAGCCCACTCTGGAAAATATTCCCATGAGGGCCCTAGCCACCACAAGAGCTGTGGTGGTCCTAAGGGGAATAGCTTCAGGGTACCTAGTGGCATGGTCCACACCACTAGTATGTAACTGTGTCCACATGCAGTTGGAGGGTCCAAGGGACCAACAATATAAATCCCTACCCTCTCAAAGGGGACCCCAACCTCTGGAAGTCAAATTAATGGGGCCTTTGTGGTGCCACCTGACTTACCACTGGCTTGGCAAGTAGTACAGGAGCAACAAAACTCCTTTGTGACTTCAGACATAATGGGCCAGTGAAAGTGAGGGACAAGCCTGTCCCAGGTCTTGCTTTGCCCTAAGTGTCCTGCAAGAGGAATATCATGTGCCAGGGAGAGTAGGAAACCTCTGAGCTTCTGGGGTATTACCAAACTCCTCGTGGCACCAGGTTTGGGGTCTCTACCCTCAGAGTATAGAAGTCCATCCTCCCAATAGATCCTATGGGACCCACTGATATTCCCTGCTTCCTCAGCAGCAGCTTGCTGTCTGAGGGGTTCAAGAGAGGGGCAGGACTGCTGCTCCAAACTCAAATCTGCCCTGGAAGGGCCCCATGCCCCCAAGAACTCTGCCTGGTCAGGCCCAAGCTCCTCTGGGACAGGTCCTTCATAGGGGCTAAGATCATCTCCCTCAGATGGCTGATCTTCACTGAGAGTTTGTGAGGAGGGCTATTTCTTACCCTTCCTGCTCCTTCTCTTGAGAAGCACATGGTCCATTTTTCCAGGATCCAGTGCTTTTTCAGTGGTGAGCTGTTTGGCCTGGTCCCTAGTGACAGCATCCACACTGGCAGAGATGCCCATCATCTCTGCATGAGTCCTAAACTCCACTTCAGACCAGGCTGAAGTTTCTGGATCATTGCCCAACAAACAATCTTCAGGTAGGTCTGGAGATATCACAACCCTCTTAGGTCGAGTTACCCCTCCCCAGCTGAAATTCACAAATGCCAAGGAATGATCAGTCCTGACATTGCCAGCGTTGGTTACTTGGTACATTTGTCCAAGTATGATTTGCTCAGGACAAGTTTCTCTGTCACCATAGTGACACTGACCACTGTGTCCCTGTAAGCCATTGCTTCCTTTCCATTGATTAAAGGCTGTTGCCTGTACTTGCCCAAGTTAGTGAGACTGGCAAGGAGGCAAGATCCATGCCACTATCACAGACTAAAACAGCCTGAGCTGGAGTTCTAACTAATTCAGAATCCATCTCAGTACCCAAGGTTAACCTCACTAATCCCTTGTTTGCTGACTAGGCCTGGGCGTAGTCCGCGGAGTTTGGTACGCGGAACTCCGCGAAGTTACAAAAAAACTCTGCGAAGTTCAGCGAGTGGCGGAGTGCAGTGCGAACTGCAGTTTTTGCTGGTATCCCTGGCGCTCTGGTAGAAATTCTACCCGAGCGGCAGCTCGTGCTCCCGAACTTACCGTTCAAGATCGCAAACTTACCGTTCGCGATCGCGAGCGGGGAAAAAACTCTGCTGCACATCACGTATCGGAGTTTTCTGCACTCCGCTAGCGCCGCGGAGTGCAGAAAACTCTGCAAACTCCGCGAACGGAGCGAAGTTCACCGCACAGGCCTACTGACTACCACTTGTACTTGTGCTAGGGGGAGCAGGTGCCTTAGGGGCAGTGGTAGTAGCAATAGTTTCCTTGGTCTTTGGACAATCTGCATCTTTTGTCCAATGGGTCTTCACTTTACAGAAGTAACACCAAGGTTTCTTGTGGGACACACCCCCCAAAAGCAGGTTTTTGGGGCCCTTGAGAAGACTCTTTCTTATCTTTAGCCTTGTCCCCACCGTTATCCTGAGTTTTAGAAGACACTTGCTTCTTCTGGTCACCTCAATTACCATGGTTTTTCTGCTTAACCCTGGTGTGAACCCATTTGTCTACCTTCTTTCCCAATTCTTGGGGAGAGGTCAGGTCAGAGTCCACCAGGTACTGGTGCAAAAGCTGGTTCTGACAATTATTAAGGATCTGCTCCCTCATAATCAAATTTTACAATTCTTGGGAGTCCTGTATTTTTCCTCCATGAAGCCAGCCTTCCAAAGCCTTAAGAGCACAGTCCACAAAATCTACCCGTCCTGGGTGTGTGCCTTCTGGGTGTCTCTGAACTTGATCCTATACTGTTCAGTGGTTAAGCCAAACCCATTTATGAGAGCACTCTTCAGTACTGAGTAATTGTCAGCATCCTCTTCTCTAACAGTGAGGAGCTTATCTCTACCTTTGTTAGCAAAGGAGAGCCACAAGATAGCTGCCCACAGCACTTGAGGGACCTTCTGAACTTTACAGGCCCTCTCTAAAGCAGTGATCCATTTATGGATGTCATCTCCCTCCTGGTGTGGAGGGACTATCTTGTTCAGGTTCTACAAGCAAAAGAAGTCTCTCTGATTCTGGGGACACTGTTGCTGCCACCATGGGACTCTAGTCCCAATTTCTTCCTAGCTTTCTGGATTTCTAGGGACTCTTTGTCAAGGGCCAACTGATCTTGCCTGAGCTTAAGCCTAGCTTTCTCAAGTTCAAGCAGTTGGTACTCCCTGTCAAAAGAGTTGTCCCTCCTACTAGATTTGGAGGTCCCTATAGAATGTCCTGAAGCATTGGATTCTCTAGAGGAGGACCTAGGCCTCCTTGGTCTACTCTGGACCCTCCCAGGAGGAATAAAGGGAGACCCACTTCTGGGGGCACCCTCTGTGCCATCTGCACTATTCTCTGGGGGATCTGAGCTCTCCAGGTGGGAGTGAGACTCCTCCTGGTCAAGGTCAGAATTAAGGTCAACAATGGGCTCCCTCCTGACCCATCTTCTGTCCCCTGCCCACCCTCTCTGTCCTGTTCATCTGACCCACTAGCTTTCTGTAGGTCATCCAACAGTAACAGCTCTAAGAGGCATTGAGTATTAGGGCCTTTCCCTGTCTTAAGCTTCCAAGAGGAACAGAGGGCTCTCGGTTCCTGGAACGTGAGGTCACTGTATTTGTAAGGCAGAGAGCCACTGCCTTTAGAAGACATATTAGGTGTAGTGAGGTGTTGTACCTACTTATCCTAGTGGGAACTAAACTCTCTGAGGTTGGAGAAAGGGTTGTGCTAGACCCTTAACTACCCAACCCCAAGTTCAGTAGAACTTACTTATTCTAAGCTTGTATTATATGTGCCTAGTATTAGTGATGGTTTTTCACTTAACACCAAGATTATCTAGTAAAACAAGGCAGGCTTGAGTCGCAACCGCTGCACACCAATGTGAGAGGCTGGCTCAGTATATGATATACACTTATGTAAGTGGACACCTTGCACTGATCTAGACAACCCTTATGTTGATTTTAGTGGTCTTAGGCAACCTTTGAAAGCTCTCTAAGTGGTAGCTGTGGAGAGCAGCCTTCAGGCTTAGTCTAGAAGGAGTGTAAAGCAGCTTGTTTTACCAGAACATAATCTTATAGGTATAGATGAAATGAAAAAGAACCACACAAGATACTTCTAAAAATATGTATTTATTATAAGACACATACAGATATCTCCTACCCGGAGATATACACAATGCACACAATACTTTGAAATAGAAACACGTAAATAGCACAGAATACACAGTGGTCCCCAGGGGGAGAACAAACCATATACTAAAATAGTGGTATGTAAACCACGACTCGAGTCAAGGATATACCCAGAGGACGTAGAGGAGCCGGGGACCCAAGGAACCACCCAAGGTAAGTATCTAGGAGCCCCACGGAGGTCGTGTGCAGTGTGGGAACACGACCGCGCTCTCTCTATACAAAACAACATGTAAGTCGCGGTTGCAATTTTAAAGGAAGATGACCCTTCTCAGTGGACCCTGAAGAAACTCCATGGAAGATAGGAGGTTGGAGAGCCACCCCACTCGTGGATACCTTAGGAACCAGGATACCTGCACCAGGGAAGCCGGATGCATAGGTGTGAAGTGGCGTCGGAAACCGCCGTTGAACCCAATGGAGGACTTCAGAAAGATGCCGCTGCTAGAGAAGGTGGAAGTGTCCGGTGGAACCCAAAGGTGGATTCAAGATGTGAAGAACCTGCAAGCAGAGGGGCCAAAGTCTATGACACTAAGGGGTGAACCGAAGGCACGGAAGACGAATGCCCACTGATGTCTGGTGCTGCAGGAGAGCTGAAGGTGACCTTGAAACTGCAGCTGTGTAGACCAGGTGACGTTGTGGAAGCCCATGATCTGTACACAAGCTGCCCACATTGGATAACGAGAGTTGAGGGGTCGGTGTCCAGCGGGAGCACCAACAAGCCTTGGCAACTGCAACCAACGTGGAAGTTGGAGACGGTGCAATTTCGGAATCAGCAAGGTCCAGGAGACTCACCACAAGCAGGGGAGCCCAAAGAACCCAAATGTGACCCTTGACAGGACCCATAGGCCAGAGGCACTGGAATCGCAAGAGGACCTCAAGACGCTTACCAAAGAAGCAGGCCCACGGGGCAAGCAATGCAGGGTTTTCAAAGATTCTGGTCACTTGAGATGCTTAAAATTGGGGCTACTTGGAGCACGAAGATCTTGATGGAAGGAAGCCAACAAGCCTTTGCAACGGCAAG
This sequence comes from Calotriton arnoldi, assembly GCA_963921515.1. Classification (NCBI taxonomy): domain Eukaryota; kingdom Metazoa; phylum Chordata; class Amphibia; order Caudata; family Salamandridae; genus Calotriton; species Calotriton arnoldi. The sequence goes on from CAWUFW010014125.1 coordinate 243,331, forward strand.
TCGACACAGTGCACAGGGGTTTGGTTCCTGCGGCTCCGACAAGGGACACTGGTCTCAAACTTTGTGAGAGGACAGGGCAGGCCTCAAGGGATGTGAAGAACCACCACCTGTGTTGCTGAGCCTTTCGGAGTCCATGGGAGCCGAGGATCACCAGACCAGTCAGCTTAGATGCAGTGCCTGCAGATGTGGGGAAGTGACTCCTTCACTTCAAGGAAGATTCCTTCAGGTGTCTTGGATGCCCACAGGCCTTGGAAGGTTTCCTGTATGGAGCACAGGCACAGACGTTGCAGTAGACGCGTAGTGCAAAGTGATCAGGAGCAGCAGGAGTCTTCCCGGTTGCAGCCTTAATGCCCAGAGTGAATTCCAGCGAAGTCCAGAGTGCCAAGACGGTCAAAGTTGAAGTGGTGTCTGAAATTAATCGTGTCCCATGACGAATCTAGGGAACCACCCTCAGGTAAGCCCTTAAATACCCTAAGGAAAGGGTTGGGTCGATTCATGGTTCCCTCCCAGGGGAGAGGTTGGACACTGGGGAGGATACTCCCATGTCCTTTGTCCAGTTTCGCATCAGAGCGGGAGCCAACGGTTCCCTGAGCTGGCTTGAACTGGACTAAGCAAATAAGGGCACCAAATGTGCCCCTCAAGCAGACTGAGTGGTGCTGGCAAGTTCTCCCATCCGGCCCCTATACATTAAACCCTGTCTGGGAGGTGGTCACACCTCCCTGTGACAGAATACCTATTGCTTGGTCTTCCCCTGCTCGAGCTTGGCTCAGCAGCAGGAGGGCAAAATCGTGTCTCTGGTCAGCAGCAGCCATGCTGTGCTGTCTGGGTCTAGAAGTGTGGGACCGGGAGCTCTGAGGACCTAACCGAGGGCCTTTACAGTGGTTGGAATCATACCACCCACACTGTTTACGGTGTGGGGGTATGATTACAACATGTTTGATACCAAACACGATAGGGTTCGTTACAGCCAGTTTAGAGTTGGTCATCGTGTAATGACGTGGTGCCCCTCGATATGTTAAATTGCTGTCTCACTTACAACCCGGGAGAATGGACTCCAAAGGCTGTAGGGGTGTCCTGCTCATGCAGGGGCACCCTCACACTTAGAACGGAGCACCATGCCTTCAGGATTGGAAAGGCCTGCTGTAGGGGTGACTTATAGGTTTTAGCTGCATTGACCCTTCGATATAGGGAAACCTATATCTTTCGTAAGTGGTACTAGCACCAGCTTACACAGGCAAAAATGGCAGGCCTGTAGTTCCAAATTGAGTGGTCTACCATGGGTGGCATAATACATGCTTCAGCCCATGGGGGACCCCTGGTTTACCTATGCCTGGGGTACCTTAGTACCATATACAAGTGACTTATAAGGGTACCCCAGTATCCAATCTGGGATGTACCTAAGTACTTACCATTACAATTTAGGGATGAAAGCAGCGAGATTAGGGTCCTGATTATCAGGATCCCAGTCAGACTAGTCAGAAACACTAGGCAAAAAGTGGGGGTAACCATAAAAGCAGATCCTACTTCCCTACAGTCCTTCTGTGTGATACAATTTCATTGCATTAAATATGTAGGGGCATATTATCAAGCCAGTTAACGCCGCGTTAGCGGCACTTTCCTGCCGCTAACGCGTTTTTTTTTATCGCCCTATTACCAAGATGACGCTAACAAGCGTTAGCGACAGCTTTCCGGCGATAGCTATCGTTTTTACTATCGCCGTGCATTGCAGCGATAGTTTCCGCTACTGATATGCAAAGTAGGCGTTCCTTCTCAAAATTTCACAAAAAAAGTCGCTAACACACCATCGCACTATTACCAATGATGTCCCGGACCCGCGAAGCGATAAAAAAAGTCCCGCTAAGGCCCCTTAGCTGCAGGAAAATAAGACCTGAAAAAAACAGGTCTAAAAATTGAAAAATGGTGATAAATGGAGGTATATAAGGGAGGCCAGCCCAGACCCACACCTGAAGACCCACAGACGCCATGAAGGTGCTAATCATCCAGCTCGGAATCCCAGGAAGGCAACAACCACCACCGCCACTGCCACCCCCCCCCAGGACCACCACCAAGGCAGCGCCAAAGACGACAGTGGGCCCTGCGCAGACATCTCAGCCTCGCAGACCTGACGCCAGAGGATGTCATTGCCCACTACAGGCTCAAAAGGACATCCATCCAACACATCCTGAACCTGATAGCCCACAGGCTGACACCACAAACACAGCGGAGAACCAACATCCCTCCGCAGACAAAGCTGCTGGCTTTGCTGCATATGTTGGCCTCTGGGACCTTTCAACCAACAACGGCCAGAGTTGGAGGAGTCTCACAGGCAGCCTTCTCAATCTTCCTTCCAACTGTCTTGGATGGCATACTCAGCCAGATACCCCAGCACCTTAACTTCCCCTACACTGTGCAGGAACAGATTGAGACCAAGCAAGGATTCTACGCCATAGCCGGATTCCCACAGGTATTGGGCGCAATTGACTGCACACATGTCCTATTTGTGCCCCTGCGGACAGTGCACACATATACCGCAACAGAAAGCACACCCATTCCATGAATGTGGCGGCAATAGTGGACCACCGGGGACTGTTCACCAATGTCATAGCCAAGTTCCCAGGGAGTGTGCATGATTCCTACATCTTCCGACAGTCCATCATAAACAAGCGCTTCCAGGATGGCACATATGGAAATGCAGTTCTTGTTGGTAAGTACTAACTGAACACACCACACGCCTCAACTCCACATTCATGCAACTCACAATTGTGAGAATGTACATGTAACAATCACACATACAACATGTCAATCAACATGCCCACATACCAGACACAACAACACCAAGAACTGTGGGAACTGTGGCTAGATATGTAGACAAACCATCCTCAAATGCTTAGCCCCTGTGCCACCCATAAGCAAATGTGGTGAGAGGTGGGAACCATGTATGTGCGATGGAGGCACACGATCCATAATGAAAGTAGGAACACAAGGCCCAGTGTGTAGGTGTTGTGCTGGACAGTTGGGAGTAAGCTGACTGCAGACGTGCCCATGTTGGCATATAGTGTGTCTCTGTAGCCCAGCCTGATGGCAATGACTGTGTGGGTCACTGTTACACCCGACAATGGGGGGATCTATGTGAAGGTTGCATGGAGGATGCAGAGGCTGGCGAAGCAGCTGCAGGCCACTGCGTACACCTGTAGGTACATGGAGATGGAGGAGTCAAATATGGGGCCTAGGTACCTAGATTTGGGGTGGGGGCATCGGAAAGCGTTGGACCACCAGGTGATGCCACATGCTGATTGTACTATTACGAGGATGATGACTCATGTTTCCCCTGCGTATAGCACGCCCCAGCTGTTGATCATCCACGTTGCAAATCACAGCAATCCTACCTGGAAGAGCAGTTTGGTGTGTGTGCGTATTGTTGATGTTGAATATGAGCATTCTGTACGTGTTGGTGGTGGAGTTTACTGGTATCCCAAAGCTTGCACCAGCTCCACTCCATGTGTCAGCAGCTGCATCTGCCAACTCTGAGGTTGGTGCTGACCGGGTGGCATTCATTGCCTGCCGTATGTTGCAGTTGCATAGTGGGACAAGGGTGCATGCGCAGTTGGAGATACATGTTTGGAAAATGTGGACTTGCGCCATTGTTGACGACTGCAGTGTTGTGGTTGTTGCTGTCGATGGTGGTGTGTAGCATCTCATCGGTGACTGATCTACACCAACTTTGTGGGGGCTTGCATGTGGTCAATGGTGGTTTGGGGTACATCAACAAGGTGGTGCATGCATAAGTGGTCAACACATGTGCGTTTAGTGGGGCCGAGGAACTGGACGTAGTCTACACATGCAAAGAAGCTGTCAAAGGTGTGCCCTGCCTTGTGGATCAGTGTGGTGAAGATCTGGGACAGTCTGATGTCAGCTAACATTTCCCTGAGTCAAATGTACCTTGAGTAGTCGTGGCATGTGAGTTGGAGGCTACACTCCCGAATGAGTACATAGTCCACGGAGTGGACAGTGTTGCGTCTGATGATGCTGATGGTGTGGGTGAAGCGTTCCTGCCTGCAATGAGCCCTGCATGCAAGGGGGCTGATGACTGTTGATATGTGTCCGCTCAGGACAGGAAACAGCATGTGTTGTGCATTGGGGTAGGTCTGGCAGCAGCGACAGCAGCACTACTGAACGTGAACCGTGTCTGGTGTGGCCCATTGCCATTTCAACATTCACATGGCATTGACTGTGAGGAGGGTAGATGAGAGCCATCAATAGATGGTAGAAGAGCCAGTCATGCAACCGCGCAGCGCACACAATTGATGAGGCTTGGGGAAGGGAGTATCAACAGTGAGCCAATTTAATTCGCAGTGATGCTTGTAATCAGTCCAAAGCATCACATGGCTAACATGAAATCCAACATAACACAAATGACACACCACCAAACCATCTACACCAACAACACAGCCTGCACAACCAATAATGTAAACATCTCTCTATCACATGTTACAGGTGACCAAGGATATGGACTATGCCCGTGGATGATGACACCCCTCTGAAACCCCACCACCCAGGCCCAGAGGCAGTATAATGCAGCCCACAGACGCACCCGGTCCATTGTGGAGCGCACATTTGGTGTCCTAAAGTCACGTTTCCGTTGCCTGGACATCACAGGTGGCAGACTGCTGTACAGCCCTGAAATGGTCCAAAATCATCCTTGCATGTTGTGTATTGCACAATATATGTGTGCACACAAATGCTCCATGGATTCAAGTGCCTGCTGCACCGGACGACGACCAGGATGATGCTGAAGATGAGGCAGGTGGCACACACCCCACAGTAAATGCAGCAGGAACTGCCAGAAGGGACCGAATAATAAACAATGTCTTCAACTGAGCACGTCACATTGTGACAGTCCCCCTCCAATGTAGCTCATAGCAAAATGACCGCAATCACGGTGTGTGCCAATAAAAAAAATTACACACATACCCTGTCTGCATGTTATTGTCCAGCATGGGTACATCACTCTGAAAAGGGTATGTTGCACAATATGTGCAATGAAAATAACAAAACTTCATCCATGCTGGGAATGTCTCCTCAGTACAGAGATGCTTTACAGTGTGTCAAATGTGTAAGACTAGAGTCTTCATGGTGCAAATTGGGCTACCCAATCCAAAATTGTTGCTTGTCCTTTGTGTAAATCAGTCAATATAGGTTGTCGTCTGTGAATAAATGCACAATTGTAGTCTGTTGACAGTGGTCAATAATTTATTGGAGTTTGTACGTTGTGTAAAACAATGAGACTGTGGGCGTGTAATGGGGTAAGAGATGAAACTTTGGGGGTGCAATGGGGTAAAATCTGAAAATAGGGCGTGCAATGGGGTAAAAATGAAAATAGGGCGTGCAATGGGGTAAAATCTGAAAATAGGGCGTGCAATGGGGTAAAATATGAAAATAGGGCGTGCAATGGGGTAAAATCTGAAAATAGGGCGTGCAATGGGGTAAAATATGAAAATAGGGCGTGCAATGGGGTAAAATCTGAAAATAGGGCTTGCAATGGGGTAAAATCCGAAAATAGGGCGTGCAATGGGGTAAAACCTGCCTTTCTGTGTGTCCTAAGCAATTAGCTTTGAAGCATCGACCACCTCCAGATCAACAAGCCCTACAACAAGTATGTGGACCACTAACTTGACACAGCAGACGGACCACCAGCACCCCGAGACAACAACCAGACCGCCATCTCCAAATGGACACCATGCACGGATGAAGACACCTCCTCCACTAGGAAAGGCATCCACCCGGGGGCCCACACAGACCCCTGGCCCCCTCACATCTACCACAGAGCCACATCTGCCTCCACACACGAACCACTACGCAACATCAACATCACCTTCAACACATGTACGTACACAGACAACTTGAAGCGTGCCAAAAGTCATGCCCCTACGCCTTGTGACCCCCATGGGTGCGTAGCACACTGAAAAAATCCATGATTGATTGATGGTTCTCTTGTTAGGTATGCAATTATGGTATGACCGGTGTTGAATGTTGCAAGTTAGGGTGTCATGTGTTGTGAAACATCATTTACATGGTGTCATTTGAGTGCCAACCAACCTCAACATGTTGTTACATGGCTCTGACATGAAATTTGCAGCAAGACTGTACATCAGTGCATTGATTCCCTCTTAGCGTGCAGACCTGCTCGCTAACACGAAAAAGCGATATTTTCTCTTTCCATCCGCCCAATTTTAAAATACATTGCGCAACACTTTTTGCCATTAGAAAGTTTACTCATGTGACCATTTGCGTGCATATTTTCGCCGCTTACTCAAAAACGGGCCGCAAAGAGACAGGAAGTGATGTCTGCATGCTTCCTGTCTACTGGAGTAGTGTTTTCCACTTTCACTTTCACTTTTAAGCACATTGCTGGTGATTGTGGAGAGTGTTGGAGCTGTTTGGTGGTGTGTGCTGCAGTTTGGAGATTTTGAGAGTGTTGCTGTGTCCTGTTGATAGTGTCTGTGAAGTGTTGTGTACTGATTTATTGTGTTTAACTGTCTCCTGTCCTCAGTTTTGTCGGGTGTATGTCTTGGGGTAGTACACTAACATTGTTTTTGGGGATATTTTAGAGGGATTATTTTTTTATCTGGCTGTGGGCTCACAGGTGTGCAGGGAGATGCCAGGTGTGGGCAGGGAGGGCAGGATGTCCGAGGGGGCATTGGGGGGCTTCCTGTGGCTCATAAAATTCCACCTGCCACTGATGTTGGAGAGGGGAGGCCGTATCCTGCAAGGATACAACGTGAGTGTGCGAAAGATTAGGTGGGAGCGTGTGCGGGTGCATATGCGCAGGTTCTTTGGAGTGGACCGTAACGTGCGCCAGTGGAAGCACCGCTGGCAGGACATGCTTGCACAAGAAGCTGACCTCCTTGACTACGTGGGAGTCATGACAGGCCTACAGGGTGGTAAGTACAAACTCCACATTTAATCTGGTGTACTGTAACGAATGAAAATTACGACGTGTGTGACACTGGTGTCAAAGTGAGAAATGGTTGCTGATTGAGGTGGGAGACGCATTCCGTTTGTGCATCTTGTTGGCACATCCGAAACACAACGCAGCATCACATTGACAAGCATATGTTGCAAGTCTGTGTCACCCACTGCGCTGAACCAACACTTGGCACTGTACTGCCATAGCTGGCACACCTGCGCAAAATGTGCGTGCAGGCAGAAGATTGTTTGGGTACGGCAGGGGTGACTGTACATGAACCAGCCATGGAATTGTCCATGTGAGCTGTGTGCTGGCAAAAAGGTAGAGTCAAAATGCTGTCCTCATGATTTGTGTTACGTTAGCTACGCTGCCCTGTGAACATAGTTGCTGTGTGATAAAGTATTGCATAGGTACAAATGGTCTAAGGAAAGTGGACATCCCCAGATTGTCACACACCACCTACCTCTGTGACACTGCTTTGTGCAATCTGCAGCTACTCAATTGTACAAAGTGGATGTAGAACATCAGGATGCATGTAGTAATGTTGCCTTGTGGATGACTCACACTACGATCATGGGCATGTCAGCTAGCATTACAGTCTTGTCTGTCCAAAATCAGCTGTCACAGGTCTGGTGTGAATGACAGTCAAAGTTGACCCAATCATGTAGTCAACATGAAACGCCACACTACAGTTACATAGCATTTGCTGTCATAGTGATGATTGGTATGAGGAATACGACACATATGAATTGAAGTCTAATCCCAACACATATTTCTTTCCTTGTCTCACAGATGGACGACCTCCAATCACACAGGGGGACATTGACAGCTTTGAGGACCCACACGCCACTGGTGAGTTGGAATGTAATTGACTAGCATGTTGCTTTGGCATGGATGTCTGGGTCACATGATCACCGTTGCAGTATGTAGTATGGGTGCGTATCACGTCTACCTTGCCTACAGTGTGATGATGTATTGTGGAAGTCAGCAGTGTGCACTAATCGGGAAGTGACTTTGGACAAATGCATTGGTCTCACAGTTGTGACTTGGCCCATCCCCAGTCAGTGACACACATTGGAAGTGAGGTGCATATCATCAAGCCCATATCGCAAAATCAACGTAACTGTCATCAAAGTTGTGTTGTTGTAGGACTTGGTCTTTTTGGCTAAAGTTCCCTAAACTTTTTGCTTTCCCCCTAGACCGTTTTCCTGACATAGAGTTGCCAATTTAGATGCTTTGGGTACTTTGCCACTGCTGATCAGTGTCAAAGTACAAGTGTTCCCTGTGTAAAGTGTAATGGTAATTGGTTGGCCATGATTGGTATGTTGCCTTACTAGTAAAGTCCCTAGTGATGTGCACTGTGTGTGCCAGGGCTAGTAATGCAAAAGTGCGCGGAGAAGGGAACTCAGGCCTGCAGTGTAGGGTGTGCGCGCAGTTTGCTAAGTTAGCATGTTGTCCTGACAAGTGTAACCACTTGTCAGGCCTTACTTTCCCTTTTGCGTACACAGTGGGCACCCCTGTGGTAGGTCCCGGGTAGCCCCTGGGCGGGGTGCAGTGTAAGTAAAAGGCAGGACATATACTGAGGTGTGTGTTATGTCCTGACAGTGGAAAACACTCCATTTCGTTTTTCACTGGTGAAAGGCCATTCTGCCCATAGGACAGAATGGGGAGGCTAGGTATTGTGTTTGTTAGCCTAGTTTCCCATAAGTTTAAAATGGAGAGGTGAAGTTTAGTATGTATGAACTCACAGCGGCATAACACATATTTCTATGAAAGTGGTTTTATCACTGTGTGTTCAGAAGCCACACTTTTAGAAAGTGGCTGAGTTTTGTGCTTTAAGCATTTCTGTGTGTCTCTGCTGAATGTGGATTGACTGTCTGGATCTGAGAGGGAGAGGAGCCGGGGAGGTCTTGACCCAGGGAGGGGTTGAGATGGCACCAGGCTGACCTGCATCTGGAGAGTAGGCGAGGAAAAGCACTGGGAGGTGAAGAGGCCTGGGTTGCGGCTATAAAACAATTGACCCATCTCCGGCTGAGTGATTAAGGATCCAGACCCCCAGTATCAAAGGGAGAAAGGTGACACTGGGAGGGAGACACCCAGAACTGATTTAGGCAGGGGTCAGGGACCCCTGAGCACAATGAACTTCAAAGACGTTTAGGGGTATAACTAGGAGAGCTGAGACCCCTGAACGGGGGGAATGGAATAGAAATGGATTGAGACTGAAAAGGCTTGGACCCATTTCGTGGTCAAGAGGAACCTCTGCTAAGGAAGGAACAACTGAAGAGACTGCTGGGGAAGGACCAACCCTTGCTTCGTGATCTGGGGCTGGTCTGCAGTTTGCTGTTCTAACCAAGGAAGAGGCTGTTGGGACTGTGCTTGGTGCACTGGGTCCCCCTGCTTGAAGAAGACTGTGCTTTGTGCTGTGTCTTGTTACCCCCAAGGGCCTGAGGTGAGCTGGCTCCCTGTTTGGAAACACAGGAACATAAAAGTTTCTGGAGAAGTTTCAAGCAACGCGGTGGGCGCGTGTTGTGCCAGCTTGAGACCCTCGGAAGGTGTGCCCTGTGATCTTGGACACACGGAGGAGAAGTGAGACTCAGATGCGCTGGGTGCGTGTCGTGGTGCACAGGAGACGTTGGTGAAGAGCGCCTGGTCAACGTGTGCACCGAAGGTGAAGTGAGCCTCGGATGTGCTGGGTGCGTGTCGTGGTGCACAGCAGGCGTTGGTGAAGAGCGCCTGGTCAGCGTGTGCATCGGAGGTGACATGAGACTCGGACGCGCAGGGTGCGTGTCGCGGTGCACCGCAGGCGCTGGTGAGGAGCGCCTGGTCAACGTGTGCATCGGAAGTGGAGTGAGTCTCGGACGCGCAGGGTGCGTGTCGTGGTGCACCGGAGGTGCGGTGAAGAGCGCCTGGTCGTCGAGTGCACCGGAGGAGAAGTGAGGCTTGGACACAGTGAGCGTGTCGGGGTGCGGCCGAAGGCATTGGTGAAGAGCGCCTGGATATCGGGGCATCGGAGTTGGAGTAAGTCTCAGTGAAGCAGTGTGCGTGCTTTGGTGCAACCCGGGACTGTGGAGGTGATCGGCTGATCATCGTGTGCACCGGAAGAAAGTGAGTCTCTGCAGCGCGGTGTGCGTATCTTGGTGCCAACTGAGACCGCAGGAAGGAGTGCCTGGTGAACGTGCACTCGGAGTCGACGTGAAGTCCCATCAGCGTTGTGTGTGTGGCTTCGTGCCAGAGGAGACCCAGAGGGTGCTGTGGTGAAGTGCACCCAGAGTAACGTAATCTCAGGGGCGTGGGGTACGTGTGCCCTGCTGCCGCCTGAGACATTCCTAACAGTCGCGGCCCGGACCGGCAGCCCGGAGGAGCTGAGCTGCCAGGCCAAGCCGCTGAGGCCCATTGAGAAAGTTCTACACGGAAGGCCCAGTTCGCTGAAGGAGGAGAGGAGAGCGGGGTCGCACCCCCAGGTAACGTGGATCACTGCCTGGGCGGGGCGCGGGCTCGGAGGGACACTCTCTCAGCCTCTCAGACCTTCTGGTGGTGTGAGCCTTTGCTTCGGCTCAGAGTGGGGCCCGTACTGCGTTCAGGATTGGCAGTACTGGGGCCAGAGTGAGAAGCTGTACTTTGTGTTACCGTTGATACGTGTGGAGGGGCAACTGTTATCGAAGAGGCTGACTGTCGTAATACACATTGCCAATATTGCTGCTAACGAACTGCCGGACTGTCTTAGGAAGCCTGACATTATTTCTGCATAACGAAGTACAAGATTGTAGCGCTATGCATGGCATTATTTCTCCCTTTCAAAGTACAGGATTGTAGCGGCCCGCATTGCATTATTTCTTCATTGCCAAGTACATGATTGTAGCTACGCATTGCATTATTCCTTCATTGCAAAGTACATGATTGTAGCGGTGCGCATTGCATTATTTCTTCATTGCAAAGTACGTGATTGGGGTGTGATGCATTGCATTATTCCTTCATTGCGCAGTACATGATTGTAGCGGTACGCATTGCATTATTTCTCCCATTGCAGGTACCGGGGTATATCGTTACGCATTGTATTATTTCTCCTGTGCCCAGCACAGGATTGTATCGTTATGCAATGCACTATTGTTTGTCCATTGCAACGTGTGTGATTCTAACATTACGACCAGCATAGCATTTTGAAAGCGGTGGTTGGGATTTGAACCTACCAACCAGCCGGAACAAATATGACCCTTTATTATATGTTGGCTTATGTATCGTGTGGTCTGATCGTATATCTTTTTACATAAAGTTTATACTTGTTTTATCTAACTCGTGCGGAGTCCATTTGTGGTGTCACCAGTGGGTTGCTGTGAGCGTGGTTGCACATACTGTACACTCATGCCTTGGAGATAGGCCTGGCTGCTCGTGCCAAGCTACTAAGGGGGTGAGCAGGGCTATCTCAAACGGTGTCCTTACTTGGCCTAACGTTGAGGGAGGAGTCCCGGGTCTCGCATTTAGTGACAGTGGTGCGGGACGGGGACTCCGGCTTCCAACAGTTGTCAATAGGGGCCTAGCATCATAATCTGAGCAGCGTTAATACATTCCACGTGTATTAATGCTTACTTGTCAATGAGGTACACTGTCACACTGTGTTGAGTGTGAACGGGGCGTGCATTGGGGGTTGTGTTTGGCGTTCCACGTCAACACCCATTGTATCAGAGGCTGGCCCTGATGTCCAAGTGCGGCATTCATAGTTGGCAGGGCACAACTTACCAACAGTTACATCCCGGTTGTATTCTAGCCATATGAGCAGGGATGCTTCTTGATCATCATGTTTGCTTTGTACATGTGAGCTGCTTTGTGCAGCACACATGGGAATAGAGAATTGACATGGTGTGCATTAGTACAGCAAGGTGGCCCTTCCAGTACATACATTAACATTCCTTCATTTTTCCCCAATGTATCTTTCCTGTGTGCTGCACTAAGCAACACACATGATAGTCACAACATGGTCCTCTAGGATGGAATCTGTGCATGAAGGGGCACCTTCATGTACAGACACCAAACTCACCTGCACACACACAACCTTGCACTCTGGTGCAAGGGTGCCTGTGTAGGTGCAGTCGTGATGAACCGCACACATGTGCTGGGGGACACACATGCCTGCACATGGGCATAGTACCTATCATGCAGCCCTCTGTCACTGTAGAGGATGAGGGTGGTGCCTCACACAGGGGGGTAATGCTTTCCTCCTCCGATTGCTTGTACATGTCACCCTCTGCCCGTGTATGTAATGGCCAAATCTTTTGGCACTGTCAGCCAAATTACTTAGTGACAGTGATTGTACCAAGCCATGCACTGTCATGTCAGTCTCCCCAGCATGTAGTCACTGATCCATGCGTCAACATGTCGTTGTCCAGGTCACTTGCTGACTTCACATAGTTACGCTGTAGTGTGTGCTCCCATGTTGAAGTGAACTTGTATTACAGATGTGTATGGAGGAAACTGAAATTGGCTAAGGGACTCTAATTTGCCTTTGTGTATGTTTTACAGACAACATGACGCCTGGCCAAATACATGCCTTCCAGGTGTGGAAGGACCGTTACCGACATGTGAAGAAGGTTGCGAAGGGGTACCGCAACATGTCCAAGAGGTACCATGAGGAACGTAGGAAGGGCACATGGAAGGCGGTGCCTGAGCATGCCCAGGATGTCACACAGCCCCCCCAGGCCCCTCAGGCGTCAGTGGTGTGTCCCAGCCAGTACAGGTGGCACATCCCCCTTCGGCCCCCCCCACCCCAAGGCACTGTCCCACCTGCAACTGGGGATCAAGTGGTCTCATTCACATTGCGGGACAGGAGGTTGCTACAGGACATTGTGGTATTGCAGGCAGAGCTCAGGCGTGAATTGTCTGATATCAACAGACGAGTGATGGACATACACAAACACTTGGGACTGCCATGATGGGTGGACCTATTGGACACCATCCCCCTCTTCTCCCTTCCCCCAATGTTTGAAATATTTTATTATGCAGTGTTAGGTTAGTTATTTATTTGTTAGGTAGTGTACTTTTAGTGTAGATTTTAGTTAGTGTTAGCTTGTTAGGTAGATATAAGATTTTAATTAGTCATCCGTATTTGGGGATAAGTTTCCTTTTCCTTTGGGTGGGGGGTTGATGTGTTTTTTCTTCATAAAAAATAAAAAATAAAATCTTACAAAAAAATATATATTTGTGTAGGTTACATGTTTAGTTAGTTTATGTATAGCTTAGATGTCTTTGTCCTGTCTCGTAGTGTGCCTTAAGGGTGGGAGGGGGTTTGATGTCTATGATGTGTTGTACCATGTTTAGGATTAGTTAGGGTAGATAGAATATGTAAGTAAGATTGTTTTATAGTTAGTTTAGATTTTAGTAGTAGTTATAGTGATAAGTGTTAGTTTAGGTCACTTGCATATTTATACTGTTCTAATAAAAATGTGATACTTTGGATTACAAGCTTGCACTTATGTCAGGGACAAGGTTGTGGAGTGTGGCTCTTTCCATTGTATGCAACTTTTCACATCACTGGACTATCCATTGGAATCGCTAAGTCTGCTCATGACATGTAAGTTTGCAGGATGTATTGTGTCAGGATCCCTTAGATGGGAGCACACTGGACTTGCATTGATGACAGGGTGTCAATTTGGATTGACGCCCTGGTCTAGGGACAGTCGTCTGTGACGTTCTACATCTTCTGTGTGACTCACGGATTTGGACAGCACATTGTTGCATGTTTTGGACATGACCTAGTGAGATGGCATGGCAAGTGAATACAGTTAGCTACTGTTATCCATCATGGAGATGGATGTATGCGCCAGGTTCCACGGATTCTGTCACACACCTGCATGTCAGATGCTCCTGCCGCAGAGTCCATCTACATTGCACAGACCTAGCCACACTTGCTGCGTAGTGCCAGTGTGTCCGCTTCCTTTGCAAGATATGTTCCGGTTCATGTGCGCTCACTCTCCAGACCATGCATGATTTGTTAGGAATCTGTGTGCATTGTGTACAGGACATGGAACAGCATTGTTCATGATTTACAAAAGTAATCTGTGAGTAAGTGATGACTTCACATTTTACGTTACTCACAAATGTAGTTTGGGAGTAGTGCATTTTGCTTTACAGAGTTGACATCTCCTAAATGCCTACCGTGACTCACTGGACTAGTCAAGTTTTGATTTTGTCACATCTAATGTTTGGGGGGTGGCACACTGTCCTGCTGCACACAAGGGGGAAATGTTGCATTGCTCCCTGTAGTGACAGTGTCATGGAGACTTGTCCCAGCTGTTACTTCTGCCATTGGCTCATGTTGATGACGCCCTTGAAATGTTGTTGGTGCATCTGACTATATGCTGAGTGCAGTGCCACACACATTCCTACACACATTGCCCGATACGCTTGCAGTGGTCACAGCATGGGAGGGGGCATATTTTAGGTTACATCGTTTGTCAACAGGGAGGGGCTGACTGAGGGCTTGCACTTTGGGTGAGCCCCTATTTGCCAATCTACTTCACTGAGGCAGACATTGTGGTTCCGTATGTGTATGGTGGACATGTGCCCTTCCGTGTCTTCATCAATGTGAATATGCTGTCCAGTATTTTGGGATGTGACATGCAATGTGCACCATCACAACAGGCTTTGTCCACCACGTAGTGTGTGAGCAGATATGCCAAGAGACATTTGATTACAAGTGTTAAGGAGGACACAACTCGTGGCCTGCAACAGACTAGGACATTTTTGCACACATGCCTTTTCATGAGAGGACGTGGGGCTAGGTTGGTATATTGCTAGATGGTTGTTTTGGAGCAATGGGGGCAATGCTAGTTCACACATACACTGCCGTCTCACTGCCTATCTGTATCAGGTAAAACTGGTACATTGCTCGTATTTCCCTTGGTGTCCCTTCTGGGTGAATCAGTGTCCTAACACGTTTTACATACTTCTAAACTTGATTGGTCAAGAGCCACACACATCTGTGTGAGTTAAACAATGTTATTGACATTCAGAGTATGAAGACTGGACCAGTGCTTGGCCATACATGCCCACATTGCATGGATGCGTGTTGGAGGGCCATACAGAGTCATTTGTTGGTAACAGGTCCAAGGGAAGAGGCATAGTTCAGTCCGCAGGCTGATTACAGTGGCATTGGCAAGAGAAAAAGTTATATGGAAGTCCATGTGGAGGTCCAAGGTGATTGTCGGGGGACAGTGGAAGACAGTGCAAGAAGATTTTCTGTGGCATGATACTAAGCACGGCACCAAGGAGGAAACTGGGCTTTTGGCGCAGATGGATGCTACCGCTTCCTCCTTAGCACAAATGCGGTTTCAATCTCCTCTTCGTCCTCTGATGTGTCATGTGCCTCACATGTGGGTGGTGGTATGGTGGGTGCAGCAATGTGAGGCACTGACACATCAGGTGGCGGAGCTGAGGATGTGGAGGCAGCAGTAGCATTCATCTGCGCCAGTCCTTTTGGCAGCAATGAAGTGATGAGCAGGTGCAGGGCATGATAGATCGCAGCAACCTCGCGCTGGTGTGCGGCCCTGGCAGCCATATCTTGTGCCTGCATCCGCTCCATGCTCTCCATTATCCGACAGATGTTGGCCAAATCCTGGCTGACATTGCTGGAGCCACTCTGAGCAGACAGTTGTTGTTGTCTCAGAATCATGACTCCAGCAATGTCAGCCATGGACCGTTGGAGGCCATTGAGCGGGCTGTGGGTGTCCGTGATCTTCTGCATGTGGTCCCGGATGGGACTCAGACACCCACGTATGGCCTCAAGTTTGTCCGCCAGGTGCTCGAACCCCACCCGCACCTGTTCCACCATCTCCCGCTGGACCTCCAGCACACGGCGTTGGAAGGCCAGGTGTGTGTTCTCGAGGTCTGGTGTGGCAGCTGTGGTGGGAGGTGCTTGCTGCTGGTTGGTTTGTACAGGGGGTGGGGTTGCCGCTATGCTGCTGGGTTGCCCTGCTTCTGGAGGTGGGGTGCTGAAGGAGTCTAGCAGATGTTGCAGTGCTTCCTGATCGATGGTGGGGTATTCCTCCTCGTCATCAGTGAAGGTTGGGCCAGTCTTCTGTCCAGGAGGTGATGTCTCTCCCTCTGCAATGTGATAGGGTAGATACAGTTTAACAGTGTTTGTCATGTACAATCATGCATTGGATGTGTTTACAAGCAGACAGCAGGACAGTGTCCATTCATACTCTTTTTGAGGAGATGCCTATTTGTTGCAGGATAGTGATGATTTTGAGGAAATTGAGGATGTGATGTTGTAGTTGCACATTGTCATCTCACAGTTTACAGCTATGACAAATGTTATTGTACAATATCTACACCCAAGCGTCACAAGTTGTGTCCTCTGTTCATTTGTGTGAGTAATGCTATTTGGCCCACATAGTAGTCAATGTTGATGTGCTCAGATTTGTCTGTGTGTGCACTGCATTGTGTGCTGGTGGCACCTGCAGCTTTGGTTTAGCCGCACATTATACCTTCAGGTAGTGAGCCTTTGGGTTCTGTGCATTTACAATGCTGTGCTGAGGCAAACTGGGTGGAATATGGGTCTTGGTCAGAGTTGTGTGAGTTGTGCATTGTTTGACTTCAAATGTCTTGTTTACGTCAGGGGTTGTATGTACATGAGGATGTGTCAGAGTGTGACTTGCTTGTTTAAGGATGTTGTCCACAACTCAGCCACCTCAGTGAGGTGGCCTGAACCATGTTAATAGGTTGGGCCTGCAGGCATGCTATTCTTCATGCACTGTCACTTGCCTTGTCAATGTGGCTCACGGACACCCAGCATTGCAGGGTACTGCACATGTGCATGTGTTTTGTGCAAGTATGGTTATGTGTGAGTAGGGCACACTTTAGGCACATTAGCAATGTGAACTTACTTGCTGTTCAACATGTGCTGCACTATGTGGTACACATGGACATCCATTTTGCTTTGTCTATTGTGATTTTTCTGGTGTGCATGTCGTCCTTCATGTTTTCTGTTGCATGCATTGCTGAGTGCCCTCCGTTTGGCTGACCCGTTGTGAGTATGGTTCTGCGTGAGTTTCGATAGTTGTTGCGGTCTGAACAGACAGGGGCATGTTACGAAGGAAGTGGCAGGGAGAGGCATTAGCCATCTTGTCTTCACGGCTCTCGCCTCCACTTTGGTAACGCCAGCCTCATACATGTTATCAAGGATAAGGTGCAGCCTGGCGTTTCCCCCTGCAATGGGAGTAAATTACACTGCTTAGCGCCAGCGCAGGCTCCCTTGCACCATAGTGCAAGGGTGTCTGCGAGCAGGGAGGTTTGTTCATGTGTAGGAAGTAGTTGCTTACTGCACATGGATAAAGCTAAGACAGCATTTTTTAGCTTTCATGTGTGCTGCTTCGTGCAGCACACATGGAAGTTACGAAATGACATTTAGATGTACAATTTGCTCATGTACAGGAAGGGACACCTTCCTGTACTTGAAAATACCATGGAATTTGGCTTTTCACATGTGGGCTGCACAAGGCAGCACACATGATACAAGCAATAACAAGGGGATTAATGCATTTCTCCTAGTTTTGCAACCTTAGGCCCATGATTTCTCTGGTGTTCAGATCAGCACTGCCACCTCTTCTCGCCTAACTTGATGATGGATGGCAGCATCGACTTCAATGGGTGTTGTTGTGGGACGCCCACCACAACACCCACTGCACGCCCCCTTTCACACAAAGTTTAGTGTGAAACGGGCCCTATTCTCAAGGCACCGTAAAGCAACTTAACGTGTCTTTAAGCCACATTGAGTGACTTAACGCTGCCTTGATAATGGGGCGCTGACCCTATCGCCACCCCAATGTCAAAAGATAAGTGACGTTGTGGTGGCGATAGGGGCTTGGTAATATGCCCCATGGTGTCAACACCCATTACCCTCAAGGTTGACCCCACGTGTGGTGTGTAAGTGGTCAGTTTTCTGATGTATGTGCATTTCATGATGCCTATTTATGGTGCTGAGGCCTGGTCAACGCCACCCTCACAAGAGATGCAAATGTGCGGGTGATGTGTGTTTGTGTATGTGCCACACAGCTGCTGCCATGGATGATACCTGCTGTCCTGGTTCTGTCATTCAATGCCTGGCTTGGCATGTCGGTGATGACTACCTGACTGCATATTTGTTCACTGACACAGTTGATTTACAAAACTGTTAATTTGACTTGCACATGATGGTGTGACGGGCAACTCACATCAGGACTGATGTGGAATGCTGTATTCTGTGTGGCAGATGTGTACACTTGGGGGGTATGAGTGCAATTTTACATAGGGGTTGAGGGTGGCATTTGGCCGGTTGACATGATTTATTTCAATTTAGCTATCCTTGCTTGTTGTCATACTTTGGCAGCGAGACAGCTTTACAGGCACATTGTGGTTCAGCGAGTATGTCACACAGACAAGGCATGCTGTACATATTGGTGTGGTACATTCCTGTTCTGCATTGTTCACGTACTGTGTGGTTGTTGGCACGTCACCCTGCTCATTGTATTCCCTCGCCCTTTGAGTGAAGTGTGCTGTTTGTGTGCATTTTTGTAGGTGCAACCTTTATCCAGCAGCCTACATGGTCAATTCTTTGTGACATTGCATGTGTGTGTGGTATGCAGACTCACTAGATGTTTCCCCACTTGGTGTACAGCAGACTGCATCTCATGAACAGGCAAGGGGGCCCATTGCATGGTGATGCAGGTGATGTCAGATTTTCCCCCTTGCCACATCACCACGCACATACAAATTGCCTGCACATGGACACGTCTCACTCTGGGGCCAAAATGCGGATGCACTGTGCATATGACTGGTCATGTGCACGATGAGGCATGCCACCACCAATGTCAGCACACCTGCAGCATTGTGCACATGTGTCTGAGTAGTGTGCAAGGTTGTGTATGCACAGCAAAGTCCACCTATATGCACATGCACCTTCCTGCACACCACTCATACACATGTGCAGAATGCTGCAGGTGTGCTGACATTGGTGGTGGCATGCCTTATCGTGCACATGACCAGTCACACTCACAGTGCACATGCATTTTGGCGTTAGAGTGAGAGGTGTCCTTGTGCAGGCAATTTGTATGTGTGTGGTGATGTGGCAAGGGGGCCATTTAGCCACCCTGCCACATGTCAGGTTGTTGTTCCACTTTGTCATTTAAGGGGGCACTTATGGAGTGGTCTGACGTTGACCTAGGACTAATTTGGGCTTCCTTTCCTGTGCTCATTTGAAGGTCTGTATGCCGGCCAATGTGTGTTGTGCAATGTGTTGTTTGAGAAGGGTGATATGTCCATATGCCACCATGGACAGGGGTATCCGGGACATGATCCACAGTACATGTGGGTATGCACTTCAATTAGTTAAATTGTACATGAGTGCCACTGTGCCCATCCACCCCCTTCCCCCCCGTCCCTGGTTGATGCTCACCCTGGTGTTGTTGTGTCTGTTCACATTCAGCACTATCCTGGCCTTCAACTCCAACCACCGTCTCCTCACTGATGACTCGGGACACCTGCTCCTCCAACTCATCCAGCTCTTCCTCTGGCGCTGGACTCCCACCTCCAGTCTGCCTGGCTGCTCTCACGTTGGCTGCTAGTTTCTCCTTGGTTTTGCGCTTGGTATCATGCCAGCGCTTCTTGCAGTCGTCCACTGTCCTCCTCCTCTCTCCAACGGCATTCACCTTGGACACAATGTCCTCCCATATTTCTTTTTTTCTTGCCAATGTCACTGTGGAGGTGACAAACAGTTCTTGTTGGTGTTCAGTCACCTCCGCAATCAGGACTTGGTTTTCCTGCAGGCTGAACTTAGGATTCCTCTTCCTCTTGGCCTTCACAGGGGTCTCTGGCTGGTCCTCCTGGGTATTTGTGGGCATGTTTGTGGCCTCTGCACTGGTCCCAGCTTCTTCCATTGTCCTCTGGTATTTTCCATTTTTTTTTCTCTGCTTGGCGGGCCTTTTATAGTGCATTTTCCCGCTGAACACGTTAAATGCAGGTCTGGTGCTAATTAGCGATAGGATTCTGTCGCTGATTGGCCCTTCGCCACTTTTTTCACGTTAGCGTGCATTTTTTTATCGCCGGCACGCTAAATCTATCGCAGTCCATTCCCACGGGAAAATGTAGCTATCGGCTGTTAGCGGCGTGTTGATAATACGCCGCTAATGAGGCAATAGATTCCGGCGAACTGCGGCAATAAGGGAAATGGCGCTAAGGGGAGTTAGCGATAAATATCGCCATTTGTTGATAATATGCCCCGTAGTGTTTTCATGCCAGGGTTAAGTTGTGTTTTATCTATTACTCCTACTACATCCATCCCCATGCACCACGAACTACTTTACAATGACTGTTAACCAATAACACTTGTTGCGGTTTGAAACAAAGCCAATTATACTTAATCACGGTTTCTGAAACAATGCAGTGCTGTTGAAGAACCTTGTACCCTCTGCCTCAAAATATAATCAAACATGTCCCTTTGCCTTGTATTGAAATGAGAGGCATAAGTTTTGATGAAATTAGCAAGTTAGTCGCAGTATTGTTACGAAAAGAAATCCTTTGACTTCCTCAGCACAAAATTACAATTTGACAACAGCCAGAACTGTTTCGGAGATTCAGAGGCAGAATCAGAGCCAGTTAAAGATGCAGTACCCAACTCACTTTGTTGATATCATACATGCAATATTTAATTTTTCCACAACAAATGGTACTGTGCATCTTTTTAAGGACCTTGGTTCTGGTCTGGTGAGTGGATTTAAAGCTTTGTTTGGACTGATACCATAATTTTTTCACTCTTCATTCTCTAGTGTTTTTGGAGGATTTCCGACCATTCTACTGCTCCTCGACTGTGGTATTATCATCTTTCTCCTGATTTGACGCGGAAATCAATACATGGAGTATATGTATCCAGCTGACAAAGATGCAGAGAAATCCTAGCATGCCATTTGGGACATACTTGTCTTACCAAACTTAGTGAGATTTAGATACTGTTCTTTTGCAAAATGGACACTAAAGAAGTGAAACCTGTGTTCTGGTGTATAAACTGTCCAGCTGAAATCATCTTAGATCTACATCTGGAGCAGCCCCAAGTTGCTTTCATAGATATGGAAATACTATTGCAACCATTGCAAGCATACCAGAGACAATGCTGAGTAATGCATCTGTCCCTATTGCAAAATGCTAACTAAGATAGATCAACTGAACCAGCGTCACTCTTCGATGAGCTGCCTGATGACTGACTTGACTCACTGTTATTGCTCTAAGCTTCAAATAAAGTAGCCTCTATACTTTCTATAGTATCATAGAGCACTTTGATGTTGCAACCACTTGCTGGTCCACCTAATGTGTGAGATCACGACAACAAGCACACATTTGCGGGTTTTCTCCACAACCACATGTATGCTGCATGTGAACAAGATGACATTTTTGAATCCTCAGATGACGATTAAAAAATGTGTGACTCAAGCAAAAACACGCACAGAACATATACTGTCACAGAGACTATTTTGTGAAACAGAAGATTTTCAACTGAATATTTTTATTTTTTGCTTTTACATTTTTTTTAAAAGGTGCTTAATTTTTAAGGTGGCATATTGAGCATCATGCCTCATATATTTATTCACCAACAAGTATCCCTTTTAACTAACATAATGCTTTTATGATAATGCTTTTGATATATTATAACTTTTTTTGCTTGAAACATGCAAGGCTTAAAGAAAATAATTCATGCACATGTTATTGCATTTCTTCTTGCTATTGTATGTACCATGCTTATATGAAGTTACATTTATGGGTGCTCATTCTATGCCTTATATGTATACAATAGATTTTATGAGATTAGTTTAAATATTGAATTGTATATGTCAATGTTCTGAGATCATGGGCTTCTCTATCAATTAGATAAATCCCTATATATCCTTCCCCACATATGTTGCCACAATTCAGACATACAAGCCGGGGATGATGTAAACACCTTAAAGCCTGACTCCATCTTGAGCAGGCTGGGACTCCATTTTCTATATTTTTGCAGGATCATCAACATGTTTGCTTTGACTCAGGTGCCGTCTGACTTTATCTTTCCAAGAACCTGTGAAAGTGTCAAGTCACAAACAATGATATAGATAAGATCCCTGATGCAACATCAGTCTGGGGAGAGTGCCCTGTTATATTTATTTTAAAGTCAGACACAAACAATAGACAAAACAGTGTAGTCTGAATTACTGTAATGCAGAAAGTGGCTCTTTTGGGCGTGGTTAGCCCACACTTTTTGCCTGGAAAATGATGTAGTTTTGACTGGTAGTGCACAGGGTCCCTGCGAACCAGGTCCCCTGTGCCATATCTCCTTCCCTAAAACTGTACCTTTCGTTTTCACAATTGGCACCCCATTAGCTTACATATAAGCCCCTAGCAAAAGGTACCCCTGGCACCAAGGGCCTTGTGGTTAAAGATGGTCCCTAAGGGCTGCGGCACGAATTTTGCTACCCTCACCAGTCACATTCACACTGCCACTGCAGCCTACGTGTCTTGGTGCAGACAAAACTGAAGAGGACATGGCACACATCCCTGTGCTCCATGCCCATAGACACTGCATGAGATATAGGTAAGACACCCCTCTAGCAGGCCTTAGCCCTAAGGCAAGGTGCACTTTATCTCATGTGATGGCATATCTGCATGAGCAAATATGCCCCTGCAATATCCTTGTTGATTCCTGGATATTGTAAGTGACAAGGGAAGCAATAGTAAGTGCATGGGCTGGACAAACGTCAGTACGGGTTCCCCAGCTCCATGATGGCTTCATTGAAATTTGGTATATTTGGTACCAAACATCTCAGCATAAAAAAACCTGCACTGATTCCACTGTCAGATTTATTAAACACACAGGAACCCTTAAAGGGGTCTCCTGAAACCTATGATGGGGCCAGATTCCGTGTGCTAAATTTTATTAAGAATCCCTGGCCGATGGTCTTTATTGCCTACTAAAGAAGTGTAAAGGGGAAAAATACAAGTTAATAATATATATTTTCTCTTTTCTATGACTAAAGGACCACAAACTCTTAGGGGCATATTATCAAGAAACGGCGTTAAAATTATCGCCGGTTTAGCGGCAGAAAACTGCCGCTAAAGCGGCGATAATGGGCTTGATAATATGCCCTTGAGAATTCCAATAGAAGCCCATGTTCTGGTGTAAACATGGGCTTCTATTGTAATTCTCCAGGTCATATTATCAAGCCCATTATCGCCGCTTTAGCGGCAGTTTACTGCCGCTTAACCGGCTATAATTTTAACGCCGTGCTTGATAATATGCCCCTTAGTTTGTATGACAACGATGTATTACAATGCCAAAAATAACAGGATATAGACACACCTTAATATCAGAGTATAGAGGTATAGGAATATAATTACAGAGCCAAATCTACGAAGATAGTTCATTCGGCACAGAAGACACAAAATAATGAATTCCAAAATGAGAACACAACTGAGTATAGATGCTATGTCCAGTTCTTTCTTCATTTGTAGTTTAGAGATTTAAAAGAATAATCTGTCCCTAACCTATCCTTAAAGTGGCATCCCTACCTAACTCTCCAAACAGAATTCCCCATAAAGGTGTCAGCACGTGTTGACTTCCTAAGAAGTGCACTCACGTTAAATGGGTCAAGTAGCATAAAGCTACGGAGCTCGCTCTAAGATGCTCCCTTTCCTCAGTCAAAAGCAGAAGTCCTACCAAACTGTCCCTGCACCTAATACAAAAAGACACAAGTTACACCCCTAACAGATCACGTGATGTTATTTCAAGAACGTCTTCTTTGAGTTACTTTCCACAAATTCCAATTAATTAAGCTCTTCTCCGATGACCTTGCCTCCCAAGTTCCACCAGGCACGGAAGTTGTCCTCCCTTCTCGCTTGTTCAGACTCTTCAAAGACATTCCTTTCCTCCCCAAGTGTCGTCCTAAATCTGAAATAACGAGATCGAATTCCAGGATCTGTAGTAGGGGTGAAAAGAAACCTTCTATACACACATAAATTCTCTTTACCTTACAACTGAGGAGCAAACAAGGAGAATCGAAACTTACGAAAAGAAAAAGTTAGGCCTACAAGGTTAGCCAACATAAGAACATTTTCAATGCCAAATCACTGCACAAAACGCTACATCGTTTCATGCAGTCATTTACATAATCTAATACACTTACATTACTTAATGTTCATACTATGCATACATGTTTAAATAATGCCTCTAAATAAATGCACAATACTAATTCGATTCTGCATTATAACATTACACATCTTGTTTACATGTCTTGATACATTGATACAAGTTCGTTCTAATAACACAAATTATAACATAACCACATGATACATATATGAGTGCAGATTATTCATGAGTATAATGCACCCCTACAAATTTAAGAGCATTGAGCACTCTATCAACTCCCTCCTCTGATGACCCCTGTCATCAAATACAACACTTCTCTTTACTAATTTCTCCTTGCAGAAAAGACCGACCTAAACAGAAGTTGTTGCCTATCTTCCCTGTCTGAACTTCTCCAGATTTTTAAGATTTTGATAGTGACTGTCCTGCAGTTTTTCCATATGTCTTTCTCGTCTCCTAAGAGAATTTTCAGCCTGTCTTGCCTTATGCCACTTATATGCTCTGAAGGCACCCAACAATACAATGATACAGATTACGACTATTATGATGGGCTTTAGGATATAACCAACAATCCCCTGTCCCAAATTGCCAACCCAACTTCCAATTTTTCCAAATCCTTATCCAATTTTATCCCAAATTCCCGCAGTAGCTAAATAATGAATCTCTTGATGTATTTCAGTTATATTCTTGATATATTTCCTCAAATCCTTGCTGTTATCAGGAATATAACTACAGCACTGTTGAACCCTCAATAATGTATAGACTCCACCCTCTTTTGCCAATAATACATCTAATGCAAGACGATTCTGGAGTACCATAGCCCTTATAGACACCATCTCTCCATCCACTAATAACAGTGATTGAACTGTATTTATTGATAACTTATCCACTAAAGTGGATATCTGTCTAATATTTACATCATTCAGAACCACCCCTATACTTGGTATCATTGCACCAAACACATCACCAATAATTTCTCCCGACCTTGTGCCACGTTTCTCCCTTCGGGATCGTTTTCCTTCCAACGGCCACAAGTCTTTTATGTGGACTATTTTAGGAAATACCACAGCCAAATAACAAGTTCCATACCAATTTGGGGGCAGTCGAACGTATGCATTCCTTCCACACACAAAATACACATTAGGCACTATGGTCAATTTATCCAACATTGCCTTCTTTATGGAATCTTCAATGAGGAAAATGTGTTCACATTCAGTTTCTCCCACAAACACCTTATCATAATAATTCTGAGGTTGTCTAATGCAAAGTTTCCCTTTTTGCTGCAAATCCAAAGCTATTGGGCCAGAGCTTCCTTGTGCCTTATGATCTAACTCCTCTTGTGTCCATGGAATTACCTCATGTTTAGGATCAGGCCTAAATGATGCTTGCCTATGTCTATCCTCAATTTGGTCCACAAATTTCTTCTCTATATCGGATAATGAGCAAGTCAGATTATGTCGATGAGCGTATGCTGTATCTAAATTCACTATGGGCACAAAATATTTTGACATCCTTTCTACCTCCTTATAATAATCATATTTATTCAAATATTTAAGGACTGGAACTTCCGGTAGTACTACGTCATAATTGGAGAAGTAATACTCAAAATGGGCCTTACCATAAAACATACTCAACAATACACTACACGTGATACCATGTGTAAGGGTAAGTGATGATACCTAATACCCTCTTCCACTGACGCTGGCAATTGCATACATACATAACAATCTTTCACAACCATGGTATCCACATATTCATACAATAATCTAGCATACGCATTCAACGTAAAATCACCCTTGGATAAATCAACATGCAATAATCAACTTGTTTCTTTGATCATATCCCTATCTGATTCTATGACACCCTCTCTTATGTCTGCTGTAGGTGTCCCTAGTTCTCCTTCCTCTACAGCAATGCTTGACTCGACCATGGAGGGAATGATCACAACAGCAATAGCTATAATCACTCCCACGATAAGTGTGATCACTATACATTTCTGTCTTCGGTTCAAATTTCCAGATCAGGGTTCTCAACAAGAGGTATGCATGAAATCAAGAAAGGGGGATATTCTCAAGAGCGTGCGATAATCTTTGCCAAAATATGTTAACGCAATTTTTCACATCGCCGTCTATTGCGGGAAAATAACTCTGTGTTAACGTCGTATTCCCAACACGGCGGAAACATGCGATAGTCTCCCGACAACGTGTCAAATGTCCGCGATAAAATTACCTGGACGGGGATAAAAATCTAAACCCGAACGTGAAAAAAGTTGCGATCTGCCCAACTGCGATAAAAAATTCTGAGATAAGCAGCGCCAGGCCTGCAAGTCACACAAGTCAGGTGGGAAAAACAACTATAAAAACGGCAAACAAAATCACAACCAAGACACAAACAACCGCGAAGCACCATGGAGGTAGCCGGAGCAAGTACAGAGGACAAACAGAACCCCACAAGCCCCACGGAGGACCAGCCTGGGACCATCATTGGGGAGACGGTGGCAGGATTTGGGGGACCGGACACTGCACAACATAGCCTGACCTAACAGCAACAGGGTGAGTAACGACCAGGGACTGGGGGGGGCGGGGGGAGATGGGCACAGTGGCACACATGCACAATTAAGTATAGCACATCTCCGGACAAACCATGCCCAAGAGTCACAACTCCGAACAAGAGACCAATTTACCCAAGTCCGCAACATCTCAGCACTGTATAAGCACAGAAGTGAAAGGCACACCGCCTGAAAGAGATAAAGGCCAGCCAAATCAGAGCTGAAGGGGCAACTCACCCACAATGGAGCACACACACATAAGAATCAGAGCACCTCAACATTGACAACAATGTGGTACAAACTGCAACATTCACACAACAGAACAGAGGACACAACTGCTGCCGCTTGTGTGTAGAAAATGGCCATTCGCATGTGGCAAAGCAGGAAACTGTGAGATGATAATGTACAAGTACACCCTCACATCCCTGATGGTGCAGAAGTGTCAACTGTCCCGCATCAAACTAACATCTCTTCACAAACAGTCACAATGTACATTGTCATGCAGTCTGTATGTAAACTTGTACAATGCGTGAACATACATGTGAACACAATGTCAATCTGCATCTCCCCCTCACATTGCAGAGGGAGAATCAACACCTCCTGCAGAGCAGACCCAACAACACAGCACTGATGATGAAGAGGACCACACCAACATCTACACCAACGCCCTCCAACAGCTCATGGACAGCTCCGGCACCTCACCTCCAGCAGCAGGGCAGCCCAGCTGCATCAATGAGACCCCACCCCCTGCACAGACCACACAGCAGGAAGCACCCACCACCACGACTGTGTCCCATGACCCCCACGACCAACACATGGCATACCAACGCCATGTGTTCGGGTGCCAGGAGAAGATGGCTGACCAGCTGCGAGTGGGGTCCGAACTCATGTAGCCAAACTAGATGCCATAAGTGGGTGTCTAAGTCCCATCAGGGACGACTTACAGTCCCTAACGGACACCAACTGTCCCTCCATGCTCTCCAACAATCCATGGCTGACATCGCTGGAGTCATGACTCTGAGCCAAGAACAACTGTCTAGTCAGAGTGACTCCAGCGATGTCAGCCGGGAGTTGGGACACATAAGGAGAATGATGGAGAGCTTGGAGCGGATGCAGGCGGAAAGAATGTTTACCACGGCTGCACACCAGTCAGATGTAGCTGTGATCCTCCATGCCCTGCAGATCCTCGTCATGGCATTGCCACCACAAGGCCTGGCGCGGATGAATGCTGCTGCTACTACTCCATCCACATCTCCGCCCCCTGAAGTGTCAGTGCCACACACTGCGGCAGACATTCCACCTCCGGCCCCTGATGTGTCACTGCCACACAGTGATGCAGAAAAAACACCACCACCCGCATGTGAGGCACCGGACACATCAGAGGACAGAGATGATGATGAATCGGGCTGTGTGGTAAGAATGAAGTGGTAGCATTCATCTCCGCCATATGGCCTGTTTCAGCTTGGTTCTGCCCTCTGCATCATGCCCTGGAATAACACCTTCCACTGTCCCCCGATACACTCAGCGACACTGACCTTGGACCGCGACATGGACTGCCATATTTGTTTTGGTTACCAATGACACAGCAAGCACACTGCGTACTGAAGTCTTCCACTCCCGATGAACTTGTCAATCCATAAAGGACTCCGGCTGGCCCTCCACGGGGCAACATTGCAAAGTGGGGTTTGCATGGCCCTGTACTGGTCCAGCTTCAACGCTCCACTGAATGTGAATAAGACATTCTAATTCACACAGATGTGTCATGGCTATGCTCAATCAAATATGAAAGTATGGATGAATGTAGGGACAGTGATTCCACAAAAAGGTACTCCCTGGGTAATGCTATCAGTGCGCATATATGGCCGTGACCCAGATAGGCAGTGAGACACACATTGTCATTCAAACCAACACGGGTAAGATTAGTGCCACAACATGCAGACCAATGCAGCAGTGTGTCAGAATGAGGAACGTTGCCAAGCGCCGCTGACCACTCCGGGGGAGTGCCTCACCTTTCACAGGTGTGTGTTGTTCGGCGTTGTTGTCCGCTCATGTATTCGGAGTCCAGGCGAATGCAGCCATGTCCACTGTTGTCGTGGGATATGTGACCAGATCTCCAAGATGCAACAAGGTGTTGGGACATGTGCAATGGGTTCCAATCTGTTGTGGCTGCAGGTACGTAGTTACTCGTCCATAAAAGCGATTGCAGCTTCGTAGGCTATCATTTCCAACATGAGCTCGTTGTCGACTTCATCAAACAGGACGGCGAGGCCATCCATTAGCAGGTCCGGACAGATGTGCTGCGTCCACCCCTTTCACCAATTAGCACTACAGTCCAATAGGGGAGCGGTTCAATGTGGCCACTGCACACGAGGAGTTGTGCAATCTCCCAGGTCCAGCTACCAGCATGTATGCCAAGTATCAAGGCATCCCATAAACGGGTATCACAGTGACACTCCTGGTCGTGGGCCAACAGGGGCGCACACACATGTCAAAATCCAGTACAGCTACCGTCCTGTTGGATAGGCAGACATCCATGGACCACTCGAATATGCACGATCGACAATGCAACACAGGCTGAACGCAGGTGATGTTGGCAAGGCGGAAGCTTAGCCGGGAACTGATCCGCAGCACTGCCAATGGCAGTGCCTCCAGTAAATGCAGCATACGTGCACGGTACAGTTCCATGTGACAGGGGTTGTGCATGTGTCCGGGATGTTCTGCCATTGCGTTAGTGGCTCTGGTTGAAGCTGCACTGTTCTGACCTGCGCCAGTTCTGTGGATGAAATGCCACAGCTCGGATCAATGAGTTGTTTTAATGTGCAACGGTTGTACGCCTGGGATGGTGTGGGAGTAAGTGTGAAGAGCATTCCATGCAAGATAACTTCGAGCAAGGACTTCTGTGTGTGGGGTGTGTATACGTTGGTCTTTCATCAGGCTGTGCGTAGTGTGGGAGTCGTCATCAGCTGCTATAGTATCTGTCCGGGGGTGCCGGGCACATGCAATTCCGAGGTTGGAGGTGCAGATGTGCTTCCACCTGATAGTTCAGACAAAGGAGCTTTCATCCCTTATGTTAGTTTCTCATCTGCTTGCATTCAGGAAATGTGAAGTGGCTTGTTGGGGGTGGGGTGGGATGTGTGCGACTTTGGGATTCATGTTTGACATGTCTTGCATGTGGCAGATGTGCGGCATCACTGTGTGTTACGTTGCCTCACAGCTGCTCCTTCCTCCCCCGAGCCTATTTACTTGTGCGCGCAGCGCGGTTGCATCACTTGCACTCCAACGGCACACCATTGTCATGCCTGTCTGCGCATGTCCACAAGCCTGACAACCACACTGTGATGTTGTCCGTTGAAGGTGGGCGGCCACGTGAGTGTAGGTCTATGGTAAGGATAGGGCGGACACAGATGTAGAGTCCATTCGTGGCTGAACTCGCACTGCGAGTAGGTCTAGGCATTTGGGTCTTGCAGCGGCATTACAGATACACACAACACTTGGCATGTATGAGCCAAGACCCCGAGCGGTCTTCCGCGCCTTCATTTCTCCGTTCGTGCGAGCCCGCCCTCAGGGTGCATGCTACATTGCAACATTGTCGATTGCAGGCAGGTTGGCGCCGACACTACAACAGAGACACACGCATTAGTTACTTCCTTGTCCAGGCCAGAACCGAACCACGCCCAGAGTCCCGGGCAAATCCTTCACACCCCTACGCTGGCCTGGCATACGCCGGCCCAGCCCACTCCGCTTACGCTTACAGGGGGGGGGACAGAGCTAATAATAATAATAATACTGATGCTTATAAAGCGCGACAGCTACCCCTGATAGGGGTGTCCCGGCGCTGAAACAACAGATAAATGCGCCCAGAGCGAGCACCAGTACCAGCGAACCCTCTCTAGTCAGCCATAAAGAGCCATGTCTTCAGGGCCCTTCTAAAACAGGCTTCGGAATTGATCTGTCGCAGGGGCCCTGGCAAAGCATTCCATAGTGATGCCGTTCTGACGTAAAGCTCTGCCGCCCAAACGTGATTTCACAAAACGTGGGGTACACAGCAAATTGTGAGAATTGGATCGTAAAGTACGAATTTGCTTATAAGGACACAGCCTATCCTTCAAATACCTAGGGCATTTGCCATTAAGGGCCCGGTAGGCCAGCGTCATAGCCTTAAACTTAATTTGTTTCTCGACTGGAAGCCAGTGGAGCTTTTGTAGGTGCGGAGAGACATGCTGTTGAAACGGTATCCGACAGACCAGCCTCGCAGCCGCATTCTGAATCATCTGAAGTCGGTGGATGGCATACTTGGGGAGGCCTAGATATAGACTATTAGCGTAGTCCAGCCTGGATGTAACTGTGGCATGGACTACAGTTTTACGACAGTCTTCCGGTAGAAAGTGTAAGACTTTCCGGAGATTTTTTAGTTTGCTGAAGCAGGTAGCAGAGACCTGCTGTATTTGAGTTGAGAAAGAGAGGTCCGCCTCCCATCTCACTCCTAAATTTCGAATACGTGTGGCAGGGTGAGGAGGAGGACCCATTTCTGACGGCCACCATAAATCAGAGTCTGGCACTGTACCTTTCCCAAAGAACAGAACCTCTGTCTTCTCCGCATTAAGCTTTAATTTATTCGAGTTCATCCATAGGGCTATGTCGCGAAGACAGCCCTTAAAGTTCTTAAAGGCATCTATCGTCCTCTCCTTAAATGGAAACACTAATTGGGTGTCGTCAGCGTAGGAGATCGCCTTCACTCCCCAGTTGGCAATCAGGGCAAACAGTGGGGCCAGATATAAGTTAAAAAGCAAGGGACTCAGAGCTGAGCCCTGGGGGACACCGCACCAGAGCTGTTTAGGTTCAGCTTCAAACGGTTGGAGAGCAACTCTCTGCGTGCGCCCACACAGATAGGATGTCAGCCAGGCCAGGACTTTTCACCAAAGCCTGCCCCTTGTAGTCTCTGGATCAATATGATGTGATCAACAGTGTCGAACGCGGCGGATAGATCCAGGAGCACCAGTAATACTGATGCCCCTGAATCCAATGACCATCTCACCGACTCAGCCACCTCAAGGAGAGCGGTCTCCGTACTGAATCCCGCTCGAAAACCAGATTGTGTGTCATGCAGTACACTATGCTGCTCAATAAAAGTGGTCAGTTGTCGCTGGACCAACTTCTCCAGCATCTTTCCAGGGGTGGGAAGCAGAGAGATGGGTCTAAGGTTGCCAAGGTCGCCTGGGTCACCATTTGGTTTCTTTTGCAGAGGAAGAAGTGTTGCGAGTTTCCATTGGTCAGGAAAGATGCCTGTATCTAGGGAAGTGTTCCATATATGAAGCAGCCCACCCATCAGGGAGAACGCTAACATTTTCCACAATTTGGGAGGGCAGGGGTCATTTGGAGCGCCCGAGCGGCATTTGTGAATTACATCTAGCGCATCCTGAGATGAGATCGGTGTGAAGTTAGTGAATAAAAGAACCTCACCCGAGCCCTGGGAAAGATCTGATTTCTCTGTTGCCTCAGGGGTCGAGAAGGAGTCGTAGACCTTTAAAATTTTATTGTCAAAGTGACTAGCGATTTTTTTCACACAAAGCCAGGGACGGAATCAATCCCCTCTCTATAGCCTTAGGTTTAAGAAAAGTTTGGACTACTTTAAAAACCTCTGTGGTGGAGTGGTCGGCGTTGTGAATGCATGTGACAATATAGTCTCGCCTGGCTGTTTTTAGGGATTTGTGAAAGTCTTTTAATGCTTTTTTGTAGGTACCCTTCGCTAGGTCGCAGTTAGCGCACCCTCCACTGGCGCTTCAATTTTTTGCACCTGCTTTTTAATTCTTTAAGGGCATCAGAGAACCAGGGAGCTGAGGGGGATAGTCTAATAGATTTCACTAC
Source organism: Calotriton arnoldi (assembly GCA_963921515.1). Taxonomy (NCBI): domain Eukaryota; kingdom Metazoa; phylum Chordata; class Amphibia; order Caudata; family Salamandridae; genus Calotriton; species Calotriton arnoldi. The sequence goes on from CAWUFW010014125.1 coordinate 275,845, forward strand.
TCTGGCCGGCGCGACTGACTCCACGGCAGTGGCAATGATTGATGTAAAGCAACTGCGTCTACATTGGGGTCTGTGGAAAAGCAGGGGTAATTGTCCAGCAAAATAGGGCTTATTGAAGCCTCAGACAAATTCTTCCAGTTTCTCTTAAGAATAAAACGCGTGTCTTTAGCTTGGCTCGGTTTTGGCAGTGAAAAAGAAAACGGGATCAGATAATGATCTGACCAGACCAGTGGGGACGGTGGCTCCACATCCATGGTAGTGATATTCGTGAAGACTAAGTCCAAAGTGTGCCCTGCTTTATGGGTCGGTGCGGACACCTGTTGTACAAGATTGGCCCCTGCTAAGGAAGCGACCAATTGCGTTGCTTGTGGACAGTTCAAATCGTCCACATGCAAATTAAAATCACCCAGAGCTATAAAATTGGTATACAATACTAATTTTTGGGCAATGAAATTGCACAAAATCTGGGATGCAGTTGTTACACAATCAGGTGGTCTGTAGATAAGAATGCCCGCTAGGGCAGTCGAGGGGTTGATTTGTAAACAAAAATTTAGACCCTCGATGCCCTGAATAAGGAGAGGGGCAGAGAACACTAGCTCCCAAGAGTCTTTAAAAATGATAGCCACCCCACCCCCCCTCTTGTCACCATCTCGATTGGCGTAGCACATTTTGAAACCTGGTGGAATAGCTAGGGCAATTGTTGACATTGTATCCGTGTTTAACCAGGTTTCAGTTAAAAACATAACATCCCAAGTAGCCTCAATTAAAGATGACCAGATATCCTCCGCGTGTTTGGGGAATGATCTGCAATTAACGAGACACGCCTTAATTTTGGCATTGCGCCCGTTTAACAAACACCGGGGGGTAACCTTTGTCAAATTGAAAAGCACACCCTGATTCAAAAGCTGACCGCAAGCGCCACAGCTGAGCGGCAATGGGGAATTAGCTAGATCAATCAGGTGTGTTTCTGAGCAAAGAGAGCCTTGGAAGCACATCAGGTCGTCTCGCGACCAACAAATGGCTTCATCTCCTCCACTACCGGCAGCATGGCCGGTGCCGGACGCGATCCGGTCGCGGACGGGCGCAGACGGGCTTGCCTTTGGCGCGCCCGCTGCGCGCGTCCGCTACGCGGCCGGCCGGTCCTCTGAAACATATACCCGGGGGCAGGAAGTGAGGCGCAATGTGGGCGGAGTCGCGTCTGTCCCTCCGTGCAATCGGCACTGTTCGCCGTGACGGACCGGGGACCACGTAACCAGAACTCAAGAACCACAGTAAGCGTTTTAATTTTTTTTTAAAACTAATCTAATCTTGTGTTAAAACAATGTGCAAACAGAGCAAAATAGCAGCAATCTAGCAGCTGGCCTCGCGGCGCGCATTTACCTAGTGCTGCGCGGCCGGCCGGTCCTCTGAAACATATACCCGGGGGCAGGAAGTGAGGCGCAATGTGGGCGGAGTCGCGTCTGTCCCTCCGTGCAATCGGCACTGTTCGCCGTGACGGACCGGGGACCACGTAACCAGAACTCAAGCACCACAGTAAGCGTTTATAAATTTTTTTAAAACTAATCTAATCTCGTGTTAAAACAATGTGCAAACAGAGCAAAATAGCAGCAATCTAGCAGCTGGCCTCGCGGCGCGCATTTACCTAGTGCTACGTGTCCAAGGTCTTAGACACTGCCTGAGGTGACATGGTTGCATCCGCAGTCCACAGCACAAGGTAAGGTGGTAGGGCCCTGGCCCATCATGCATACATAATGACCACAAGGACACACTTATATAGATAGTGGAACTGGCTACGGGCACGTGCGCCCGGCCACTTTTTATTGCCAGGGTCACATGACCAGTGACGCCTGTGCTGGGTGGGTGTGGGGTGAGTGTAAGCCAGCACTCAGGGAGTGGTTGGTGCTGGCAACAACTATAACAGTGATCTTCGTATTACACACACAGATTCAATCATAAAGGGTCCATGACTTGCAGTGCACTGAGGTAGGGGCACCAGATCTGGAATCACACACAAAACATTCAAACATAAAGGGTCCATGACTTGTGGTGCACTGAGGTAGGGGCACCAGAGATGAGCGTGCTCAAGTGCAGTGATTGTTAATCATTGTGTCCCTTCAGGATATTTCCGCTGCAGCTGCAGTGGGGTGTGGTACACCTGCCTCATCTTCATCATCATCGTCCCAGGTCTTCTCCACTGCCTGAGACGACATTGTCGCGTCAGCTGTCCACAGCACAAAACTCAATCATAAAGGGTACATGTGTTGTGGTGCACTGAGTTGGTGGCACCTGAAGCGCTCAGCGGGTGTGCAGCCAGAGATGATGGCGTGTCCTCGCAGGTCAGGATTGGATTTGATTTGAGAGCCCTGCTGACCGCAGTGTAGTCCGGAGGCAGCGGTCAGCAAGTGCCCACAGCCACGTGACGATGACTTGTGGTGCACTGAGTTGGTGGCACCTAAAGCGCTCAGCGGGTGTGCAGCCAGAGATGATGGCGTGTCCGCGCAGGTCAGGATTGGATTGGATTTGAGAGCCCTGCTGACCGCAGTGTATGCCGGAGGCAGCAGTCAGCAAGGGCCCACAGCCACGTGACGATGACTTGTGGTGCACTAAGTTGGTGTCACCTGAAGCGCTCAGCGGGTGTGCAGCCAGAGATGATGGCATGTCCTCGCAGGTCAGGATTGGATTTGATTTGAGGGCCCTGCTGACCGCAGTGTAGGCCGCAGACAGTAGTCAGCAGACACATAACTCCGCGGTGCTGTGCCGCTGGGTGCGCTGGGGGCCTGTGTCGCGGAGCCAGCAATCGGCTGAGGAGGCTGGCGGTAATGGCGGCGGACTCGTGGCAGGGTGAGGGGCGCCTCCCTGGCAGACGTGTTGGCCATCCGGGAAGTGAACCACGCCCAGATCCCCGGCCTATTTATTCACACTCCTACGCTGGCCTGGCATACGCCGGACCAGCCCACTCCGCTTATGCTTATAGGGAGGGACGACATGGATACATGAACGGGGTCTTCCCCACTGCCTGAGGTAACATGGTTGTGTCCACTGTCCACAACACTACAAACACCTGCATGGTCAGTAGCTCCATGACATGTGTTGGTCTTCAATGTGGCTCTGGGCTGGGCTTCCTTTCATGCTGCAGGTTGTCGTCCTGCTTTACACCAGTAAAAGGCAGGTGTTAAATCCCTGCTGCTAACGCGCATTATCGCCTGTTTTTGGGTCGCATCGCGGATCTGGCTGGTCGTTGACAATATCGCGAAGTGGTGTTTTCGTGTGTTTTTGCACGGGAACGCCTACTCTGCATATCATTAGTGTTAGTTGTCGCTCTCATCCGTGACGATGTTTTTTGCGGAGGATATCGCTGGGAAACTGGTGATATCGGCAGTTTGCACCAGCTTGAGAATAGTGCGATAAGTCTATCGCCACCTTTGCGGCGCTAAAGTGCCGATAAATCGGCGATGACTCCTTGAGAATATGCCCCAAAGTCTCTTCCTTTCACTTAATTGTCGGTGTACAAAGTTCTTACAATAATCTTCCTTTTGTTCAGTGATAATTATTTACAGTTCATCAACAGACGTCCCTAACCCTCTTTCTTCTTCTACTGAAAGTCCCTAAATTTATTCTTCTTCCTCTTGGGCCTAGGTTATCTTCTTTTAAGATGCTGATTACGTTTTCTTTTATGTGTTCAGTTCAATTTTCATCATAAATCAAATTTGGGCTGATTGTATCAATAATGAGTTCCAAAATTTCCATACGAAAAGCTTCCAATTCTTGAGCCGAAGGTTGTCGACCAAATGATGGGAACAAAAGTTGGGTCAAGATCAAAAGTCGTAATGCACTCAGCCTTGGAGGATCGGGTACTGTGAGAGTCAAGAGCCCGAGGGCCTCAACTCCAGGGACCAACAATTCAATGTCAAATATCAGTGAGTTTACTCCGCTTCTCTGTCAACCAACCATGCACTCTTATCTTGAATGTGCACTGGTGAGTTTCGCAGAGGCATTATGGACCAACTTCCCAGTACCCTACCTTATAACCAGTGTGTCTATTTCCACTAGGGCTACGCAATAGGGTTCATGGAGGAGGGCCGGATACTGGAGGCTGTTGAGATCTTGTTGTCGACCTGCGAGGCAACAAGATTTTATTAACCTTATTGTATTAGTTGTATTTTAACACACCACTAATCCCTTCCTTCCTTTCTAAATAATTAGTTATGTTGAGTACTCTTCCTACCTGCGACCTTGAGATGTTGGGCACTGCGTCTTAGTAGTCTTGTGATGGTTGGATTAGTCACCGTGTTGATTTACGAGAGGGGGAGTATAGTTGAGCGAAGTGTTCTTCAGTCTTCTTTGTCTGAGAAATAAATATTGAATTATTTCTCTAAACTAATTGTTGTTAGCTGTTTACTTTAACTGTTTTATCTCGTGTTTTTTTTTTAATCAAACACTTACTTTCAATATGACCCCCAGGTGTGTTCCATCACTGGAGTAAAATAAACAAAAGAGAAAAAACAAACAAAAACACTCTGCATTGTGTAAAGCGACAAAATGTTAAACTTTCATCATGAGGAATCTTTTTCTTGAATAATATTGTCCTTTCCTTCAAAGCTTTAATTCTAAATAAATGTCCTAACTTGTTCCTCCTTTTTAAGAAAAATTGTCTTTTGTTTTTCATTTTATCGTCCTAGCAGTTATTTCTGTCTTGCGATGGGCGTCAAAACAAATGAATAATGCACTGAACTTTCCTTTTCTTTTCCACAGGTTTGACGCTGAAAGAAGACCAAATTGCTGCTTCACTGCCGAGATGTCTGCCAAGAAGAAAAACAGAGTGGAAGAGGAGTTGTGACGACCTCCAGGTAAGCGTCCCTGGAAACCTGCACTTGTCCTGACAACCGATGAAAGGCTAAGCACCTTCCAGAAGTCGGATGTGCCATTAAATAGTATTGCCACACCCAAGATGGCCGCCACGCCAACATACGCTCTGCGTGACGCGGCGTGCAGCGTTCTTTAATTCTTTTCTTTATTTCAGGCTGCAGGCTGCGATGCAGACATGTTTTTTGCTCCGGTCCAAGTCAGATTTCACCTTGCGCAATAGAAGCCCGTAATGTTACAATCTGCATACAAGCTTAAAACCAGAATCTCTAAATACAAAGTTCTTGCTCATTATTTCCTTTTACAAACCAGAATCTCTAAATAAAAACGTTTGTGCTCATTATTTCCCTTTTACATGTGTATGAGACACTCGTACTTTGTGCTACAATATTACTTACAGTGTTAACACAATATACATATAGACATTGCCAATACAGTCATGTGCATTAATAATCATTACATTATACACACAACCGGTCGTACTGGTTGCACGGGATAGGGGTGAGTTTTTATATTTAAATAGCTCTGCGAGTAGCATAGGATTTATGACAGTCTCACTCTTCCAGAGCCCAGTCTCCCGGACCTCTCCTGTCTCTGCATCAGTGACCAGATACGTCCACTCTGGAGCAGCATACTTCCGAGACGACACTCGTTCTCTCTTTGATCTCCTTAAACCTTCTTCACCTCGATCTGTGTCACTTTGATCAGATTCAGATGTCTCGGAGATAGGAGCAAGATCCTTTTCTGATGTAAGCCTTAAATTCAGCCTCTCTTTTCTCATAGGCCACGTTTCACTTCCGGTCTCTGCTCTCTTCCTCTATTTGTATCCGTGTCTGCCCCACACCAACTTGCTCAACTGGGTCTAGCGCTGCATCTTCTCGAACGATACCATCTATCTCAGAGTCTGTACCTAGATCTTGTACAGCTTGGTCTTTTTCAGATCGATCCAACAGACCATCAGTCTCAGCAGAAACCCTTACAGCTTGTCTCGTCCCCTCCTCTGACCCTCTACCTTCTGTTGGGGTTCTCTGGCCGAGGGGAGCTGTATCTTCCAAGGGTTCTGGAACTCTGCGAGTGTGGGAAGCGTGAATCCAATTTGGTAATCCTCCGCACTTCACAGCTGTGCTCGTAACGAGGATCACCTGGTATGGTCCCCGCCACCTCGCATCAAGGCAGTTCTTCCTCACGTGCTTCCGGACCAGGACCCAGTCCCCCGGACTTAGGTCATGCAGGAGATCTTTCGAGGTGGGTGCAGTTGCAGCCTCAACCTGGTGAGACATAGAATTAACCTCATCAGCAAGTCCCTTGCAATAATCAAGAACCAAATCATCGGTGATGTTTATCAATGCTGCAGCTGGCACTGCAGGTAATCGCATCGCCCCCCTCATCAAGATCTCATGGGGTGAAAGTTCTGTTCTCCTATCAGGAGTGCTACGCAAGCTCATCAGCACCAAGGGCAGCGCATCCGGCCACTTCAAAGACGTCGACGAACAGACCTTTGCCACTCTCATTTCGATAGTCCCATTTATTTGCTCCACCAGACCAGACGCATCCGGCCTATAGCTACAGTGTAATTTTTTATCCACTTGCAAGGCAGCACACAACAATTTTATGATTTCACTATGAAAGTGAGTTCCTCTGTCCGATTCCAATGAGGTCGGAAATCCGAACCGTGGGATAACCTCTCTAAGTAACAATTTTGCCACTGTGAGACTGTCACACCTCCTGGTTGGATATGCTTCCACCCAACGCGAAAAAACACACACCACCACCAAAACATACCTCAATCTGTTGCACCTGGGTATCTCTATAAATCCAATTGTATCCTATTAAAAGGACCTCCTGACCTCCCAATATGACTCAAAGCAACCACTGTTTTCTTATCTGCATTCATTTGCTGACAAGTAACACACCTATGACACACAGCTTCAGCATACACACGAAATCGTGGGTTGTACCAAGTCTGTCGAAACACCCTCACCATAGCATCTCTCCCAAGATGGTTGGCTCCATGAATATGTCTCGCCATAGGACTCAATAAACTGTTAGGTAAGACTGTCCTCTCATCTGTAGACGCCCAGATGCCGCCTCCCCTTCTCTCACAACCTGCTCTAATCCATGCAGCTTCTTCCTCTTCAGGGACTCCTTCTTGGAGACGCTTGATCTCATCCCATGTGTCAGCTGCAGCCAACATCATGCTAAGCTCGGTATTTTCTGTACTCTCTCCTACATATTCTCCATTGAATATACAAGCATGCATGGCACAAAAACGAGCAACTTCATCCGCATAGCGGTTTCCCTTAGTTACAAAATCTTCTCCTCTTCCGTGGCCTGCACACTTGACCACTGCTATTTCTTTAGGTTTTTGTAAAGCCTCCAACAATTGCCGCACATATTCTCCATTTCTAATGGGAGATCCTGATGACGTTAAGAATCCCCTCTGTGACCACAACTTCCCGAGTCATGAACAACACCAAACCCATATTGACTATGGGTGAAGATAGTCACTCGGACTCGATCAGAAATAAAACATGCACGTATCAGGGCAATGATTTCAGCCACTTGAGCGGAATATACTCCTTGTAAACAAGCAGCCTCCACAACTCCAGAAATAGTACAAACAGAAAAAGCTGCTCTTAAGCAACCCCCATTGTCTCTTAAGCATGAACTATCTACAAAGAAGGTTAAATCAAATTCAGATAAGCATTCATCAACAATGTCGGGTCTGGGCTTGGATGAAAGCTCGGTCATATCTAGGCAGTCGTGCTCTTCACAATCTTCCCCCTCAACTGGTGGAAATGGCAACAATGTGGCAGGATTTAACATAGTACACCTTTTCAAATTTACATTTTCCGATGCTAGTATAACCTGCTCATACTTAGTAAGCCTATTATTGGTAAGATGCTGGGTCTTTGTTCTCGTCATCAGGAGTTCCACAGAGTGCAGTACATAGACAGTGAGCGGATGACCCATCACAATACTTTCACATCTCTCAATACTGACACCTGTTGCAGCTACGGATTTGAGACATCCGGGCAACGCTGAAGCTACCGCATTGAGGGAAGCTGAAAAGTATGCCACTGGCCTACGGGCACCCCCATGTGTCTGAGTAAGGACCGCTATTGCGCACCCCTCCCTCTCATAGCAAAAGAGCAAAAACGCTTTGTTGTAATCTGGCATTCCCAGAGCTGGAGCCCGACATAGGCTCTCTCTCAACTCTTGGAAGGCAACCAAACAATCATCATCCCATGGTACCGGATCACTGATATCCTTCCGTGTCAACCTTAGCAAAGGTTTTGCTTTAAGGGAAAAGTTTGGGATCCACTGTCGACAATAGCCGTCCATCCCCAAATACATTCAGACTTCTTTTTGCGTCTTAGGAGTACCCATTTGCAGGATTGCTTCTATACGATCTGGTGACACCTTTCTCTTACTTTTCTCAATCCAATGACCTAGATGCTGAAGCTCAGACAGACAGCACTGTAACTTGTTCCGGGACACCTTGTGTCCATTCTCTGCCAGATGATTCAGCAAAGTCACAGTATCTATCCTACAAGCGTCCTCTGTCTCTGAGACAACTAGAAGATCATCAATGTACTGGAAAAGAACCGAGTTCTGGGTCAGTACCAGACTCTCAAAATTCTTTTTCAATATTTGATTAAAAATGGATGGACTCTCAGTATACCCTTGTGGGATACGACACGATCCTCCAGCCGGAAAGCGAATAAAAATTGGCTCTCCTCATCGAGCGGTATCGAAAAGAATGCTTGGCACAGGTCAATGACTGTAAACCAGTCTGCCTCGCACGGTATTTGAAACAAGATCACTGCTGGATTCGGTACCACAGGACAACATGGAATTACGATCTCGTTAATTCTCCTCAAATCCTGAACTATTGTGTACTTGCCACTAGGCTTTTGCATTCCCATTATAGGTGAATTACAGGGACTTCCCCTTATCTCTTTTAGAATGCCTTGTGCAATCATAGACTCTATTACAGGTCTTATTCCCGCCACTGTCTCAGGCGTCAATTTATACTGTGGCGTCCTAGGAAATTCAGCATTGGGTTTGACTTGTATCTTAACTGGTTCCACTCCCCGAATCAAACCTATCTCTTCACCAGTAAAGTCCCATACCACAGGAGAGACTGAGTCTCTCAGATCAGGTGGCAATTCTTCCGCTGTCAGAACAATGAACACTTCCGCACATAAATTCTGACTAACCACCTTAAAATCGGCATCGTCATCGTACGTCTGCAGCTCTACTCCTTTGGGAGTGCAATATAGAGTACAATTTAACTTGCACAACAGATCACGTCCTAATAAGCAAACAGGACTCGAGTCACATACGACAAACTGGTGTTGATCCTGAAATATTCCTTTTTTCACAGGTAACTCATCTGTCAGTGGATTTGTCATCTTTTGATTGGAAACTCCTACAACCAGAATCGTTTGTCCAGAAAGGGACAAATTGGGAATCACAGCTGACCTTACAGTAGAACGGGCAGTGCCAGTGTCAATCAGGAAAGTGATGGGGTGACCATTAACCTCTGCCTCCACATAGGGTCCCCTCTGGTCTACTTCCAACACTGCCCCGAGAGTACAGCCTTGGTCCCCTTCCAAACCCTGTCCTTCCAAAGGGCCCGAATCAGAATAGTCTAATATTTCAATAAAAGGCATCTGTTGGTACATCTGATTGCCTTGAGGAATCCTAGGGGGTTGAGGCACCTGCACCAAGTGGTCAGAACTTCCCCCGTACATTGATCTAGCTCTGGTCACTGTGTTCACCCCCTCGGATACTTGGACATTTTCCCCATACTGCACCTGATTTGCTGGATTTGAGCGACACTCACGCTTTCAATGCCCAAACTTGTGACAATAATGACATGCGGTATTCCTCCTTGGGTTAATCCATTCACTTCCTGTCCCAGGAACCATTCCTCTCCCTCTCCCTTGTCCTGGACAGCCTCCCATATACTGTTTAGCGCCTCGTCCACTCCCTCCTCCATTCCCTTGCAACAAATCTGGTCTCTCTGCATTCCTCAACTGCACCATCATCAACTTATCCTTCATCTTCTTATGGGTGGATTCTACTTGATCGCTACAATATTTAGCATAATGCAAAATCTCATCCACTGACTTGTTCTGCCAACAGATCAAATGCTGTTGGATCATTAAACTAATCTCAGTTCTCAAGCCTAACACAAATTTGGAGACAAACTGTCCCATATCCTTCTGTTCCAGGGCATCCAGCCCACTATGGTGTTTAAAAGCTAATAGGAGCTTCTCATAATAGTCATGTACTGATTCCTTAGGCTCCTGAGTGGTACGATCAATCTTAAGCCAATCAATACTTTGGGGGGCAATTTTAGACTGGAGCCATGTGATCACCTGTTCATACTTTCTCATCACCTCAGCTGACGGTCCATTCGTTACTGCATCTCTTTTGGTTCTACGACAGGCCACTCAATTGCTATTTTACATGCCATCCACAAATCTCCTGGGACCACAATTTCAAACAAGGTGTTTAAATATATCCACAATACCTTGGATATTTTCACAAACCGATCAACTTGTTTATACCATTCTGCAGGTTTTTCCCTCAGCCAAGGAAAATTATTCGTAAAAGCTGCCAAATCACCCCTGCTCCAAGGGACATGCACATACCCTCCATTCTGTACCTCTCGCAATGGGTAATTCCGTACATTCTCCACTCCCCCTCCGGGAGGCGGAGTGTGCCCTATCCCTTCCTTAGCATCTTTCTTCTTAGACCACCTCGCTTCCCATACTCCCAACTCTTTCCACGGTCAAATTCCTATGATCAGTTCTCGGATGTGAGTTTTCAACCATGCTGTCCTCCTTTCTTCCAGTTCCTGATCAGTGTACTCTAACCTGTGAGTCCCCTGTAACATCTTTGTCTTCGTCAAATCCACAACATATTTTCGTGCCAACTGGGCTATCCCTTCATACGCCCTTTTTGCCTTCCTAATAACATCCTTGGCCACAAACAACAGCTCGTCTGGTTCATATAACTCTATCCTCTTTATAGGCAAATTTCCTACAATCATCTCATCTAATTCTGCCTTTAACTTCAACACATCCAACAACTTTTCCTTCATCGCCACTCTGAGTGTCCCTTGATTCGTCACATCGCACTGTCCTTCTCTGTCACAACTCTGACTTCTCCTTCGATCCTCTTTCCCTTCAGTTTGTAAACTAGGGTGGGTTTCCCTCTCACAACTCTGGCTCTTCCACCGTCTCTCCGATCCTTCATTCGAGATCCCAAGTGGTGTTCTATCCCCCTCCTGTCCCATTCCTTCCTCCATTGGCCTCCTCATAGAATCCCTCACTGGCGGGACCCACATTGTTATTTCTGACCTAGAATTCCTCAATGCACCTGTCTGTCTTCATTCAGACCCACTGCACACCCTTGAAGGATCTGCCATTGCGGGCATTGGAGTGCTAGTTTCCACAGGCGCCAAAGATACACCCGTGGTTCCCATCGTAATGGTTCCTCCAGAGATAGTTTCTTCCCCCACTCCTGTCTGTTGTTGACTCCTATCTATTCCTCTGCTCGGATCATATATTGAAACCACGGGTCCGATAGTAACCAAGACCGTGAGGGCTTCTGGCAACTGTATACCACAACCAGCCCTTCTGGTCTCTGGATTTCCAATTGTCGACCATACCGCCTTGTCTGTTCCCACCGCAATCTTTACTACTACTGTTGTATCCAAGCCTATCGGCGTCATCCCCCCTCCCTCCATACTTCTCTCTGTCTGTCCTCTTCTCCCCACCTCAAGTCGTGGTATCAGAGGTGGGGGACGCTACGATAGCATTCTATCTAACAGACTATCCTCCGAATCACTGTCATCCTCAGTATTTCCTGTCTGTACACCAGCCCCTTGAATCAACAGTGGGTATAATCGTTCTCCCTCAATGGTATCGACTCTCCACTTTTTCAAATCTGCATCCCACCGAGCATCCTGATACGACTTCATTGCTCTTTTCATCCTTCCCTGTGAGTTTTCTCTTTTCCTAGCTTGTGCTGCTCTCATCCATGCATCTAATGCCTCAAATTGTGTAGGTCTGGGTGGAGGTTTTAGTGAAGACATCACTCCCCTTAATTGAAACAACACATCCATTCGAAATGACCCGTATCGTGGGAACGCCAATTCTCCCTCCTTTTCTGTAATCTTATGCCAATTTTGGAGCCACACTATTGTATGTAGTCCTACATTTGTTGCCATATAATGTGCCTGGGTATCCTCTGGTGGGGCTTCTTCCCCTACCCGAGTCACCACACCTGTATCTCCTCTACATAAATCTCACAAAACTTTAAAGCACTTCATTTCTGTATTCAATTCTCACACCACAATTTCCCTTTTCAATTTCGCTGAAAACCCTCCAATTCCAGCGCGGCGTTACACTGACCGACCTAGCTCAGCGCGGCACCCCCTGACGTCACTTTCCCTCTCTGCAGCAGCTCACCCTCCTTCACAATTTCACCATACACATTCGCTCTCACACTCATACAACCAAGTAACTGTTTACCCAAAGCTACTAAACCAAGTAACTGCCTATCAGACATCCGCAGTAATGTGCAGTTACAGTAAACCAAGTAATTGTCTGTCCTCTAAAAGATCGATAGTATACACTTTCTCAAAAATCTCCCCCCATGACCCACGTCCTGCATCGGTCACTCGAATCGCCGTAGTCCACCCCTAGTACCTGAGGATTTCCACCCACGACTCTATGAGATCCACCCACACAAAGTTCCCTATCCCAAGTGGGCCGTCGATAGCGCTCCACGACACCCACAGTAATGCTCAGACAATTACAGCCAAGTGGTGCCTTTTACACCACAAACCTATCCCGGGATCTTGGACTTACTCTTGAGTCCGTTTTCCAAAAACCTCCTGATCCGCACGTGTTCGGACCAGTAAACCAATAACCTTACATTCACTCAACTCTCATTCCACCTCCGCAAGACACCACCCAATACATTCACAGCAATCTAACACACTCACAACACGTTTCATACTCACACTACCGCCAGATGTCCCCCGCACCGTCAACTTCCGCCGACCTCCGTCCACGCCCGCCGTTTTCTGCTCTCGGTCATGGGCTCTATTTTGGGCCTGACTCTAATCTAGATTTCCCTTAGTTGCCCCTCACTTCTAGAGGCAACCATCCGTTTCTGCTACCAATTGATGGGGCCAGATTCCGTGTGCTAAATTTTATTAAGAATCCCTGGCCGATGGTCTTTATTGCCTGCTAAAGAAGTGTAAAGGGGAAAAATACAAGTTAATAATATATATTTTCTCTTTTCTATGACTAAAGGACCACAAACTCATAGTTTGTATGACAAGGATTTATTACAATGCCAAAAATAACAGGATATAGACACACCTCAATATCAGAGTATAGAGGTATAGGAATATAATTACAGAGCCAAATCTACGAAGATAGTTCATTCGGCACAGAAGACACAAAATAATGAATTCCAAAATGAGAACACAACTGAGTATAGATGCTGTGTCCAGTTCTTTCTTCATTTGTAGTTCAGAGATTTAAAAGAATAATCTGTCCCTAACCTATCCTTAAAGTTGCATCCCTACCTAACTCTCCAATCAGAATTCCAAATAAAGGTGTCAGCACGTGTTGACTTCCTAAGAAGTGCACTCATATTAAATGGGTCAAGTAGCATAAAGCTACGGAGCTCGCTCTAAGATGCTCCCTTTCCTCAGTCAAAAGCAGAAGTCCTACCAAACTGTCCCTGCACCTAATACAAAAAGACACAAGTTACACCCCTAACAGATCACGTGATGTTATTTCAAGAACGCTTTCTTTGAGTTACTTTCCACAAATTCCAATTAATTAAGCTCTTCTCCGACGACCTTGGCTCCCAAGTTCCACTAGGCACGGAAGGTGTCCTCCCTTCTCGCTTGTTCAGACTCTTCAAAGACATTCCTTACCTCCCCAAGTGTCGTCCTAAATCTGAAATAACGAGGTTGAATTCTAGGATCTGTAGTAGGGGTGAAAAGAAACCTTCTATACACACATAAATTCTCTTTACCTTACAACTGAGGAGCAAACAAGGAGAATCGAAACTTACGAAAAGAAAAAGTTAGGCCTACAAGGTTAGCCAACATCAGAACATTTTTCAATGCCTAATCTCTGCACAAAATGCTATACGTGTCTTTTACATAATCTAATACACTTACATTACTTAATGTTCATACTACGCATACATGTTTAAATAATGGATCTCAATAAATGCACAATACAAATTCGATTCTGCATTATAACATTACAAATCTCGTTTACATGTCTTGATACATTGATACAAGTTCGTTCTAATAACACAAATTATAACATAACCACATGATACATATATGAGTGCAGATTATTCATGAGTATAATGCACCCCTACAAATTTAAGAGCATTGAGCGCTCTATCACCTACTAATCTTTAGTGTGGTCACCGACTGACTTGAGCCAGCCTGCTACTACCAGACAGTGTTCTGACCTCATGGGGAGAGTGCCTGTGTACTCTGAGGCAATGCCTTTCCTGGGTGGAGGTGTTTACACCATTCCCAGTTCAGGAAGAGCCATCCATGGAAGGAGCTTCAAAGGCCTTGCCGCCTTTGTAATGCTACCCCAGCCTCCCCTGTTAGAGGGAGCAGGCCCCCTTTCTGTCCTCACCCCCTTTTTAATGGGAGGACAGGTTGGAAAACATAGAAAGAATAGGAGGTGTGCCCCCCTCTGCCAACTCCACCCCTTAGGTGCTGGAGGTGAGGTGAAGTACACTTTTCAGTACCCACCATCTTGAAGATGGTGGGACTACTCCAGTCAGGATCACGGATATGCCCACTCCCCATGTGTGGCAAGCCTTCAGAGGGTGCCATCACCCTTAAGGCAAGTAGCCCATCGGCTACTACCTCACACTCCCTTTAAATTCCCCTAAATATAGTATTTATGTGGCCTCCCTGAGCCCTGAACTTCCTTTTCCTGATGACCTAAGAACAGCTGGACACTACAGAGTCACACTAGCAGAGAAGACTGCAGACACCAACTGACTTGGCCCCGGCCCTACCGGCCTGTCTGCAGCCCTCGACAATCCTGTGCCAAAACACAATCCGTCCTGCAGCCCAGTAGCCTCCAAAGCCTTGGGTGGACTTCCGGCCTTTGACAAAGATCAAGACTCCTGAGAACAGCGGACCTGTTCGCCAAGCAACCATTCTTCAAAGTAAAGACTCTGTGACCTAAAGAACTGCAAAGTTTTCCCCTGGTTCCATCTCTGCATCCGACACCTCCAGCCCGAGTCCAAGTGGCCCACTAGTTCCAGCAAGGTTGCCCAGTGCTCCAGAGCCCGAGTCCACCGTGAGCTGAACTCTCCTAGACTCCTCAACATCGCCTGTCGCCTCTGCACGGAGACCCCCCCAACCTCGACCTGCTCCAGTAAGCCGTTTCTGACACCAAAAGGCACCCCTGCACCAATCCACCTTTGGCCTTGGTGAAGAGGACGAAAGATGTCCCAACGTCTCCGAGCAGCGCAACTTACCTGCCCAGCTGTTGGTTTCCTTCGACCAGTCTCCTGGCCTTAGCCTGCAGGCTGTTTCCGATTTTGGCTGTCTCCATTGCTTTGCATTGGTCCACCGACACTGTGTTGGCACCCTGCACCCTGCTGCCCTTGTGCCGCTGGTGGTGTAGTGTTTGTGCTACTTTGGGCCCCATCCTGTGCTTACTCCAACCCCTGGAGACTGACCCCCCAAGCCACTGCTACTTACCTTTAAGCAGCCTCTGACTTATTGCCGCCAACCCCCATTGATTTGCTCTCGGCGCCCGACCTTGAATTTGCACCCTGCACCTGGTCGCCCCTGTGCCACTGGTGGTGCACTGTTGGTGCTGAACTGAACCTTGCCCAATACTGACCTTAACTTCAAAAGAGTGATCTTGTAAGTCAATGCTATCCCTATGTATCTGAATGTTTCCTTCTTCCCATAGGTTAACATTACAAAGTCTGAAAATTCCACTGTGTCCATTTTTGAAACTGGAAAGTATTTCTATTGAAAAACGTATTTACCTATGATGAAGTTCTGTAGTCCTACAAAATAAATACAACCAAGTACTATTTTTAAAAATTTGTCTCTGATTTATTCATTGAGCGTGTGCCTCATTTATTTCACCGTGTGTAAATGCTTAACAGTACCCTCTGATAAGCATAACTTCTCACCCACAATACCACAAAAGAGAGCATTAGTATTATCTACTTTAGCCTCTGTAAAGCCTCTGGGGATCCACTGGACAGTCTGCACACTATACCTCATTTTGTTATAGTATATAGAGAGCCAGCTTCCTACACCGTATTTTTAACTTATTCGTTTTTTTAGAATGCGTCTTAGACTAGCATCTTGATGCACATTAGTTATGCCAGACATTCAGAAGGTGATATGAAAAATTTCCATCTTAGATAAGATATAGTATAAAAGGCCCCACACTTGACCACTTACCTGGAGAGGTGTTGCGCTCCAGATTATCATGCAAAATACTACCAGAGAAGATCTTGACTTCCAGAGATGCTGCCATATCACATTTCCTAATGAAAGCTGATATTCAGCCAAGTCCAGAAGGAGAGGAGCTGATGCAATACATGTTTGTCTTTCGCAGGGAACTTAACCTCCTGACTGATTGTCCTAGAGTTTTAGTGACCACTGGTCTGAAGTTACCATCTTGCATGCAACCTTTAACGATTGCGCACGCTGCACTGTAAGCTTGCTTACTCCCTGTAGCGGGTTGTGCGGATCCGTCAGTGTAAATTATAAATTCATACTGATCTAGAGGCAGAATTTCAGTGGGCAGAGGACATTCATGTTCATATTGCAGGAACGCTTGTGTTTTTAAATCAGGATCAAAAACATATTCAACATCTGTTGCAGCAAGAGAATTAACCCATTGTATCCATCTAGGATGTAAAGCTTTTGCATTTGGAATGCTCGCTTTTGTAACCGCCTCTAAGGCTGGTACTGGAGTTACGACAATAATGCGTTTCCCTTGAGCTAGAGCTCTTTCTTTTGCTACAGCAGTTTAAACTGCTGTCAGTATTTTTTCTGTTGAAGTGAAGCGCCTTTCTGCTTGTGTATACAAATGTGATTTGTATGCTATTGGTATTTTTTCACCCTCATTAAATGTTAAATAGGTGAATCCACATTGACCCGAAATTATTCGGATCACTAAATTGCGTATATTTATGCGTGTTTGTAAGTGATTTGTTGCTAACATGTTAGCTTGGAGTGAACGCAGGATTTCTGTGTGTTCCTGTGTCCAATGTTTTGTTGAAAAATCAGGTTTGATTAATTCGTAGAGAGGTTTAACCCTTTCTGCATAATTTAGAATGTAAGTTCTTCCAAAATTTAGGAAACCCAAGATGGATTGTAAGTTTTTCAGCGTTTTTGGAGGTTGGAGCAGCGCACACTTTTCTAAAAAGTTAGCTGCCAGGCTCTTGCCTTCACTTGAAAGCTCATATCCTAGGAAAAGGACATTGAGATGGGCAATTCTGGATTTTTTAAAGTTGAATTTATAGCCCTCAGAGGCGAAGCCCAATATAATGGTACTCACCCTGTTCAAGTGCCTATCTTTGTCATCGTCTGTGAGATAGATGTCATTGACATATGACAATGCCTCATTATCATAAATTTGTAGTAACTCTGTTACTCTTGCTGAGAATAACCCCGGGCTGTTTTTGAACCCTTGTGGGAGTCTACAAAATTGACCCTGGGTCCCCATTATTGAGAAAGCTGTTAAGTACCTGCTTTCAGGTGCTATGTTTTGACAAAAGAAACCATTTGAAATGTCCAATTGTGGTTTTATATTTTTTACGCACAATGTTATTCATTAATGCTGTACTATGTGCATTTTGCACTGCAAATGTTTTTGAACAAGTGTTCAAGTGTCTGTAATCCAAAACTAGACGATATGTATTGTCTGGTTTGGATACAGGAAACAAAGGATTGTTCATTGAGGAGGTGCATGTTTCAATCACCCCTTGGTATTCAAGTTGATCTAAGATCTCCCTGACCTGTTTTTTAGCTTCTTGCTTTATTGGGTACTGCCTTTGTGCAGTAGGTTCATTTTTTAGATGTATTTTGTGGTGAGGTGAGTCCTCATCCCATCCTACATGATTTTTGTATAATGCTGGGGCTGGGGCCTGGGCAACTGCCCATTTCCTGGCGTAAGTATATTTTAGGTGAATTGGAATATGGTTGGAGAAGGCAGGCATAATGATGTCCTCACTATGTGGGCACTCCCTGACAAAGTTTGGTGGCCAGTCCTTTTCTGCTAGAAGTATATCATAACCCCTTGAATGTTTCTCCCAAAAGAGTGTTTTCACTTTTCTTGGTATGTCTCCCTCCATTCGGAGTGTTATTTCATATAACTTTTGTGGAGTACTAACCCTGGTGTCTACAGTCTCTACTGTGATGTACTCATTCAAGTCCACTAGCTCCAGAAGTTCCTTCAGGTTCTGACGAGCTATTGTTACTTCTGCTGCACTGTCCAGCATTGTCTGAGCCCATTCTCCGTTCTTGAGCTGTGTTCTCAGTATCCTCGGCATGTCTGATCTTCAGACCTGCTACCTTCTTTTTTGTGAATTGAGGTTTTGATTTATTTTTCTGAACGTGTTTATCGTCTTTGGATTTCACGCGTTCTTCTCTGTGTTCTGACCGTCCTCTTCTTTCTGATGTCTGTGACGATATCTGAAAGGTACAAGAGGAACGTGTATCAGTATCTTGATACCTGTCAGGCTTTCTTAAATTATCCCTATTCCTGAGGTTATACCTCCTTTCAGAGGGCTCCTTTTGAGGAGACCTACCTCCGGATTGAGAACGTGTCTCGTTTGAATTTTGTTTATTAGTTTCCCACTTCTTTTTAGAAGATGTAGGATTTTGTTCTCAGGAGTTTCAGATAGTTTTGGCTTCAAAGGTTTTCCACCCAAACTATCTCTGCCTAATTCTTTATAAGATTGTTCTACTATTCTGGGTAGTTCATGTTAATGTTCTGTAACATCAAATTCCCTTAAGTGTTGGTGGATCGCCACTGATGCTGCCTCCCCTTTAATATTAGATAATATTATTGTTGAGAGCTGGTCGAAGTTTTTCAGTAATTTCATACCTAAATTCAGAGCAGGTTCTGCCCCGTATTCGTTTTGAATTTGTTTCAGGACATCTGCAATTGATGGAACACCATGTGTGTTAATATAGATGGCAGCAAAGACTGCGCCCCAAGTGGTGCAATCTTCCAGTTGTGGTATGATCCCTATTGGTAAACAGATAGTTAGGATTCTGTGTTTCTCATAAGGGCTAGTATTAGGAAATAATGCTTCGATTTGAGTAATTTTTTGAGCTATACAGAATGGAATCTGTTCACGTTTTGTGGGCATTTTACCCATGACTGCGTGTAAAGTCTGTGGAGTAATTTTTAGTGTATTCCCCTGTTGAGGGGTTTGATTTGGAATGGTCATTGGTGGTTGGACTGTGAAAGTCCGCATGACATATTGGACTAATTGTCTGTAAATTTTTATTAACTCTTGTAGTTGAGTAAGTAATTCCTCGTCTGACATTACATCGATGTCAGGATGAGGTGTGTAGCCGGCTAGAATCGGCCATGTTGCACCTGGTCTACCTAGTGGACCGAGCCTGGTAATGTTTTTGTGATGTTTTAGGGCGCCTTTAAACCAGAGATTATGCTCCTGGTATGTGAGTGGAATTTCAATATCCTCGAAAGGAATATATTCCTCTGGTGGTTCATCTTCTTTAAAGAAGTGAAATAGTTTTGTTATTGGATTTGATTCTGGGAATACTATCCATGAATAGAATACCTCTGTCTGAAAGGATTTGTGTGCCTCTATCACGAAAACTGCTCTACCACCTCTTGGTGTTAGGCCGTGTTTTATACGTTTTAGAGTGATGGCTCTCCTTAAGTTTGGATGAATGTTTATAACACCCTCATCGGTTTCATTTAAACCTGTAAAGTTAAAAGCTGTTACGACTGGATCAGCCGCAGCTACACCGTTCTCGGTGCCATTATCCACCGTGTATGGACATTTGTTTTTTGAAAAATGTAAAACAAGTTTCAAGGAAACAAAAGATAAGGTGCACAATATTTTGGAACACTGTATCCTTCAACGTTGAACAAACCAAACAGCTAATATATATAGGATTTTTTGTCCTATTTAGCTTTGGCGGATATTTAACCCTACCCACTCCAGACGTCTTATGGAGTATGTGAGTAGGGGTCTCTGAGAGAAAAGCACGACTGAGTTACTCAGTATCTAGCATTAAATTAGTGCCTTACCAAACCGTTGGGCGCCATGTAGTGTAGTTCCTATTTCCCTAATAGGCTCTGCGCATTGGAATAATATACCCTTTAGATTCGACATAGGACTGAGGTCAGTATGTCCCAATCGAGTATATTAAACTTAATTACTTTGTGCCAGCTAACTCAGAGGCCACTAGAAACTCCTTGTAAACAAGAAGGGAGTAGTTTCTGGCAACCGCATAAACATGACAACTTTGTTTCCCTTTAGAATCGGAACACTCTCAGAATCGTGGAAACAACAGATAACAGTTTCACTCAGCTAATCGTGCATGCTTAGTTTCCTCAGAGTTACACAGAAAGAATAGACGGGCGTTTCAATAAAAGGATTTATTGAACAGTCTTGTTTCTCGTGTAAGAGATATGAGCTGTTATGATCACAAGACAGTATGCGAGATATATAATGTACAGCGTAAGCAGTAGAAAGAAATAATACTGTGCTAGCATTATCTTTTAGCTATGACACATATATTCATATACATAAATAACATAAGCTAAAAATGCGAGTACTCATAAGATGCTTCTCTAACTAGTCCTACCCCTTTGTACCTAACCTAAGTGTAGTGCAAGGTGAGAAGTAGGTGAAGTATTCTATAGTATGGTATGCTATGGTCTAGTATGCCAAGTATGGTATGCCAAGAGTCCCTCTAGGTTCTAGTCAGCTTCATACCTTGAGAATGAGAGAGGTTGGAATCTCCTTCCGGGTCTCGAACTCTAACACCCCGCAAAGGGAGTCAGAACACTGGAAGCTGGATTCTCTGCGAGCAGGGATGACAGCGTCTCTTGTCAGTGCGTCAGGCCGGGACACGGGCTCCTCTAAAGTCGAGGTTTCCTCTTACTTGCTTGGGCAAGGGAAGGTATATTTATACCTGGTAGCCTTGGAATGTTAGTATTGACGTAAAGTCGGGCAGAGGAAGACGTCAGGAATGAACCCTTAAGGTGTAGCGGTTCATGCATAATAAATGAGTTCTTGGAGAAATCAATAATCCTGTGCTAGGGGAACTCCCAAGAGCTTAAGGGTCTGGTTTATAAGAACTCGTTGTGACGTTAGGGTGGACGGATGGAAGTGACCATGCCTGTATTTGGATAGCATGGCTAATGCCTAAATAAGGACTGGGATATTATGCCTATATAAGGGCAATGCCAATTGTGCCTATATAAGGACATGTTTCAGGAAAACCTATATACGGACACCTAAAGCGGAATACAACATCTGTTACTGCTGAATTCTCGATAGTTATGAGTCTATCAGTCTGAACCTCTTGGATAGTAGCGAGAGGAGTGCGTCTGCTACTAGGTCGGAGTCCATGAGGCCTACTATTTAGTATTGGCCACATACTGTGGTTTGATGAGGTCGATTGACCCAAATCTTTTCTCCTTTTTTCCAGCAAGGGGCGGCAGAAGTACTGTTCTTGTTCCGTGGATGGCTAGGACAGTTACTGGTTGTCTGTAAGAAGGTCCAAATTCCTTCTTGTCCGCAATCTTCTCTCTGACTAGATCCCCAACTTTTGGGATCCAGACAGGCCTTGCTGGGACTGCCGGTGTTTCCCCAGTGGTGGTTGGCTTCAGGAACACGTTGCTTTGTTTCGATCTTAGTTCATTTAGATCCTGTAAAACAGCCAAATGATCTTTGATATCAAAGGGTTTATTTTCCACCACTGTGCCTTTACATTCGAGATCAGGAACCCACATTCTTGTCCCTAATAGGACCTCATATGGAGTGACCCCCCCCTAGAGAACTTCTTGGCAAATTATTTAATGAGCGTTGGACCCCATAAAGCTGTTTGACCCACCCATCACCCGAACCTAATATTCTAGCTGTTATAGACTGCTTTATGTCCCGGTTTTTCCTTTCCACAACAGAATTTCCCTCAGGATGAAATGGAGAAGAGTACCGCAATGCTACACCCAAACTGGCCATGGCTTTTTTGTAAGCCCGAGAGCTAAACGCAGGGCCCTGGTCAGAATGTAGTGTGCCAATTGCGTATGTGCCGATAAAGACTCGCAAATCTTTTATAACAGTTCGAGCGTCAGCCGAGCGCTGAGGCCATATCCATAGGAACCTTGACTTAGTATTTGTGGGATTGCATTTGTCCAAAAGGACGCCTGGGCATAGATAGTCTAATGCTGTCTAACAATGGTGTCTGTACTGGGCAGGCTACTTCGTAGTCTGGTGTCTGATGGCGTTCTGCACCACGCTGTCTATTGCAGTCTATGCAGTCATCGATGAAGATGTGAATCTGTGTATTCATTCCAGGCCACCAGTACATCTCTTTAAAGGTTAATATTGTTTTAGAGATCCCTTGATGTGACAGACCCTTCCCCAGATGTGCTTCATAAATCAAAGCTGCTCTACGTTCCATGTTTGGAATTACCCTATCCCCCACTCCAGGGATTCAAGCAAAAGGAACGTTGTTCGCATCAATTACCTTAGAGTACTTGAGTGGAAATTTCTTTGGTAACGCTGCACCACTGCCTTTGCTTGAAGCATTGACAGCCAACAATATCTCACTGACTATTCTCGTTTTTGAACGAGTGATCGCAGCTACGGAAGCCGTCTGAACAGCCCCCTTTGTGGCTTCATCAGCCAATGAATTCCCTGCAACGTGAACGCCATCACGTTGATGACTCAGCGTGTGTATCACGTGAGCTTTTGGTAGTTTGTTTCTTAACTGAACTACTTGTTCCCAAAGCGTTTTATGCTTTATTGTGCCACCTTTTGCATCTTTGAACCCGTTTTGAAGCCAATCCTGTATATATTCATTATACGACTGAACACAGTAAAAAGAATCGCACACTATGAGTGTGGGGAATTCGCGATCTGTATTTTCAAGTGCCAGTTTGAATACTTGTAGTTCAGCTCGCTGAGCTGTACAATTTCCTAGAGCAGTCTAGAACAATCCTGAAGGCAGGGTGCTGGGTTTTATGTGAGAGGGTGCCCCTGCATGAGCAGAGCCTCTCTGCAGCCTTCGAAGACCATTCTCCCGGGTTGTCTGTGACTCAGTCGGACATATAGGTAGAGGTGCATTATAACCTTGCGGTAAATGCTATCTCGAAAACGGCTGCATAGAAACACATCGTGTTTGGTATCAAACACCTTGGAATCATACCTCCACACCAGTAACTGGTGTGGGAGGTATGATTCCACCCTTCTGAAGCGAGCTTCGTGGGGTCACTGGTCTAACCGGTGCAAGCCTTCTCTACCCGGACAGCACAAAATGGATGCTGCCGACCAGAGACACATTTCTGCCCTCCTGCTGCTGAGCCAAGCTCAAGCAGAGGAAGGCAGCACAATAGGCATCCTGTCACAGGGAGGTGTGACCACCTCCCAGACAGGATTTAGTGTATTAGGGCTGGGTGGGTGCACTCTGAGAGTGCCTGAAAGTATGCACTTGGGGCACATTTGGTGTCCCTGTGCATAGTCCAGCTCAAACCAGTTCTGGGAGCCATTGGCTCCTGCTTTGGCACGAAACTGGACAAAGGACATGGGTGTAACCACCCCTAGGAGGGTCCCCTGAATCCGTCCAACCCTCTCCCGTGGGTACAAAAGGGCTTACCTGGCTGTAAGACTTTAGATTTTACTTGGACAAGATTCTACAAGAAGAAACCACTGACCTTTGATCGCCTGGACACTCTGGACTTCGCTGGACCTCGACTGGGCTCGACTTCATCCCCCTTTCCGTCCGAAGCTTAGTTTGTGCCTTTGCTCCATACAGGCTCTGTGCAGGACCTGTGGTGCACTTAAGACAACTGAAGAATCTCCCTTGGAGTGAAGGAGTCACTCCCCTGCATTAGCAGGCACCTAACCACAACTGACCGGTCTGCTGCTCCTGAGCTCCTGAGGACTATGAAGATTTCAGCAACACAGGAGGTGGGTTTCTGAAGGTCCCTGAGGTCAATCTGCCCTCTTAACGAGTTTGAGGCCAGTATCCCTCGTGGGGACTGCATAACCTGAACCCCTGTGCACCACATCCATTTGCAAGTGCATATGCTTGTTGCCGATTCCCGAGCTTGGGCATTGAACTCCGTGTAGTCCTGACCCTGAGCAGTATTTGCACTAAAGAACTCCAGCCTCCTCACACCGAGTGCTCCGTGGGCTGGTACTTTGCAATCTTGCTCAAGGTCCCCTTGCGACTCCCGGTCATTCAGCCTGTGGGTCCTCCTGAGGGTCATCTTGATTTCTGTTGTTGGGCTTTCCTGGTTGCTCCAGATGTGCCCTGACTCTCAATTGCTTGGTGAGTCCGCTGGACCTTGCTGGTCCACACCGTAACCTGCTTGACCTTCCTGCGTGGTTGCTTTTGCCAAGGCTTGTTGGTGCTCCCGCCGGACACCGACCCCTCAGCACTCGACATCCTTTGTGGGACAGCTCTCCTCTGGCTCCTGGTTGTCCTTGACGTCTCCTGGTCCTCGTGGCTGCAGAGTCAAGCATCCCTTCTTCGCACCTGAAGCACCCGACATCGGTGGGCATTCGTCTTCCGAGCCCCTGGTCACTCTGAAGTGACCCAGACTCTGTCTCCTCTGCTTTCAGGTTCCTTCCTTTCAGAATCCAGGCTTGTATTCCACCGGACCTTTTCCACCTTCACGGCAGCAGTTTCCGATGCCTTTTCAGACCTATGCACCCGGCTCCTCTGGGATAGGTAACTCTGGTACTTCGGTATCCACGGGTGGGGTGGCTCTTCAAACTCTTAAGTTCCAAAGGGTTCGCTCGAAGTCCTCCTAGAAGGGTCCTTAAACTTTAAAAGTGCAACCGCAACTCCCCCATAGAATTGTACGGAGCCCGCGGTCGTGTTCCCACACTGCACCCGGCCGCCGTGGGGTCCCTGTCTACTCACCTTGGGTGTTTCCTTGGGGTTCCAGTGATTCTACATGCTCCAGACCTTGTCTTGATCTCAGTCGTGACTGTTATACCACTATTTTAGTATATGGTTTGGTCTCCCCCTGGAGCCCACTGTGTATTGTGCTACTTACAATTGTTCTATTGAACGTGTATTGTGTGCTTTGGGTTCTATCCTCGTGTAGAGGATAGTAAAGAGTGTTATATTAATAAATACATATTTTGATATAACTACTGTGTGGTTCTGCTTCATTTAGTCATTCAGGAGGTGATATTCTGGAAAAGCTGCTTTACATTCCTTCAAGATTAAGCCTGAGAGCTGCTCTCCACAGCTACCACTAGGATAGCTTTCTAAAGGTTATCTTTAACCTCATACATCATAGGGGTCGTTTGGACTGGTGCAAGGTGCCCACTTTAATTAGTGGACAGCATATACCAGGCCAACTTCTCACATAGTTTGCAACATGCATTTGTGTTGTTTTAAATGTATTCTGTGTAGTTTTGTTTTTAGATGTGCTACACAACCGTGAGACCCTGTTGAAATAAACATGCTTTTTAGTTAAAGTGTCTTTTTCTTAGTGCAGTTTGTGTGTGTGTGGTATAGATAAGAGTAAAATAGGTTAGTTTTCAATCAACACAGCATCCCAGGATCCCTACTTAGGGACTATTAGTAACCAAAAGCATTGACATCACTTCACATATGTATTGGGTTGGGTTGTGCTGGGCTACAAAAATCGGTCTTTCTCATTCAAGTATTAGTGCATTGAACTAAGTAGGTGTGAAACCAAACCTTGTAGAGCCCTGCCAAAGATTTACTTTACGCACCAAATCCCGGCCATGTCAACTCCGTCACTGAGGTTGAGACTGACATCTTTGCGCTAAGGTCCAAAAGGCCTGGTCCCTAAATTGCTCATTTGCACTCTGCTATTATCTAATCATACACACACCACATGACCTGAAGCTACAGACAGCGTCATCGTAAGAATTTGGGCAGGTCCGGACTGGGAACCAAAACCAGCCCTGATAGAGTGCTCGGCCGGCCCTCCGGGGGTTGGGGGTGCGGACGAGCTGTTTGCCAGGGCCGGTTTCGGCTGATTTTGTTACAGGGGCCGATATTGCAGCTATGCTGCAAAAATGGCCCTGTAACAAAACCTAAAACCGGCCCCCATCCCGGCGGCCCACCAGGGAAATGACCGGTGCCTGCTACGGCCAGTCCGGCCCTGAATTTGGGGGACGCAGGACATATTTTGAGAAACTCTGTACTGAACAAATTTGAATTTTATTGCTCATTTACTTCCAATTCGAGCCTTCATGATCCCAAACAATACACAATTGTATGTTAAACTTTGACAGGTTCAGAAAAAACAGTTGAAATGTGTGCTGATGGGACCCCAAAATTTCTTAAGATGACATTGGATAGAAAGACAGTGAGAGATAGAAATAGGCAGAGAGGGTGATGAGGTTTAGAAAGAGAATTACACCAGACAGAGGTCTAATAGAGTGAATGTTCATTTTCCTAGGGGGCCCTTGTATGGTGGGAGCGCTGGGCAATGGCCCACTTTGCCAATGCCGTATAACTTTTCTGGCTGCAGATCCCTCACAGGCATGGCTTGCACTGGTAAGATGCAGGTGCGTTTGTGGTAGCACCTATTACAGAAGGCTAGGGAAGCTTTGAATGGGCTACAGAATAGCACAGTGCAATCAGGATTGCAAAGTATTGTCATTTATCATACCTTCAATTTACAGCAGCAACCAGCTGGCTCCACATCACTGCTATCTGAAAAAATAATGTAGAACTGACCACTGCTAGGCATGGCGAGAGAATTGTGCTCAACTTTTCTCCTCAGATGTATTGCTTGACACCTCCATTCTTGTGCTAATACAAATAGGAATTGAACTAAAAGGGTTTACTCCAACATGATATGTGTGGCACTTTGTAGTGCTGTTATCCCCACCCTCAGAGTTTCTGTTGCCAGGGAACTGGTAATTCAAAGGGCCAGAAAATCTGACTCATTATGAGTTGACCCATGAGGTTCTACTAAGATATAAGTAACTACCAAGGAAATCAGTAATTCCTCATCACATTGCCCCTTTAGTGCCTCATATTGGGCCATACATTCAGCTGGAGGAGTTTTGCCTGTTTTTAGCAGCAAAAAACTTCAGTTAAAAAAGTCATAATTCCCTTGAGCTGGTAACTACTGGTACTCAATATATTTACCCAGTAAGGCTGAATAGCGGCATCAACGCTTTTAGCTTCCAAACATATTGCCTGTAGGTAGGTTTTCTCTTCAAAGTACAGCTTCCACCTGAATCCAAACCACTCCGAAGTCATTCAGGACCACCAACGTTGTTCAAAAATATATAAAATAAATTTCTATTGGGGGCTTCAGTGTCTGCAAACGTGTCTTTGTTTTGATTTCAGGTGCCCTCAGTAGAAAATTATCTGTTCACAGCGTATGCCTTCCATTTTTCCATTTCTTGGTGCAAAGAAAAGCAGCACATTTCCAAGTGAGGTATTGTGTGTGTGTGTGTGTCAGGAGATGTGTTATTATGATCTCACAAAGTGGCCTTTGGCCACACAAACCTTGGGTGGGGGGGTGTTGTTTGTCCAATGGGTTTACTACGTTCATTGTTAGTAAACACTGAAAAAGGAACACACTGGTTTGGTGCATAGTGAAACAGCAATTTCCCCATTGAGGTGTTGTGTGTGTTAGGTGATCTGTGATTATGATCCACCAAAATGTATCAATTTACAAGTCAATCTTGAGGTGTGTGTTGTGTGTCTCTTGTTTGTATTTCATCCCTTGTTTGCTCTCACAGAATGTGATTAAGAATGATTTGGTGTAAAGAGAAAATGTCCTACTGAGGTGTTGTGTGTATCACTGGATGTGTGATTATGGCTGCCAGGGCGTGGGGCTTCTCCCAGTCCAACCGTGGACTCTGTGATGCATGTCCCTTTTGTATTTCTTCCATTGATCATGAACAATGAAAACAAAGAAAACTGATTAGGTACAAACTGAAATTGTTTATGTCCAAATTATGTTATGTTATATTGATTTGTATGGCACACTAATCACCCAAGAGGGTATTCAGCCACTTGAGCAGGTATGTAGGTGTGTGGTCCCCACGGAGCTTGTATGAATAGCCAGGTCTTCAGCTTCTTGCAGAACTGAAGAAGAGGCTCTGATGTATTGAGGGAGGTCCTTCCATGTCTTGGGTACGATATAGGAGAGGGAGCGACCTCCAGTTTTGCTTTTGTGGATGTGGGGTATGTATGCAGGTGATAGTGAGGCAGAGTGTAGGTGTGGTGGGTTGGTGAAAGTGTATGGGGCTTTTCAGGTTTTCTGGTCCTGTGTTGTGTATGACTTTGTATGTGTGCATGAGAAGTTTGAATTGGCTGCACTTGTGAATGGGGAGCTAGTGAAACTTCCTGAGGTGTGGTGTGATGTGGGTGCGGTGTAGAAGGTCAAGTGTGAGTCTTGCAGCGGTGATCAGGATGGTCTGGAGTCTACATCGGAGTTGATTTGTGATTCTGGAATAGAGAGGTTTTAGCCATAGTACAGCCTCCTGGTTATGAGTTATTGCATGAGGGTCTGCCTGGTGTCTTGATGCAACCATCTGAAGATTTTTTGCAGCATGTGCAGGATGTAGGAACAGGAGGTGCACGCTGCGTTGATGTGAGCAGACATATTGAGTTTGACACCTAGGATGATCCCTGGATTTCTTGCGTGGTGTGTGGATGTCAGTGTTGTTCCTAGTGCTGACGGCCACCAGGTGGAGTCCCAAGGGGAAGTCTTGTTGCCGAATACCAGTTTTTCCATCATGTCAGAGTTTAGCTGCAGGCAGTTGGTTCGCATCCAGTCTGCTACCATGATCATGTAGTTGGTGAAGTTGGTTCTGGAGGAGGTTGTTTTGTCCGTCAGAGAGAGGATGAGTTGGGTATCATTGGCGTAGGAGATGGGGGTAATGGCTTCTGATCGGATGAGGTTGGCGAGTGGTGTTGTGTATATGTTGAAAAAGGTTGACTTGAGGGACGATCCCCGAGGGACTCTGCATATCAATTTCTAATGTGAAGGGTGCAGCCTGACCTTTTGGGTTCTTCCTGTGAGGAAGAAACAGATCCATCTGAGAACAGATCATTGTATGCCAATCTTGTGGAGTCTTTTGATGAGAGAGTTATGGGAGACAGTGTCGAAGTCCACAGAGAGGTCAAGCAGGATGAGGGTCACTGTTTCTCCTCGGTCCGGGATGAATCTGATGTCATCGGTGGCTGCTATGAGTGCTGTTTTGGTGCTATGGTTCTTTCTGAATCCTGATTGAGTGTTGTCTAGAATATGGTGAAGCTCGAGGTGGGTGTGAGTTGCTTGTTGATGGCCTTCTGAAACACTTTGGCTGGATAGGGATGCAGGGAGATGGTTCAGAAGTTGCTCAATTGATTCAGGTCGGCTGTGGGCTTCTTGAAGAGGAACCTGATTTCTGCAAGTTTCCATTCATCTGGGAAAATGGCGGATGTGATGGAGGTGTTGATGATGTGGGTCAGGGTGATGCTGATTGGTGATGTTCCCAGGTTGTATAGGTGGTGGGGGCATTGGTCCATTGGGGCTCCTGAGTGGATGATCTGCATGATTGCCGCTGTGTCATTTCTGTTGAAGGTTGTCTACTCGGTCAGGTGGCTGTCATGTTTGGTGGTGGGTAGGTTAGCAATGAGTTCTCTGGGGTTGGGTTGGTGTGCAAATTTAAGTAGACATTTTGATTTTGCTGTGGAAGAAGTTGGATAGCTTGACGCAGAGTTGCTGGGAGGCAGCAATGTTGGTGACAGTGTCTGAGGGCGAGGTGAAATCCTCAATGATTGAGAAGATCTCCTTGCAGCTGTTGGAGCTTTCTTCGATGTGGTCCATTAGTGCTTTTTTCTTGGTGCCTCTTATTTGCTGGTGATAGTGTCTAAGTGCAGCCTTTTAGGTAGTTCTGTCGATGGTGTTGTGGCTGCTCTCCATTTCCTTTCTAGTTGTTTACAGTGTTGTTTGGTGTCTCAGAGGTCTTCTGTATACCAACTGGCCTGCTTGTATGATCTACTATGCTTGTTGGGTTTGATGGGTGTGAGGGAGTTTGTGCAGTTCTTGATCCAGTTGTTGAAGGTGTTAATGTCCTTGTCTAAGTTGCCTGTGGGGCTAGGTTAATCAGTGCTGAGGGCGCTGAGCCAGTCTGCTTCTGTGATTTTTCCCCAGCTACAGCTTGGAAAGCTGATCCTGGTAGGGGTGTTGAATTGAGGTACATTGATTTCCTAGTGGATCATGGGGTGGTCAGTCCATATGAGAGGTGTTGTGAAGTTGTATTTGATGCTGTCGCTTGTGGTGAAGATGGGGTCAAGTGTGTGTCCTGGAGTGTATGTGAGTTCTCGGATGAGCTAGGCGAGTTCGATGTTGCTGAAGTTTTTGAGGATTGCTGTGGAGCAGGGGTCATTTTGGTCTTCCAGGTGAAAGTTGAGGTCACGAGGAGAATGTAGGCTCTGGAGTCGATGGTAAGCGGAGCGAGGAAGTTGGGGATGAGGTTGGTAAAGGTGGCTCATGGTCTAAGTTGTCGGTAGGTGGGGTTCCGATGAGGGTGAATTTTTCTAAGATTTGCAGCTTGAAGTGCAGGTGTCCTTCCATGAATGGGGTGGTGTACTCTGTAAATGTAGCACATTTAATAAATTCCTTGTAGATAATAGTGCGTCCTCCTCCTGGACGGTCCTGTCAAGCGATCTTGTATCCGTGGCGATGTCGGGAGCTGGTGAGCACTTGAGCCAGGTCTGTGATAAAGAGGATGCCAGGTGCGTTGCTACTCACCAGGTCCCATATTTTTGTTATGTGTTTGCTGAGTGATTATGTGTTGAGAAGCATGCATGCAAGTGGGTGTTGATGTGTGGATTTGCTGTGGCGTGTGATGTAGGGTAAGGTGTAGGCATTGTTGGTGCTATTGTGGCGTGAGTTTTGGGAGGGGTGTTGAGGGTGTTGTTAGTACTAGCGTGTGGGTGTGTGGCTGCTAGAGAACAAGCAGTGGGTGCAGGTGAAAACTCCTCCTGTGGTGTGAGTTGCAGCATGGCAGCAGTTGCGGGATTGGTGTCCGCTGTCTAGCAAGCTAAATAGTGCTGCCGAGTATCACTGGGTGGTGATTGGACCAGGGTTTCTGGCGCTGGGTGCTGTGCAGGTGCGGACAGGCGCAGATCGGCTTGCCTGACGAGCCTGATGTAAAAAATAAAATAAAGGACTCCCACTTGTGCAGAGCATCAGAGCGGCCTTTACATACCTCCCCAGTGGGGATTCTACCTACTCACCAGTACGAGAACTGAGACAGTGCAGAGAACAGAGCGAAGAGCCCAGCTTGGGACCAGAATCTGAGGCGGAGCAGAGGGGAGCGAAGAAGGGGCCAGGATGGCAAAGACAAGGCAAAGACGAGCGAAGCAGTGAGGGACCCCCACTCTAATCACTATGCAGCCAACTGGACCACCACCGCACTGCTGCACCGCTGCACCCTCGCTGCACCCTCGCTGCACCCTCGCTGCATACTGCCGCGTACTGCCTCATCCTGAAATATCTAGCGGCCATCCTTGCTCGACTCCCTCCTCCTCTCTGCTCACACAGCCTTCCACAAGCGCTCTCTCCAATGCTCTCTGTCATCATGCCAGCATTCGTTGCCGCGGCTAAACAGTACCTGTGTTCTACAGCTGGGATGTAGTTCCCCAGCCTTCCCTGTGATCTCAAAACCGCAAGGCTGCAAACAGGGGCCATTGAAGGCAAGGCAAGTGCGGCAGCTGGACTTGGCTGCTGCCGAGCGCGTGCCCTGGGAGCCTGTGGAAGCGGCCCAACTAGGCTCGGTGCAGTTTGCAGGCATCCAGGAGCCCCACTCACTTTCCCCCTCACAACACTTGCACTGCCCCACGCCGTAGGCCTTGCTAAGGCAGCAGAAGAAGACCACAGAAAGACAGCTCACATCTTCTTCTCTGCCTGACAGGACAGCTTGCAACAAGCTATTCTGCACTTTCTGTGCTTCGCTACAGACAAGGCTGTGAGTGGGGCTGCGAGGAGCTGTGAGGACACAGTCTAAGACAAGGAAAAGGTGAAATGTGAAAAAGTGACAACGGACACCAGAAGACCAGGAAAAAACAGGATTTACTGCATCCCAAGCCTAGGTTTCGGCACCTGATTGGAGTCTAGAAGTCCCGGCGTGCATGTGCCCCTTGGAAGGGAGACGTGTAAAGGAAACAATGGAGACCATACTCACACGGAACCAGGGTAAGTATTGTATAAACAGAAACAGTGGTTCCTGTGGACAATTTAATTAATAACAATGGAAGTAGGCACAATGGCAGTGAAAAAGGGTTAGGTAGATGTCCAAAAGAGAAGAAGAAACCATATACCACTCAATGTTTTGTAATCTCAACAGTTATTTATACATATAACATCAAATTTATATTAAAAAAACGGTGCAGGGTGTCCCCAGTGAACATGGAACCTACAAAAATAGTGACATGTTGTGACATAGAAAATTGGTTTCCAACAATAGCAAAGTCGACCATCAAAAGTAATGTACAATGAACACAGCTTCCTAATTTAATCGTAGGGGCTGGTAAATGGTTCGCTTTAAGTTTTGTCGATGGCGTTTCAACCCCTTAACAATAAGGGGTCTCTTCAGGACCTAGTGATGTAGGGACATCTGAAAATAATGGGGAGAATAACAGCATCAATGTTGGGGCCAAAAACAACTGCATTACTCTAGGGAAAACTCAGGGAAAAAGGCTGGTACCTGAGAAGAAGGAATCACTGTCAGAGTGACATAAGTGCACCACAAGGAAGTGAATGTGTAGGAAGGGTACTCACATGGGACCCAGCTGGGCACTGTTAAAATTAACGGGAAGAAATGAGAAGGAAATAAGTAAAATCATTCATATACAATGAATAGTGATGAAAACTAATCATAGGGGAAACTTACCCCAGTGAGGGGGAGGAACTGACAGTCGTGGTAAATGCGATGATCTGCAGTGCCACTGTATTAGGTGTGTCAGGAATTCTGAACAATGGAAGGTATGGCAATCGGTGTCCTTGCCGAGGTCACTGAAAAATGAGGGAGTCTACGTGATTTAAGGGGATGGGAGGATAGGTGTAGCAACCGGACAATCAATAAGACAACTCATTAGGCCCTTACCAGTGCTGGAGCAATTAATGCTTGGTACGATGAAGACAGCAGTATTTATCTACTCCGCAGCGAGTGCCGGCCCCTTGTCATTATACAAGTGGAGACGGACTCGTGCGGTTCTTCTTTTTCTACGCGTAGCGGCTGCAAGCGTTCGCGGTCTTTGTATTCAGGTTGATTGATTCATGAGACGGTAAGAGCTAAGAGGCATATTAGCAAGACCTGCGATAAAATTATCGCCGTTTTAGCGGCAGGAAACTGCCGCTAAAACGGCGATAATGAGCTTGTTAATATGCGTTATAGAATTCCAATAGAAGCCCAGGTTAGATGTGCAGGACATCTAACCTGGGCTTCTATTGAATTCTATAACGCATATTAGCAAGCCCATTATCGCCGTTTTATCGGCAGTTTCCTGCCGCTAAAACGGCGATAATTTTATCGCAGGTCTTGCTAATATGCCCCTTAGTTCCGTAAACAATTGGGACGTTGTGATGAACACGCATTCTGAGAATATAATCTTACACTATTCTCACATATTTTCAGATACACAGATTGACGTGTTTTCTGCTGGTCTCGAGCGCAACGGTCCTCAAACTAATTGGATGATTGTATACCCCCCCGCTGTTCTCAGTGGGTGTATCATCCTACCAAGCATTAATTGCTCCAGCACTGGTAAGGGCCTAATGAGTTGTCTTATTGATTGTCCGGTTGCTACGCCTATCCTCCCATCCCCTTAAATCACATAGACTCCCTCATTTTTCAGTGACCTCAGCAAGTACACGGATTGTCATGTACCTTCCATTGTTCAGAATTCCTGACACACTTAATACAGTGGTGCTGCAGATCATCGCATTTGCCCAGACTGTCAGTTCCTCCCCCTCACTGGGGTAAGTTTCCCCTATGATTAGTTTTCATCACTATTCATTGTATAAGAATAATTTTACTTATTTCCTTCTCATTTCTTCCCGTTAGTTTTAACAGTGCCCGGCTGGGTCCCATGTGAGTACCCTTCCTACACTTTCACTTCCTTGTGGTGCACTTATGTCACTCTGACAGTGATTCCTTCTTCTCAGGTACCGGCCTTTTTCCCTGAGTTTTCCCTAGAGTAATGCAGTTGTTTTTGGCCCCAACATTGATGCTGTTATTCTCCCCATTATTTTCAGATGTCCCTACATCACTAGGTCTTGAAGAGACCCCTTATTGTTAACGGGGTCGTGGCTCCGTCGACAAAACCTAAAGCGAACCATTTACCAGCCCCTACGATTAAAGATTAAATTAGGAAGCTGTGTTCATTGTACATTACTTTTGATGGTCCACTTTACTATTGTTGGAAACCAATTTTCTATGTCACAACATGTCACTATTTTTGTAGGTTCCATGTTCACTGGGGACACCCTGCACTGTTTTTTTAATATAAATTTGATGTTATATGTATAAATAACTGTTGAGGTTACAAAACATTGAGTGGTATATGGTTTCTTCTTCTCTTTTGGACATCTACCTAACCCTTTTTCACTGCCATTGTGCCTACTTCCATTGTTATTAATTTCATACCTAGGAAGGGAGAGGTGGCACCGAAGTGTGCTCTGTCTGAACCGACTGGAACCGACTCTATAATAAAGCAGCAAGGCTAGTATATCACAAATTAGGTAAGGGAGGACAAGGGAGGCACTCCCTTCTAATCCAAAGGGCACCAAACGCAGCAGGAAGGCCCAAACGAGACCAAACCGAGCTGACTATGCCACTAGCCTCTCACAGCTCAGTGACACAGGGCACCCCCCCAAGAGGATACCGGAGACAAGGAGGCCCAAGGGAAGAGACTCTCTACTTTCCTTTCACAACCCAAAATTTACTCAAAATTATTTTTCCTCAAGGATCCAGGCTCCACTATATTTTCTACAAGCAGCAGGGTATGTGGTCTGCAGGATTCCATTTAACCCACACATACACTACCCCGACCCACGCTACTCGCGTATTTACCCCAAGCAGAGGAAGGGTAGGCGGAGTAGACCGACAAGCATTCCACAACCTGCAAAGTTCGGGGGGGGTCCAACAGAAGGGAGAGTCCCACACGCCCCAACCTCCCCTTTATTTACCCCCACATTTCCTCCCTTCCAGATAGACATCGATCTGCAGGCACCCTCACCTGCAGGAGCCAACCAGGAGCAGGTACTATTCCAGGCCAGCCGGCCCCATTAACCCGAACCCCACCTGCACAGCCCAGAATTCCATCCAGAGTCCCACTCTGAAAGCCACCCCACTCAAACACAGACTCTTAGCAAGAAGGAACACCAGGGGGAATCAATCACATAATATACTGATACACCATCCCTAAGCCCACCCCAGGGCCACCGTAAATCTACCAAGCTGCAGCTGACGCCGCTGGGTCAAAGAAAAATCAAAACTGGCAGGTGGGCAGAGGCCTCTGAGACTTTGGAGGATAACCAGGAAGTTCTTTCATACGTGGACACCCAGGAGGGGGCCAGTCTGGTGGCATATTATACATTGGACTCCCCACGTGGGCCCCCACACAGATCTCCTCGAACCAACGCAGCCCAACTGGACGTAGTGATCCCAGCTGTGGGCCTTAGCAGCAAGGTGCACCCAAGTTGTCCAGCCTCGCCCCAAACTGCCATCGAGGGGTACTCCTTGCTAAATACCATGCAACGGACTGTAAAAGCACTACAGTATCAGTCCAACAAGATGGACATACAACTGACGCTCCTCAATACCTTGGCCCTACACGTAGGAGGGATAGACGAAAAACTGGGGAACTTAAACTCACTAATAGCTTGGGCCCAACTGAAGATAAACCTATTTTGCGGCTGCAGGCCGATAGTTGAAAAACTATCCTCCCTTCCCTCAATGTTGTCCAACCTACTCAATGATCTGAAAAAAAGAGTCTGAAGACTTCAAGGAGGCCTGAAACTTGAAAGCAGCATCGTCCATGAGGCCAAGTCCGGCTGAAGCTACAAACAAAATCTCACACACTGAAAGCATTGGCAGTTCATCTGGGGAATTCCCCGCCACCAGACTCACAGTGCTGCAACCCGGAAATGTCCCAGCCCACAATGCCAAACAAAAGGTTTCAATTCAGGAGGAAAGGTTGCAACAAAAGACCAAATACGAGTCTGGCTGCAGTATATCCCCTCTTCTACCCCACACAGTGGAACCCGGTGGAAACTAAACCCAGTTTAACTCCTCAAATATAAGGTAATGTAGATTCCATTAGCCAGGAGGCTGACGCAACCAACAGTGATCACAGTGGGGCCATCCTTCAGGGCATCTCAAATTAAAAAGCAAAAAGTCCTACAGGAGGCATAAGAGGAGCAGGCTTAAATCATCCCGTGGGAGGATCCAGACACTTCTCTTAGACCAACAAGAACTACAACGAGTGAGTGAACAATTGTGCAAGTACAGCAACTGGAGAGAGCCCTGAACAGACATCTGGCAGCGGCCACAACTGACAAAGCCACGAACAACACAGCTCCAACATTGCCAGAGACAAACTACATGAGCCGAGTCACAGCAACGGTGGCCAACTCGGAACCTAGCCCTGGCCTTTTTATCCTTGCCTGACAACACAAGGGGACAAGTGCCCGGAGAGGAAGATCCAACTTGCTGGCGGTCGGCAGGCATTAGATCACAACAGGCCAATTGCTGCCTTACAACAAATGCGCAGGGCAACTGCGGTGACAGGGTGCTAAACCCGCAAATATCTGACCGGAATCAAAGGGGGAAAGTTCACTCAAGGGAAAGCCCATTTAGACAGCAGTCGGAGCCTTGCACCTTACTCTTTAGACCCAAGTTCAAATCAAAAGGGAATTGTGACGTCCTGAACAGAGGCAACATTCTCCAGTTACTGTCAACAATCCCAGCCTTAAGAGACATCAAACAACCAACTTGCCCTCAATAGAATTCATCAGGACAGACACACATTTGTGAAGAGAAATCACCAAAGCCACATAGAGGTCACCCCTCCTTGCCAACAAAGTACTGAATGAAAGTGAGACACTAAAGTCATGGGGAATAAGCATTTAACTTTACCGTAATGTATGATACCCCCTTCCACTACTCGTCAACGGGAAGAACAAAAACAACAGCAGCGAGAAATCACCTACTCAGTCCTAAGGGGAGTGCGGGGCCAATCACTTATAAGGGAGCAGGAACACATTGACAGCT
This sequence comes from Calotriton arnoldi, assembly GCA_963921515.1. NCBI lineage: Eukaryota > Metazoa > Chordata > Amphibia > Caudata > Salamandridae > Calotriton > Calotriton arnoldi. The sequence goes on from CAWUFW010014125.1 coordinate 313,267, forward strand.
TCAGCCAACCCCAGCACCTATCATAGCAACTACCCGCATACTCAGACAATCAGCAGATCTACAGAACCATCAACGGGCCTGTGGCCACTCAATGACAAAATCTACAACAGGAAGGGAGGTTTCAGCAGACCAAGTCAATCTTTCACCTCTGTTCATGGAACATTAGTGGTCTTAGAAGTAAAGTAACTGACCCGCAGTTTGTATTACACATGAAATCATTTGATATAATTCTGCTGCAGGAAACATGGATGGCTGAACCACATCAACTACATGTTTTTATATGCTTTCACAAACCCGCAGTTAGAAAAGCACAATACGGCCATTTATCAGGTGGGCTGGCAACCTATGTGTCAACAACAAGCATATCCACCTTAAAGGAAATTCCCTTTCCCTCAACGTCTGTCAACACAATCAAGACCTTCCTTAACATCAGAGGGAAAAACGAGGAGATGATAATTTGTTATGCCTATATAAACCCCCCCAAAACAAGACTCTAGGCACCTCATGGACCATCTCTTGTCAACCATAAGCAAACAGGACACCCCAAACATCATTCTCTCTCTTTGACCGATGAAGAGATGCTGGCTCAGTCGTCGCTCGGAATATCCCGAACAAAAGAGAAGCCTTAATGGCAGATTGAGCAAGACGTCCAGGAGCCTACTGGAAGACCTAGAGCATATCAACTTTAAGGCATTAAATGGCAGATTCCCTGATGAGTCTCCACCAGCAGCTTCCTTCTATTCTGAGAACACACGCTCTACATTAGATTACACACTGGTCTACCTTCCATTTTTACACCGCGTGGTCTCATTCTGCCTCGGGGACAAGGGAGACAGTGACCATCGATCACAGGAGGTACTCCTTCAGGCTATTGCACCAGCATTTGAGCACGTACCAGGGGGATCCCACTCCAGCTATACAACCAATCTCAAAAGAATTAAATCCTAGCTAGCAAACACAGGGGGGGTACTCCAGAAGGCAAAGGAACTGCTACATAATGGTCCTGTAAACAACCCTGTCAGTAAATGGGAAACTTACACCATCAAGCTATCAAGCACATTTTCTTCAATAACCAAATACAGATCGGCCCACGAAGGATAGGTACCCAACGCACAACAAAACCAACTAATAACAGTGAAAAAATCAATTACTAAAACCCTCAGACTACTGAGGCACAAACCCAGAGATCTAACACTCAGCTCCTCAGTGCAGCAACTAAGAAATATGCTTAAAAACTAAAACGGGCCATTAAGAGATCGAGGGAAGATGAGTTTTGGGCTAAACTGCTTCACAACTCCAATACCAAAAACAGCACGTGCTTTTGGGCAACGGCGAACAAAGTGATGCACCCGCTACACAGAGGAGTGACATCGCACATCTCTGAGGAGATCTGGATACACTTCCTGAAATCCCACTTTCACCAGCAAACCGGGAACACCTGGGAGGGCGCAATGACAGGTCCAAGCACAATCAAAGACCTATAGAGTGACCATTCTCCCGACACTAAAGCACAATACAAGGAAGCAGACAGGCCTTCTCCCTTAGCCTCAAATAAACACCAAATCTCTAAGGGGAGGAGAAGGGGAGCACCAGGACCTAATGGATTCCACCAACCCTCTTCAAACAAGATGCAGACTTTTGGGCAGATACTCTAGACTCCCTCTTTTGCAAAATCAGGCAGCTGGGTCAACTCCCAGATTCCTGGATAGGCTCTGTCATTACTCCAATTCAAAAAATGGGTGACAAAAATTCCCCAAAAAACTACTGCCTCATCGCCCTGCTTGACATCTAGGCAAAAAATACTTTGCCGGCACTTTGCTAGCCGAGCTTCAGGATTGGGCTACAGAACATGAGATTATACCATTCATTGAGACAGCGTTTTGTAAATCTACTGGTACAACAACCAACATCTTAACCATGTCCCTTCTCAGGGACATGGCTAAGTCAACTAAACAGGCACTTCATCTCTGCTTCATAGACTTCAGGGCAGCATTTGATAACATAGAACGAGCAGGGCACTGGAAGAAACTAGCAAGCTGGAAAATCCCGCAAGCTCTCTTGGACATGCAAACACATCTCCATAAAGATACCTGGGTGCAGGTAAAACTGGGTGATGGCACACATCTTTCAAGGTGCATTCCCACTATTAAAGAGCTTAAAGAAGGATGCATACTTGCCCCAATCCTGTTCAATCTTTATATGGCAGTCACAACGTAAACCCTAATCTCATGCAATACACATGCCCCAAGAATGGGCGGCAAGGCCTTATCCAGCATCTTATATGCAAATGATGTGGTTCTGGATAGCCATACTCAAGTAAGCATGCAACGCCTTATGAACACACTAGAGTGTTATGCGGCAGACAACTCCCTAGAAGTAAAGTTTGAAAAAACGAAAACTATGTCTAAAAAAAGGGGCAAGAAAAGATCACACATCTGGCATCTGGGAAACATAGGAATTCAGAGTTTGACCAATTACAAATACTTAGGTGTAATTATCAGTGTTAGAAATGTGGGTCTCCAGTTGGCAGAGGTAGGTACCTTTGTCCAAATAGGGACCCTTCTTCCTAAAATAACCCCTGCTCACCCCCTTGGTAGCTTGGCACGAGCAGTCAGCTTATCTTAGAGGCAGTGTGTAAAGCAATTGCACATAACCAACAGTAAGACAGTGTAAGCACTATAAAAGGACACCACACCAGTTTTGAAAAAAATCCAATATTTTTATATACTTAAGACAAGACCAAAAACGATAAAAATCCACAATACAGTATTTAGAAATCTTCAGTTATCAAAATAACCTTGAAAACCTGTTCCTTGAAGTCGATAACTCCCTCTGGGGCTATCACGGTGTCGTGAACAACAAATCCAAACAGTTCTGGCTGACCGCGGCTTCGCGGGCCAGCTACGGTGTCGGGAAGACCCGCAAAACAGTACCTTTAGAAATGCAGGGTGTCGGTAACCTCTCGTTGAGCTTCTGAAAGCACGGCATCTGCAGGCGTCGGTTCCGGAGGTCGGTGCAGGAGTCGTCGGGCCATTGAAGTCACACGCGTTGCAGATCGAACTCCTCTCTGTTGAAGTCAGGAGCGCTGGTGTCGGCGGGCGTCGGGTGCTGCGTTGCGAAGTGCAGCGGTGCGGCGTGCAATGCCCTCAGGTCGCGGTGCCAGCAGCGGCTCAGTTGTGGCGTCAGATGGCGTAGTCGGTGAGACCAGGGTTGCGGTGCGAAGTGATGCGGTGCTCATCGTGGTGCTGGCAGGTCACGGTGCAAGCAACGTCGTCGTTGCTGAAGTGCTGTCGTCGGCTGATGAACTGGAGTCGATGGCGCTGGTGGCAGTAGGCCAAGGCTGCGGTGCGGGATGAGGGCGGTGCGTCGTGTAACCTTACGAGCAGTGCCCTCGAACCACAGTGCAAGCAGCGGCATCGATTTCGGAGTGGAGCGTCGTCGTCGGGGATACCAAGGCGGCGTCGTGAAGCGAGGCGATGCGGAGTGCGGTGCCCACAGGTCGAGGTGCGAGCAGCGGCTCGGTGGCGGCATCAGCAGGCGTCGTCGGTGAGATCAGAGTTGCAGTGCGGTGTTGCGGTGGTGTCCTCTGCTGCGCCTTCAGGACATGGAGCCGGCAGCGGCGTCGTAGACGGCATCGGGTTGCTTTTTCTTCTGTTGCAGCACAAAACACACAGTCCCCAGTGCTGAGGGCAGAAGAACTTGAAGTCTTTGCTGTTCCTGAGACTTCTTGAACAGGGGGCAAGCTCTACTTCAAGCCCTTGGAGAAACTCACAAAAATAGATTGCAGAAAGTTCAGTCCAGTCCTTTTACTGCCCAAGACAGAAGCAGCCACTGCAGGCCAACACAGCAAAGCACTCAGCAAAGTGGTAGTGCCTCCTCACAGCTTCTCCAGCTCTTCTTCTTGGCAGTCTTCTTGGTCCAAAAGAGTTCTAAAGTTCAGGGGTTTGGGCTCCACTTTTTATAGCCCAAAATCCTTTGTCCTCTCAGGCAGGGAGTGTCTGTGCCAAGCCAGAGCCAGTTCTGCCCTCTCTGGTGTGGCTTCCTGACAGGAGGTGGAGACGGCATTGTCAGAGGCAGACCAGGCCCATACAGGTGCAAGGAAATCTCCTCCCCCTACTCTAAATGCAGCCCAGGTCTATTCAGCCCTTTCCTGACCCACCTAGACTATCTAGAGCCTATGCTGCTCCCCAGCCCCTGTCATCCAAAACCCAGACAGTCAATCCACAAACCCAGCAGAGGCCTGCTGGATGGCTGAGCAAGAAAATACCTACTTTCTAAAAGTGGTATTTTCAAACACAGAATGCAAAAATCACCTTCACTAAAAGATGCATCTTTAGACTCTGAGTTCAGGCATACTAAACTTTATTTTCCTACCTAGTTCCCAGGGCCAGTTATGTTTATAAGATGTTATAAACAAACTCCCAATTCTGTCCTATGGGGAACAGGTAGCCTTGCAATAGTGAAAAACGAAATTGGCAGTAATTCACTATCAGGACATGCCACACACACGGGCATGTCCTACCTTTCGCATACACTGCACCATGCCCACAGGGGTATCTTGGGCCTACCCTAGGGGTGACTGACATGTAAGAAAAGGGAAGGTTAGGGCCTGGCAAGTGGGTGCACTTGCCAAGTCGACATGGCAGTACCAGACTGCCCACAGGCTCTGCAATGGCAGGCCAGAGTTACATTTACAGGCTGTTTGTGTGGGTGGCATAATCCAGTGCTGCAGCCCACTAACAGCATTTGATTTACAGGCCCTGGCACACTCAGTGCACTTTACTAGTTACTGACACATAAATCAAACAGGCCAATCATGGAAACACCAATCCATAACACATTTTCCACAGGAGCACTTGCACTTTACCACTGATCAGCAGTGAGAAAAGTGCGCAGGAACACTAAGCCAGCAAAAACAGAGTCAAAACCGGGAGGTCAGAAAGCAAAAACTCAGGGGAAACATGCCAAAAGATGCCAAGTCTAACACATGTCCCCTCCAGCTGAAAGTGGGGAGAACTACCCAACCTCCTGGGAGTTCTCTTCACTAAGGCAGAAGAACCTGGACAGACCATCTGCGTTGGCGTGTTCTGTGCCATGGCAGTGTTCCACTGTAAAGTCCATTCCCTGTAGGGAGATGGACCACCTGAGCAGTTTTGGATTCTCACCCCTCATTTGCATCAACCATCTGAGGGGCCGGTGGTCTGTCTGAACCCTGAAGTGAGTCCCAAACAGGTAGGGCCTCAGCTTCTTCAGTGCCCAGACCACAGCGAAAGCTTCCCTTTCTATGGCACTCCACATCTGTTCCCTTGGGAGTAGTCTCCTGCTAAGGAAGACTACAGGCTGGTCTATGCCCTCTTCGTTCAGTTGTGAGAGCACCGCTCCCACACCATGCTCTGAAGCATCAGTCTGCATGACAAATTACTTGGAGAAGTCGGGTGCCTTGAGCACGGGCGCCGTGCACATGGCGGCCTTCAGGGCATCAAAAGCCTTCTGGCAGGACTCAGTCCAGGTCACCCTCTTGGGCTGCTTCCTGGAAGTCAGCTCTGTTAAGGGGGCAACAATGGTGCCATACCCCTTAACAAACCTCCTGTAGTACCCGGTGAGACCTAAAAAGGCTTTCACCTCTGTCTGGGTCTTGGGGGGCTCCCAAGCCAGAATGGTGTCAATCTTGGGTTGTAGGAGCGCCACCTGGCCGCTTCCTACCTGGTGCCCCAAGTACACCACAGAACCCTGCCCGATCTGGCACTTACTTGCCTTGATCGTGAGGCCTGCCTTCTGCAGAGCCCTCAACACTTCACCGAGGTGCTGCAAGTGTTCTTCCCAGCTGGAACTGAACACTGCAATGTCATCCAGGTATGCGGCACTGAAATCCTCCAGTCCAGCCAACACCTGGTTGACCAACCTCTGAAAGGTGGCAGGGGCATTCTTCAACCCAAAGGGCATCACCCGGAACTGGTAATGTCCTTCTGGGGTTGAGAATGCTGACCTCTCCTTGGCCCCATCGGTTAAGGCAATCTGCCAGTACCCAGACGTTAAATCAAACATGCTGAGGAACTTGGCAGCTCCCAACCGATCAAAGAGCTCATCAGCTCTGGGGATGGGGTGCTCGTCAGTCCTGGTGATGGCATTGAGCCCACGGTAGTCCACACAAAACCGCAGTTCTGGAGTAGCACCGGATGCAGCAGCCTTTGGGACCAAAACCACTTGGCTGGCCCAAGGACTGTTGGAGAGCTCGATCACCCCTAACGCCAATATCTTAGAGTCCTCCTCTTTGATGCTGGCCCTGACCCGGTCAGTCAACCTGTAAATCTTGTGCTTCATAGGAGGGCTGTCACCGGTGTCCAGGTCATTGGTACACCAGTGAGTAACACCTGGGGTGAGAGAGAACAGTGAGGCAAACTGTCCCAACAACTGGTGACAGTCGCTCTGGTGCTCTGGGGTCAGTGTAGGGGAGAGGATCACACCCTCCACTGACCCAGTGTGCTCCTTGGTAGACAGGAGGTCAGGGAGAGGTTCACTCTCCTCTTCCACCCCATCATCTGTCGCCAAGAGCATGCTCACTTCGGACCTCTCGAAGTGGGGCTTGAGGCGGTTCACGCGCAGGACCCTCAAAGAGTTCCTTGGAGTCCGCAAATCCACCAGGTAGGTGACATCACTTTTGCGCTCCATTACCTCAAACGGCCCAGTCCACTTGTCCTGCAAGGCACAAGGTTCCACTGGGGCCATGACCCACACTTTTTGCCCAGGTTGAAATTCGACTAGAGTGGCATTCTGGTCATACCACTTCTTCATTTCTTCCTGGCTTGCTTCTAGGTTCACCTGAGCGAGTTTCCTGAAGCGGGCAGTTTGGTTTCTGAAGGCCAGCATGTAACTAAACATATCCTGGGGAGTTCTCCTGGGAGTTGCCTCCCAGTCTTTCTTCACCAAACTCAGAGGTCCTCTCACAGGGTGACCATACAGAAGCTGAAAGGGACTGAACCCAAGAGACTTCTGTGGCACCTCCCTGTACGCAAAGAGAAGGCATGGCAAGAGGACGTCCCACTTACGCCTCATGGGTTCTGTTAGACCCTTAATCATGCCCTTCAAGGTCTGGTTGAATCTCTCCACCAGACCGTTACCTTGTGGGTGGTAAGGAGTGGTGAATTTGTAGGTTACACCACACTCCTTCCACAGGGATGTCATTTACTTGGATATGAAATTGGTCCCCTTATCAAAAACCATCTCTCTGGGGAACCCCACACAGGAAAAGATCCCCATTAATGCCGGGCCCACCACTGGCACCATCGTTGTCCTGAGAGGGATTGCCTCCGGGTACCGGGTGGCATGGTCCACCAAGACCAGGATGTACCTGTTGCCCATGGCTGTCTTGGGAACCAGTGGCCCCACAATTTCCATCCCTACCCTTTCAAAGGGTGTTCCAACAACTGGAAAAGGTTGGAGAGGAGCTTTGACCTTCCTCCCACTCTTACCACTTGCCTGGCAAGTTTGGCAAGACCTGCAATGTCCATCTGACTGCCTTCGCATTTGGGGCCAGAAGAAGTGGGTGACAAGCCTGTCAAAGGTCTTGTCCCGCCCCAAATGTCCTGCCAAAGGCACATTAGGAGCCAGACCCAGTAGGAAGGTCCTGAAGCGCTGGGGTACCACCAGCACACAGGTTGACCCAGGCTCAGCGACCTTAGGTTCACTATACAGGAGACCATTCTCCCAGTAGATCAAATGTGATCCAGACTGATCACCAGCTGCCTGGTCTGCAGCCTGCCACTGCAGACCCTCCAGAGAAGGGCACTCTTTCTGCTCCCTGCAGAATTCCTCCCTGGTGGGACCCCCTTCTTGCTGCCAATGGGTCAGCTCAGAGATGTCTCCCAGTTCAGCTACCTGCTCCCCTGTAGGCACCGGGGCGTCCCCCTCAAGGTCCGCCTCCTCCCGGTCCGTGGGAACTTCAGGTGCCGGTTTTCCGCGCCCCTTGCCCTTTCTCTTGGCAGGGACTTGGGCAACTGTTTTAGGCTCCAAGTCCTTCTGATCACCCTTTCTGGCTGCCATTGACCGAGTAGACAGACACGCCCACTCTGGCAACCCAAGCATCTCCAAGTGAGACCTGAGCTCAACATCCTTCCATAAGGACTGCTCCAGGTGGTTACCTAGCAGACAATCTACAGGCATGGTAGGGCTCACAACCACCCTCAAGGGACCTGAGACCCCCCCCATTCAAAGGGAACCTGCGCCACCAAACACTGGCGCTCCGAGTTGTCTACAGCAACTACTTGGTGGAATGCCCCGGGGACTATTTGCTCCTCAGAGACCAGGTGACACCGGACCGAGGTCACACTGGCTCCAGTATCTCTGAGAGCCTCTACCCTTTTCCCATTGATGGTCACCTCGGTGCTGTATTTCTTTGTGTTAGGGGGCACCTGGTTTTCTGGGACCATCTTACTGTCCCCTAGTGAGACGAGGGTCCTTTCTGCAGGATCCCCGACCTCCTGTGGGCACCCCTCCTCCCCAAGCGGTACACTAGCCAACACCTTAGTCTGCCCACCAGTGGGTGGCTGTGCCCTTTTGGGACACTTGGGGTCCCCCTTCAAGTGACCCACCTGATCACATGAAAAACACTTGCGGGGGCCGGTCTCAGCAGGCTTTCCTGAAGAGACCACTGCTTTCTTATCTCCTGGGGGATGGGAACCTTTACCCTGGGTGTTTGTTTGTGGCCCTTTAGAGAACTCCTGTGCTTTACCCTTGTCCCCCCCACTTTTCTGCTGGGGACCCTGCCCACCTTTGGCTGAGTCTCCCCCAAACGCTTTCTCATGGACCCTGGTACTCATCCAGCGGTTCGCCTCCATAGCAAGCTTCCTGGAGTCAGTTAGCTTACTATCAACCAAGTGCTGGCGCAGCTCTGCAAAACATAGACTAGACAAGTGCTCCCATGCAATCAAATTGTAGAGCCCCTGAAAATCTGTTACATTACTGCCCTTCACCCAGCCTTCCAGAGACCTGCAGAATGAATCCACACATTCCAACCAAGAGTTGGCATCAGACTTCTTACTGGACCTAAACTGATCCCTGTACTTCTCAGGAGTGAGTCCATACCTGGTGAGGAGAGCGTCCTTCATATCAGCATAGGTGAGGTTCTGCCCCTTACCCAAAGCTATCAGAGTATCCCTAGCTTCTTCTGGGAAGAAAGGCCACAACCCTGCCCCCCCAATTCTTCTCAGGGACCCCATTCATATGAATAGACGCCTCATACCTCTGAAACCACCTCTGTATGTCATCACCCTTCTTGTACTCTTTGCCTGCATTCTTGGGGATGTGCACAATTCTGTCTTGTTGTGTAGTTCCTATAGTACCCATGCAGGACCTGTGCATTTGGATAACATAAACTGTGGACTTGGTGGCAGACTGGCTCTGTGCACCCCCACCGCGTATGTTAGCAGGATTTGTATTAGCTAGCTCACAGTGCCACTAGAATCTCCTCTTATCGGGGAGAGATTAGTTTCTGGCAACCTTAGATCATGACAACCCTGATCCCTCAGAATCGTGGAAACAATGTACTACTTTTCGCTCAGTCATTCGTGCTTACTTATTCGGTTTGTCTCAGAGAGTTATACAGAATAAACAGTCTGGGCGTTTCAATAAGTATTTATTGAACAGTTGTTATTCTAGTGTAAAATATATGTGCTGCAGCAACCAGCAGACAATAGCAGAGATATATTATCAGCAGTACGATAAAAGTGAAGGGATAGTACAGTTCTACCATATTGCAAGAATCATGAATACATATATGAATATAAAAAACATTATGAAAAGTGCGCGTACTCCTACGATGCCTTACTAGATGTACCTGAGTGTACCTAGCATGTGGGTATGTCTAAAAGCCTAAGAGCCAAGAATCCTTCTAGGATTTAGTCGAACTCCATTACCTGAATAGAGAGAGTGTGGGACCCCGTCCTGGTCTCGAGTTGGACACCCCGCAAGGGCTGTGTTAGACCGCTGTCAGCTGGAGCAACTGCATGCAGGAGCCTCAGCGTCTCTGGTCAGTGTGTCGGCATGGAAGTCTCGGTTCCCTCTGTCTTACCGGGGCAAGATGTGGTGTATTTATACCCTAAAGTGTCTCGTCCCTCAGTATGGTTTGTATTGGTCTTTGTTAGACATGAGGAAGACGTCAGGGGTGAACTTTGTACATACATATTATGCGGGAGATGTAGCTGGTGAATGCTCATGCATAATTTATGAGTACATTGTAGGCCTGTGTTCGGGAAAAACCCTGCAGTGTTCTAACCACAGACTAGATAATGTTCAACCCTCAGAGTTCGTTGTGTACTGTAGGGAACTAATGTAGGTGAAAGATCATGCCTATATTAGGGCATAGGAGATTATGACCATAATAGGGCATATACGAGTATGACCATAATAGGGCATATACGATTATGGCCATATACGGCATATATGAACGTGTCTATATTAGGGCCTCTATACGAAACTGTTGTAAATAGAAGCTCATTAGCCGAGGTGTATAAAAGAAGATAGATTTATTTAAGCTTAGTTCCAGGTTAAGTTCATTAGAAGAAGATAGGTAGATGGAAAGTAACCCCACCAGGAGCAGCCTCCCTGCCGCTCAGCCTGCCTGCTATCAACTGACACTCCACACACAAGCCAGGCACATCAAACATTCCATGAGGTCATCAGGCATTCTAACACTCATACTAGCTGAGCAGCAGGGAAGACAAGTCAATTATAACATAAACATAACACCCACTCCACTTTCGAATTGGATGTCAATGACCATACTTAAAATCTGGACAATTTAAAATTTTTCTTAAAAACAGCTAAAAACATGGTTTCAAAAAGACATTTAAAAAATGTGTAAAAATGTTAAAAATCAGCTATTCTTTTGTTGCCACTTGAAAAAGTCAATTCTGTCTCACTTATAAAAGTTGCATTACTACAAGCAGAAGAAAGCCATTCTTTCTCAAGTTAAAGTGTCAATTTAGGAAATGTTCCAAATTTTAGTTAGTTTATTTATGAAACGAAGTGGAGAAGCCGAATTCTTTCCCAGGACGCGATGAGCCAATTCAAGATTAAATGTCCTGGCTGGGAGATACAGCATTATCGGTGTTAGCTACTGTAGACGACAAATCCAACGCCTCACAGAGAATGTCAATCGCACATAGATGGAATTCAGCACTGCCAACAGTCGGTGCTGCTGCAGCTTGTGCGGAAGTTGTTACCTGAGTGCCTGTGGAGGAGCCACCTAACCCAGCAGGAGCAAACGGCACCTGTAGATTCTCAAGGAATGCGTTCATCAGAATTGGAAGACGCTGGGGACAACGCAGAGCATGGGCCTTTAGGGGGTCCAGCATAGCATCCATGTCCGGAGGCGTATCTGATGGAAACGTTAGACAGAGATCCAACGAGCATTCTTCTCCGCAAAACAAGCATCGAAGAACAGGTAACATGCAGTCCACCCAGACTGGTCTAAACGATAGAAACCAAGAGGCGCTCAGTTCTCTTAGGCAAGGTATACCCAGAAGCTGCACCATGCGTTCACGGTATTTCCGCTCCATGATTATGTTCGCCATTTCCTCGTCCATTGCGTAGCAGTAAGATTACAATCAGGACTCCTGCAATTAGGAACAGGATAAGCGGGAGATCTCCAAAGATGCTTCCCAATACGGAGTGTATCAAATTTGGGAATACTCCGAGGACTGTCTGAAAGGTGCTTAATAGTCCTGACCCTATGGTCTTAAATAGGTGTACAATACCGCTCGTATCAGACATGTTAAAGGTACGACCCACCATTTCTGCTAAATGAAAAGGGCAGTTCGCACATATAAGCGCCTGTATCTCAGTCGAGGTCCTTGCAACTTGAAGTTCAAAGGTTTCTCAAGTGGAGGTTAAGGGCACGGGTTGCTGTAAAAGCATGGCTTTCAGTCTGCTCAAAGTATGAAATTGTATAAAGGAAACATTCAACGAAGGCCATAATGGCGCCTCCCTGACTGTGTTCAGTGGCGGAAACAATACTTGCATACAGCAAGTAACCCTGGAGTTAACAGTGACCAGATAGGTGACGCCCGGAAGCATCCCAAAGCAACCTTGATCGTTTAGCATCAAGTAACTCCCACTAGAGAGCAGCTGGAAAACCGGCGTGATCATGGCCGCTGGGGTCCCTGACATGTGACAAGATAGATTTGCTACCGAACCACTACATGCTCCGTGCAGAGAAATTTCCTGACACATGAAAGAACCGCCTAAAGCGTTCTTGCAGTTTGTACCACTCAGATACACTTCTCGATCCCCATTCCGGCATCGATATCTATATGGTAACTCCCAAATTTCCTTAATGTAACCCTTACCCATTTTTTCATATTTGCCTGCCTGCCTTTGCTCAAGGCAATATTGAAACTGAAACGTAGTGACCGGCAGAGTGATTTGGCAATTAATTAGCCATTCAGTTGATGGTAATTCGGCTACAGTGAATGGTAACCTTTCCAGTTTCTCAATACGCAGCATTGTATATTTGGCTCCTCTTTGTGCCATTTCAGGGTACATAGCCTGCACGCAAAGATTGCAGCGTCCTGCTTAACATCACAATAGAACGTAACTGTGATTGCCCGTGTTGTAACAAGGCCAAATCTTGTTCTAATATGTCGATTGCCGAAGACACAAAAAGGCATATTATCAAGGGCATTATCGCCGCTTTAGCAGCACTTTTTGCCGCTAAAGCGGTGATATTCTAATCGCCCTATTAGGAAGGCGGCGCTAACATGCATTACCGCATGTAAGCAGCCGAATTCCTAACGCCACGCATCTTAGCGATATACATCGCTAATGAGATGCAAGGTAGGCGTTCCCTCCTAGCACAACATGTGTAATGCTCGCTAAACCAACATCGCGCTATTACCAACGCTGCCCCTAAACAGTGAAGCGAAGAGAAAAGGCACGCTAAGCCCCCATTATCGCAGGATCCTAACGCCTGAATAAAACCTGACTTGTCATTATTGTCAATGGGAGGTGGATTGTATGGTTAAGTCCACACTCCCCTATTACCAAGCTTTTCATTAGCGCTGTGAAATCATCGCTGGTTTTCACACGCTAATGATCATTATCGCTGTCTATCGCTGGATTGTACTTCACCTGTTAGCAAAGCGTTGCTAATACGCCGCTAACAAGGCCACGTAATCCAGCGATAGCCGGCGATAATCAAAAAGGCGCTAAGCGCGCTTTGCGATAATTATCGCAATCTATAGATAATATGCCCCAATGTTGCCTAAGGAGTAAATCCTGGAGGTCAAAGTTGATAACCCATTATCCACTACAGCCAATGCCTTCTCTAGGTTAATACGGTTGTAGTATTGTTACATGATGTTTTATTCCCTATGTTTTTCTGCTCTAGCTGCTCAGCCTCTGTGTGTGTCTTCTGTATGGAATGTTGGTGAGTGGACCTTGAGTAGAATGCCTGGGTGACTGGATGAGGAGTGACAGTTGGTGAGAGGGGCTGAGCAGCTAGCAGGCTGCTCCTGGTGAGGCTGTTATTTACCACCTACAGGCTACCCTACAGGACTTATATAGCTGTTAATGATGACCTACCTGTTGATAAGGACTTGCTGTTACTACCTGTGAATAAACCTACTTGGATTACAAGTTACAGCGTGTCATCATTACTCCATTAATTTTGGCGGCGAGTTGGAGACTTCCCCATGCTCTACAGTTGGTACAAGTGGACTTCAAAGTCATCAAGATGCCTTCTACAACATGTTGGGAAGAAGGTACAACAGGGAGAAAATGACAGGCGCAGACGAAAGGAACAAGACGCAAAAAGCAGGAGTCACAAGATGAAACAAAGAAACTTAAGGCGTTACAAAGGGTACGTAAAGAGCACGCAAGGTAGCCCCACCAGTGACCATCAGATCGGACAGCCCCTACCCAAGCGTGCTTTACCCTGTCTCAAGAGGCCACAACAACAAGATCTGAGACTTCAAATACAGTGATGGATGCTGCGCTGAGTGAGCCTTCAAGTACAGTAAGATTATTCTCTTATTTCATGTACGCTGCGCTGAGCGGCATTCTTCGTGCCAACCTGCATCCTCAACAGATGTGTGCCGTGGATGGGACAGGCATATGCGGTGTGTTCTTACTACACTTTGGGAATTGGTGGCGTTGGTTTGATATGTCTGGCTACAATCAAAGTACCTGCAAGGGAAGTACTGTTGCTTTGCCAAAGACGAGTGAACATGCTGCAACATGAGTGCCATGACCGATGCACAAGATGTCTTGTGGCATTTCAATTTCTTTGAAGACTAATAGTGAATCCAACCACTGGTACTACGTACTGCCCAAGGTGAGGCATATTTTGTCCATTATTTGTTTGTACACTTGAGATGTGTCCACAGTAAGGACAGTTGAACCGCCGCTTTTCTTTTTAAATGAGGCACGAGCTGTGATTAGCGCGCGCACTCGAAGCGTGACAAGAATCTTTCATAAGAAGTTTAAGCGCGTGCAGTCCTACCTGGCTTTCTCTCCTGGTGTCCAGTGATGCCTCCTTGGATCTGTTGTGATGCATCCACTTCTACAAGGTTTCTGGCTGACACACAACGTTTGGGAGCACCTACGCTCCGGGAGCCACCCGGCGCGACGTGAATAGCATGCCACCATCTTGGATTTATTGTTCTTTTAAGTGTGCCAACCACGCTTTGCCAACCACGTTGTATTCAATAAGGTTAGTTTTGAATCTGTTGAATTTTGGTGACGTTGCGGTTTTTGGTTATCTATGGAACTTTTCATCTGCCTTCCTGTAGAGTGCACATCAAGAAACTACTGGGGTTTTGAACATACTCTGTATTCTGAAGTCAAGCCTCGTAGCATGCTGCTTGTGTTGGCTGCTGTGCTCGTCAAGAGGATCGGTCTGGTAAGGCCATAGTGACTCTGTTTTATCTTCATCGGATTAAGTCGGCAAACCCTTGTTTTTGCTTCGACGTGTGAAGGCTACAAAACATCTTTTATGTGCCTGCCGTGACTCCGTACTATTTGCTATTTTGAGTTTATGGGGTAGCTTTTTCTGCACAATAGTAAAATATTCATGTAGGAATAATTCGTGTGAGACATCGCTCACAGGAGTTGTCTATCCCAGTTATAGACTGTTTTTTTCATGTGTTTTATTGTGTTTCACTGACTTTGTTTACCAAGTCATGTTTATATTACAGACTACAGCTGGGGTGCACTAGTAGAGAGTGTGCCTTGTGTGCCGTCATTCACGCTATTCGGGTGAGAGATCGCTCACCAGCATGTTTGTATATGTTTTGCAAACTTCTCAGTATTTACTGCCTTCATGTATAGTGAGATATGTTTTGCTAATTATTTCTGATTTTGTAAAGTTTATTTCTTACAGTATTTATGTAGGAGGTGTTTGTGACATTGTGCCCTTACATGAGGGTGGGCTCTAAGGGTTGTGTTTCCTTTTTGACATGTTGCAAGGAGACTCTTTCCTTGCATGCATAAGACACCTTGTGCTGCACGCCATTTGTTTGTTGCAAGGGTTTTGTTCCTTGATTGAACATACGTTTTGGTTGCAGGGTTTTAGTTCCCTGTGTGCATAAGACACCTTGTGCCACACGTTATTTGTTTGTTGCAGGGGTGGGTTCCCTGTGTGCGTAAGACACCTTGTGCCGCACGTTTTTTCCCCTGTGTGCGTGATACTATTTTTATCGCACGTTTTGTTTGTGCAAGGTTTAGACCTTGTATGCCTCCTTACATGGAGAGCACATACGTTATTTCAGGTTGTCCCTTGTAGATGGTGGGGGCAGGACATTGGGTTTTCAGTCCCTCTAGTCCACATGACTTGATTATCCTCACGGAGAGCACATACGTTTTTTCGGGTTGTCCCTTGTAAATGGTGGGGGCAGGACATTGGGTTTTTAGTCCCTCTAGTCCACATGACTTGATTCTCCTCACGGAGAGCACATACGGTTGTCCCTTGTTAATGGTGGGGGCAGGACATTGGGTTTTAGTCCCTTTAGTTCTCATGACTTGTCTCTCTACATGGAGAGCACGCACTTTACATTGTTGTCCCTTGGTTATGTTGGGGGCAGGATATTGGGTTTCAGTCCCTTTAGTCCACATGACATTTTGATTTATATTTATTTTCCGTATTTGAGGAGGGGGATGGGTACTGTATTCTGTATCCATCCTGTAGGGTAGCCTGTAGGTGGTAAATAACAGCCCCACCAGGAGCAGCCTGCTAGCTGCTCAGCCCCTCTAACCAACTGTCACTCCTCATCCAGTCACCCAGGCATTCTACTCAAGATCCACTCACCAACATTCCATACAGAAGACACACACACAAGCTGAGCAGCTAGAGTAGAGAAACATAGGGAATAAAACATCATGTAAGAATACTACAACGGTCTATTTCCAGTATTCTTTCTTTGCCTCCTGTTGGGATATTTTCCAGTTTTCATTATAATAGGCGTAAATGCCAGCATATATGAAACGTTTCTGACGTGTTTTCCTTGGGCCTGACAAGAAATCCCTATCCACATCAGGTGTGAGTAAGGTCAAGTGATGTTTCACTTCTGTGAGTGTTGAGGTCTCCAGCCAGTCAAGGCACAACTTCCCAACACTATAGGATGTCACTACCCCTGGGTGTTGTCTTTGTACATAGCGTGTATCTGGCCTACTGATACTAAACCCCTCGGTTATAACTAGGAGTCTCTGTTGACATGTGTTTGTGTCAATGGGCCAAATCAGCCATTCTGTCCAATTGGGATCTGACCTGTTGTACTGGAGAATGTCATCTAATCCTACCCCATGTGTAGTTGAATTCTGCCCCCCACCCATCTGTGATGGTGCTGGATACCCCGGTGTGTTCATTTCCTTGTTCTTGGCTAGTCCAAGACAGGATGCCTGTTGCACAGTTTCATTTAGAAATATCATCTGCTGTGGAATGAGGCATGCTCTAAAAAGCGCTTCTGTTCCCTGGACCTGCCAGTCCCTAGAACCCCAGATTGATTTTAAATCTATAGTGTCCTTCCATAGGTCAAAACCCTGTGTAGACAACTGGGCCATAAAGGAAGCAGAGTAAATCTGTTTGGTGTTAGTCAACATAATTTTCTGTGCTGATGTTGTTGCCACTTTGTAATAAAATGACTTTGGGTCAGATGTATTAAACCCTGAAAAGTATGTGAATTTCTGTGCAAAAGTTTGCGAACTACCTTTTGGAGGGGTTGGGCAGTGTTCCCACTGGTGGTATTCAAATACATTTCTAGGTGTTATAGATTTGTGTAAGAAATGATGACCATAATGTTGGTAACAGTACAATGTATCATAGTCTGAAGTACCTTCTAACATTTCATTGTTCGGAAATGCTGCAGTTTTTTCCAAATCAGACATCATATTATTTACAGTTGCAGTGTCCCAATCATCAGAAAATGTATTGGAGGTAATGATATCACTTAAAGAAATTTTAAATACATGTTTAAGCTTTAAAAGTTCAGTCGGACCAAAAATATCGAAATCAATCTTGTCCCATACTATACCGTTCAGTATAGGAACAGCTGTGATATTCACTGAAGACAAGTCTCTTGGTTCACGATGTGAAGACTTGTGTTGTTTTAAAATCAAATTGACTCTTTGGGCTGTAGAGCTTTGCTGAAGGTATCGTCCATTAATAAGCATACTAAAAGTTATTATTAAACCTAGCCAGAAAAGAAAAAATAAAATCCCAGTGATATACCATAGTTCAATCCAAGGTGACACCAGGTAAGTCTTTCTAAAAAAGTTCAAAAAGTCAGTGAGTTTCTGTTTGAGTGATTTTTTGTCTGGCGTCTTTTCCGGCTCGCTTGGATCCAGTGAAAATGTATCAAAGTTCATGAAATAGCCAGAAGCAGTTCGATCAATTGTTGGAATTGCATCGGGATTTGTTGAAATCGGATTTTGCTCTTGACAATGTTGACATAGATGTCTGTTGTCGGTCTGATTGCAACTTGGGTGTTAAGTTGATTTTCATTTTGAAGATGAATTTCTTGTTGAAGTGGAACGAGTTCCATAGCATTGTTGATTAGTCCTTCATTCCGTACAGGTGGCTCTTCAAACGTGATGAGTCTTTCTGTCTGGACTTCTTGGATTGTAGCGAGAGGAGGGCGTCTGCTACTGTGGAGTCCACGAGGCCTACTGTTTAGTATCGGCCACATAGTGTGGTTTGATTAAGTCAATTGAGACAAATCTTTTCTCCTTTTTCCCGGCAAGAGGCGGCAGAAGTACAGTTCTTGTGCCTTGGATTACTAGGACCGGTACAGGCTTTCTGTATGATGGCCCAAATTCTTTCTTGTTTGCAATCTTCTCTCTGACCAGATCCCCGACTTTTGGGATCCAGAAAGGTCTTGCCGTTACTACCTTGACTTCCTCAGTGGCAGTCTGTTTTAAGTGGACGTTGCTTTGTTGTGTCCTGGATTCATTTAGATCCTGTAAAACAGCCAAACGATCATGGATATCAAATGGTTTTTCATCCGCCACTGTGCCTTCACAATCAAGATCAGGTATCCACATTCTTGTCCCAAATAGGACCTCGTAAGGAGTGACACCCCCTAGAGAGCTTCTTGGCTGGTTGTTTATTGCTCTTTGGACCCCATAGAGGTGACTGGCCCAACTAACGCCCTTGCCTAATACCCTAGCTGTTAAAGATTGCTTTAAGTCACGGTTTTTCCTCTCCACGACCAAATTTCCCTCAGGATGGTACGGAGAGGAGTACCGCAATGCTACGCCCATTCCTTCCATGGCCTCTTTGTAAGCCCGAGAGCTAAACGCCGGGCCACGGTCAGAATGTAACATGCCAACTGCGTATGTGCCGATAAAGACTCGCAAATCTTTTATAACAGTTCGAGCGTCATCCGAGCGATGAAGCTAGACCCATAGGAATCTAGAGCAGGAATCCACTGCAACCATGATATATTTCTTGGCCCCATCCGATAGTAGGGGTCCGCAGTGGTCCAAATATACACATGCGAGAGGTTTGTCTGATTTTAGTAATGGTGTCTGTGCTGGGCGTGTTACGGTGGAGCCTTTCATTTGCTGGCAGATGTCGCACTTCAAGACATATTCTTTGGTCTGCTTTGTTAACCCTGGCCTCCAGTAGCGCTGTTTCAGTAAAGAAATAGTTGCTGTAACGCCTGTATGCGCCGTACCCAAACCCTCGTGTGCTGCTAGAATTAAGCCTTGCCTACGATCCATATTTGGTATTACTCTATCCCCCACTCCAGGAATCTGAGCATATAGAATGTTTTGTGCATCTAACTTGTAGGAGTACTTGAGTGGAAATTTTTTAGGTACTGCTGTGCTGCCTTTGCGTGAAGCAATGACAGCTACCAAAATCTCGCCGTCTATTCTCGTTTTTGAACGAGTGATTGCAGCTATGGACGCTGTTCGTACAGCCCCCTTTGTGGCTTCATCAGCCAATGAATTCCCTTCAACGTGAATGCCGTCACGCTGATGACTCAGTGTATGTATCACGCGAGCCCTTGGTAGTTCGTTTCTCAACTCCAAAACCTGTTCCCATAGCATTTTATGCTTAATTTTGCGTCTTTAAACCCGTTTTGTTCCCAATGATGTAAATTTTCATTGTACGACTGTACACAGAAAAAGGAACCACACACAATTAGTGTGGGGAATTCGTGTTCCGTATTTTCCAGTACCAGTGCCAGTAATAGTGCTTTTAATTCTGCCAACTGAGCCGTGCAGTCTCCTAGAGATTGCGTTTTAGTGCAACTTGGATGGAACTTTCCATCGCGCATGCAACTTTTAACAATCGCACACGCTGCGCTGTAAGCTTGCTTACTCCCTATGGCCGGTTGAGCAGATCCGTCATAGTAAATAATGTATTCATACTGATCTAGAGGCAAAATCTCATTTGGTAGAGGATATTCTTGTTCGTATTGCAGAAAGGCTTGTGTTTTTAAACTTGGATCAAATCTGTATTCAACATCCGTTGCAGTAAGAGAATTAGCCCATTGTATCCATCTGGGATGTAAGGCTTTCGCATTTGGAATGCTAGCCTTTGCAACAGCCTCTAAGGCTGGTACTGGGGTCACGACTATTATGCGCTTTCCCTGAGCCAGAGCTCTTTCTCTTTCTACAGCGGTCTGCACTGCTGTCAGGATTTTGTCTGTTGAAGTGAAACGCATCTCTGCGTTTGTGTACAGGTGTGATTTGTATGCGATTGGTACTGTTTCGCCTTCATTGAAAGTTAAATAAGTGTACCCGCATTGACCCGCTATTACTCGGATCACTAAGTTGCGTACGTTTACCCGTGTCTGTAAATGTTTTGAAGCTATCATGTCTTCCTGTAGTGAACGAAGGATATTTGTATGTTCCTGTGTCCATTGTCTGACTGAAAAATCAGGTTTTATTAAGTCGTAGAAAGGTTTTACTCTTTCTGCGTAATCCAAAATGTATGTTCGACCAAAATTTAGGAATCCCAGAATTGATTGTAAATTCTTTAATGATTTTGGAGGTTGGAGCAGCGCACACTTTTCTAAAAAGTTAGCTGCCAGGCTTTTTCCTTCACTTGACAGCTCATACCCTAAAAAACAGGACATTGAGATGGGCAATTTTTGATTTTTTTAAATTAAATTTATAGCCCTCAGAGGCGAATCCTATAATAATGGTGCTCACCCTGGTCAAGTGCCCTGGTAAGTCATCGTCCGTCAGATAAATATCATCCACATAGGACAATGCTTCTTCATCCAAATTTTGGAGTAACTCCGTTACCCTTGCTGAAAACAATCCCGGGCTATTCTTATACCCTTGGGGGAGTCGACAAAATTGCGTGGGACCCCAGCGCTGAGAATGCGGTCAGATACCTGCTTTCAGGCGCTATATTTTGGCAGAAAAATCCATTTGAGATATCAAGTGTTGTTTTGTATTTTTGTCGCACAATGTTATTCATTAATGCGGCACTATGTGCATTTTGAACTGCAAATGTCTTTGTGCAAGTGTTTAAATGTCTGTAATCTAAATCTAAACGATATGTGTTGTCAGGTTTCATTACGGGAAACAAAGGATTGTTCATTGGTGAGGTGCAATTTTCTATCACACCCTTGTATTCTAGTTGATCTAGGATCTCCCTGACTTGTTTTTTAGCTTCCTTTTTTTATAGGGTATTGCCTTTGAGCATTTGGTGAAACTTTTAACAGGATCACATGGTGGGTTGAATCCTCATCCCAACCAACATGATTTTTATACAATGCTGGAGCTAGGGCAACCGCCCACTCCTGCGCATATGCATGTTTTAAATGTATGGGTACGAGGTCGGAAAAGGCTGGAAAATTATAATTTCTCCCCTAGGGCACTCCATGACGAATGCTGGCGGCCAGTCTTGTTCTGCTAATAGAATGTCATAACCAGATGACAGATTTTTCCAAAAGAGACCTTTAATTTTTCTGGGCTTGTCCCCCTCCATCCGGACTGTTATCTCATGTAACTTATGTGGGACACTTACCCAGTGTCAGGTGTTTCCACCGTGATATACTCACTCAACTCCGCTGTCACCAGAAATTCCTTCAGGTTCTGGCGAGCTATTGTTACTTCTGCCGCGCTGTCTAGCATCGTCAGAGCCCATTCCCCGTTCAGAAGCTGTGTCCTCAGAATTCTGGGCATGTCTGATCTTGAGACCTGCTACCTTCTTGTTTTTGAACTGAGGTTTTTGTTTTTGTTTATCTTCTTTTTTAGGTGCGTAGTCCGCAGCGCGTTGCGTGTCTCTGGACTTTGTATGCTCCTCTGACCGTCCTTCCCTCTCGGAGTTTTTGATGAACCCTGAAAGGAACGAGAGGAACGAGTATCAGTATCCTGATACCTGTCAGGTTTTCTAATATTAATCCTATTCCTGAGGTTATACCTCCTTTCAGAGGGCTCCTGTTGAGGAGACCTACCTCTGGATTGAGATCTGCTGTCTTTAGACTTTTGTTGTATTTTATTTTCCCTCTTCTTTTTAGAAGAAGGAGGTGTCTGCTTTGTAGTGTCCTTTTCAGGACGGCCCACCAGTTGTGGTTTTAATGCTTTCCCACCTAGACTGTCTCTGCCTAATTCTGCATATGCAGTTTCAATTATTTTGGGTAGTTCGTGTTGTTGATCTACTGGACTGAACTCCCTTAGGCGTTGGGGGATCGCCACTGAAGCTGCTTCCCCTTTAATATTAGCTAGTATTATGGCTGATACCTGGTCAAAGTTATTTAGTAACTTCATCCCTAAGTTAAGGGCAGGCTCTGCTCCGTACTCATTTTGTATCTGTCTCAATACGTCAGGTACTACTGCTAATGACGGGATACCATGTGTTCTGGTATATATGGCAGCAAAGACTGTACCCCAAGAGGTGCAGTCCTCTACTTCTGGTGTGATCCCCATGGGCAAGCAGATTGTTAGTATTCTGTGTTTATCACCGGTGGTAGTATTCGTAAATACCGCCTCAAGCTGAGTTATTTTCTGAGCTATCCAGAATGGTATTTGTTCGCGTTTTGCGGGCATTTTGCCCATTACCGCGTGTAATGTTTGAGGAGTAATTTTATTTCCTGTACCCTGAGCTGGAGTACTAGTTGCTGCACCTGGTGCAGGTTGGATTGTTTAAGTCCTCATGACAAATTGTGTCAGGTTTCTGTAGATTTTAATTAAATCTCTGTGTTGTATGAGTAAGTCTGGCTGTGTCATTGTGTCAATGTTAGGGTGCGGTGTGTAAGCCGCTAGTATTGGCCATGTGGCCCCGTCTCCTCCGAGCGGGCCTAATCTTACTCTTTCTCGTACGTGAGGTAGGGCACCATTAAACCAGTAATAATGTTCCTGGTAAGTGAGTGGAATCTCTATGTCCTCAAACGGACAATATTCCCGTGGTGCATCTCCTTCTATATAGTAGTGAAATGTCTTTGTTATTGCATTTGCTGCCGGGAGTGTAACCCATGAATAGAATACCTCTGTTTTGTTTGATTCATGTGCCTCAATCACGAAAACTACAATGCCACCCTTGGCTTGTAAGCCGTTTTCTAATAGTCTTATGGTGACTGTCCTTCTGAATTTTGGTGCAATCTGTATTGCATCCTCAGGATCTTCTTCGTCTGACAGGGGCAGTGGCATTTGTAGTGGATCTATGACCGCGGTAGTCATTGTGTATAGAACACAGACTACTGATTCAAAGAAACTATGATAAGGTTTTAGACACAATTTTTAGGAACACTATGTCCCTTCAAGCTTGAATAACCAACAGCCAATAAATAGTATTTTCGTACTACTCAGCTGTGGCGGAGTTTGTGCCCACCCACTCCAGACGTCTCTGGTGTTTTGTGAGTAGGTTCTCTGAGAATAGCACGACTGAACTACTCAGATTCTACTGTTAAATAAGTACCCAACCAACGTTGGGCACCATGTTGTGTAGTTCCTATAGTACCCATGCAGGACCTGCGCGTTTGGATAACATAAACTGTGGGCTTGGTGGCAGAATGGCTCTGTGCACCCCCACCGCGTATGTTAGCCGGATTTGCATTAGCTAGCTCACAGTGCCACTAGAATCTCCTTTTATCGGGGAGAGATTAGTTTCTGGCAACCTTAGATCATGACAACCCTGATCCCTCAGAATCGTGGAAACAATGTACTACTTTTCGCTCAGTCATTCGTGCTTACTTATTCGGTTTGTCTCAGAGAGTTACACAGAATAAACAGTCTGGGCGTTTCAATAAGTATTTATTGAACAGTTGTTATTCTAGTGTAAAATATATGTGCTGCAGCAACCAGCAGACAATAGCAGAGATATATTATCAGCAGTACGATAAAAGTGAAGGGATAGTACAGTTCTACCATATTGCAAGAATCATGAATACATACATGAATATAAAAAGCATTATGAAAAGTGTGCGTACTCCTACGATGCCTAACTAGATGTACCTGAGTGTACATAGCATGTGTGTAGGTCTAAAAGCCTAAGAGCCAAGAATCCTTCTAGGATTTAGTCGTACCCCATTACCTGAATAGAGAGAGTGTGGGACCCCGTCCTGGTCTCGAGTTGGACACCCCGCAAAGGCTGTGTTAGACCGCTGTCAGCTGGAGCAACTGCATGCAGGAGCCTCAGCGACTCTGGTCAGTGTGTCGGCATGGAAGTCTCGGTTCCCTCTGTCTTACCGGGGCAAGATGTGGTGTATTTATACCCTAAAGTGTCTCATCCCTCAGTATGGTTTGTATTGGTCTTTGTTAGACATGAGGAAGACATCAGGGGTGAACTTTGTACATACATATTATGCGGGAGATGTAGCTGGTGAATGCTCATGCATAATTTATGAGTACATTGTAGGCTTGTGTTCGGGAAAAACCCTGCAGTGTTCTAACTACAGACTAGATAATGTTCAACCATCAGAGTTCGTTGTGTACTGTAGGGAACTAATGTAGGTGAAAGATCATGCCTATATTAGGGCATAGGAGATTATGACCATAATAGGGCATATACGAGTATGACCATAATAGGGCATATACGATTATGACCATATACGGCATATATGAACGTGTCTATATTAGGGCCTCTATACGAAACGTAACAGTCTGACTGTCCTGACGAATTGCTGCCATCATCTGAGCTGGTCCTACTCCTCTGATCCAGCTCCTTTATCCTGATCTCATGGTCTAGCATCATCCTTTTCTCCTCCATGGCTAACTTAAGCTTCTGTAGTTCCATAGCAACTCTGCTTGCTTCCTGCCTGTCCTCCAGCTCCTCTGGGGACAAGACACTGCTGCCTGGTTTAGAGGGTGCCCCCTCCCAAAAGCACATCCACCCTTGGAATAGACTCCTCTGCCTCCATGCCAAGATCCCCAGACAGCTCACTAGCATGTCTGGCTGCTACCCAGGCCCTCAGCACCTTTTGTAGCTCCTCTTTTCTGGTGAGGCCCCTGATTTGGACATTGAGGTTTTTGCAGATCGCCTTCATTTCCTTAACATTGTAGGTTTCTAACCTCTCCTCCTCAAAGGCCACTTCCAAGGATGCAGCAGATGATGCAATTGATTCAGGCATGTTGTACTGGAAAGTCCAAGTTCAAGACCAATGGAAAGGCAAAAGTAGACCAAAAAAACAGTATGTGGTACGTAATGGTCTGCGATATGGTAGTAGTGCACACTAATCACTGTAAGTCAAGTGCAAACGCAAGTCCTATCCTCACTGCTGACAACCAATGTTACAAATGGGGTCTCTAGTTGGCAGAGGTAGGTACATTTGTCCAAATAGGGACCCTTCTTCCTAGTCAGGATAAGGGAGTTACAATCCTAAAATAACCCCTGCTCACCCCCTTGGTAGCTTGGCACGAGCAGTCAGGCTTATCTTAGAGGCAGTGTGAAAAGCATTTGCACATAACCAACAGTAATACAGTGTAAGCACTACAAAAGGACACCACACCAGTTTAGAAAAATATCCAATATTTTTATATACTTAAGACAAGACCAAAAACGATAAAAATCCACAATACAGTATTTAGAAATCTTCAGTTATCAAAATAACCTTGAAAAACAGTTCCTTGAAGTCGATAACTCCCTCTGGGGCTATCACGGCGTTGTGAACAACATAACCAAACAGTTCTGGCTGACCGCAGCGTCCCGGGCCAGCTACGGTGTCGGGAAGACCCGCAAAACAGTACCTTTAGAAATGCAGGGTGTCAACGACCTCTCGTTGAGCTTCCGAAAGCACGGCGTCTGCAGGCATCGGTTCCGGAGGTTGGTGCAGGAGTCGTTGGGCCCTTGAAGTCACATGCGTTGCAGATCGAACTCCTCTCTGTTGAAGTCAGGAGCGCTGGCGTCGGCGGGCATTGGGTGCTGAGGTGCGAAGTGCAGCGGCGTGCGATGCCCTCAGGTCCCTTATAGCCCAAAATCCTTTGTCCTCTCAGGCAGAGAGTGTCTGTGCCGAGCCAGAACCAGTTCTGCCCTCTCTGGTGTGGCTTCCTGCAGGAGGTGGAGACGGCATTGTCAGAGTCAGACCAGGCCCATTCAGGTGCAAGGAAATCTCTTCCCCCTACTCTAAATGCAGCCCAGGTCTATTCAACCCTTTCCTGATCCACCTAGACTATCTGGAGCCTCTGCTGCTCCCCAGCCCCTGTCATCCAAAACCCAGAAGTCAATCCACAAACCCAGCAGAGGCCTGCTGGATGGCTGAGCAAAAAAATACCTACTTTCTAAAAGTGGTATTTTCAAACAGAGAATGTAAAAATCACCTTCACTAAAAGATGCATCTTTAGATTCTGAGTTCAGGCATACTAAACTTTATTTTCCTACCTAGTTCCCAGGGCCAGTTATGTTTATAAGATGTTATGAACAAACTCCCTATTCTGTCCTATGGGGAACAGGTAGCCTTGCAATAGTGAAAAACGAAATTGGCAGTAATTCACTATCAGGACATGCCACACACACACGGGCATGTCCTACCTTTCACATACACTGCACCCAGCCCGCAGGGGTATCTTGGGCCTACTTTAGGGGTGACTGACATGTAAGAAAAGGGAAGGTTAGGGCCTGGCAAGTGGGTGCACTTGCCAAGTCGACATGGCAGTACCAGACTGCCCACAGGCTCTGCAATGGCAGGCCAGAGTTACATTTACAGGCTGTTTGTGTGTGTGGCACAATCCAGTGCTGCAGCCCACTAACAGCATTTGATTTACAGGCCCTGGCACACTCAGTGCACTTTACTAGGGACTGACACATAAATCAAGCAGGCCAATCATGGAAACACCAATCCATAGCACATTTTACCACAGGAGCACTTGCACTTTACCACTGATCAGCAGTGAGAAAAGTGCACAGGAACACCAAGCCAGCAAAAACAGAGTCAAAACCGGGAGGTCAGAAAGCAAAAACTCAGGGGAAACACGCCAAAAGATGCCAAGTCTAACAATCAGTAATGGTGGTCAATTAGCCAGTCAGCTCGAAACAATCTGAAGGAAAGGACTAGCCTTATCAACAACCCTGAGGCAGCTAAAATCTAAGCTGACAGGCCCCATGCTCTCCCCTCTCATCCAGGTCACACGATCCAAAATCGTAACCACGATCTCATAGGGAAGCAAAGCCCTGAGAGGAAGAGACTCCAAAACCCTGGACAACACTGTAATCAGAGCCTATAGAATTATGTTCAATATATCAATTTACGCCTCTGCGGCTCAGATCAAACTGGAGTTTGTGCTCACCAAACAACACCTAGCAAGGCAGGGGGTTTATATAAAATGTTGGCACAAAATCAGGAATGCCCCCCCCCCCCCAAATACTTTAAATTACCTACTTTGGCAAGAACTACAGCACCAAATGACATTGTCAGCCAAAAACGTCTTCAACTATAGATTTTTCCCAACTCTGGGACACTCCAACAACCCACGTAGTCTTCAAAAAAGTGGTTGAAGGGCCGTTAGGAGCCTTCCTCCAATAGAAGACAAAGCTGCCTTTGCAAGAACGAAGCGCACTTGGATGACAATCAACAGCTATAAAACACTTAGCCCAGAAATATATTTCAGCCTGGGATATCCAAGGAACAGCTGCGGAAACTTCCAGCTATCCTGCATCTCCCACCATGGCTGAGGGGGCAAACCTCAATGAGCTGCCGCCTGTGAAGCAACGGAACCGAGGATATGGCACATTTGTTCTGCGTAGGAAAGTAGGATCTGCCTTTATGGTTACCCCCACTTTTTGCTGGTGTCATACTGTTTTTCTGACTAGTCTGACTGGGATCCTGCTAATCAGGACCCCAGTCACTGTGCTTCCTCCCTCAATTGGCTATGGTGAGTATCTTGGTACATTCCTAATTGGCTGCTGGTGTACCCTAGTAAGTCCCTAGTATATGGGACTAAGGATGTTATGTTTCATATAGGTACCCTAATAATGGCCCCGGTAACATCATACCCCTTCACCTACATTACCTCCCCTACACTACACTGTAACGAGCCTTTTAGGATTGAACCTTTACCTAGTTCTAGTCCTGGGTGCAGAAGGAGGGTTTCTCCTAAACAATAGAGTCCTATACCTCCATCAATAGACTCACACAGTATGAATGAATATTCATAAGGGTTCTTAGAAACCAGGCTGGGGCTACACCACCTTCCTCCCCATATCTACGTACACAGTTCATCCCATACGTCATCCTCAAATCCAACAATGGCTAATACAAGCAACAAGGGACAAAGGAGCCCTAGAAACTTTCTGTATAAATATAGCACCTCTTGCTAGTGTTAGTTAGAGGGCACCGAGACTTCCAGGCCGACACACTGACAAGAGACGCTGAGGCTCCTGCATGCAGACGCTCCAGCTGACAGTGGTCTGAACATCCCCTGCGGGGTGTCCAACTCAAGACCAAGAAGGGCTCCTACATTCTCACATTTCAGGTAATGGGGTTCGACTAAACCTTAGAGGGATTCTTGGCTTTACACCTACTCACATGCTAGGTACACTTAGGTACATCTAGATAGACATCGTAGGAGTGCGCACTTTCTTTTATCAATGCATTTTATATTCATGTATTTATTCATGCTTATTGCAAGATGGCTGCGAAGGGGAGGAGCGAGATGGGCCGATAGTTCTTGAGGTCGGTGGGGTCAGCCGTGGGCTTCTTGAGCAAGGGTCTGACTTCTGCACACTTCCAGTCGTCTGGGAAGGTGCCTGTTTTAAAGGTGGTGTTGATGGTGTGTTGTAGTTCGGGTGCGATGGCGGCAGCGGCTCTGTGGTAGATGTGAGGAGGGCAGGGGTCGGCAGGGCCCCCAAGTGGATGCCTTTCATGGTTGAGGCGGTGTCTTCGGCTGTGATCGGAGTCCAGTTGGAGATGGTGGGCTGGCTGATGTCTCCAGGGGGGTGGGGGCTGGCTGTGGTGTCCGGTGGATGGCCGGCGAAGTGGTCGTAGAGGTTTTTGATCTTAAGGTGGAAGTAGGTTCCAAGCTTGTCGCAGGGGTCCTGGGACGGGGTGATGTCTGTCGCTTCACTGTGTGGGTTGGTGAATTCCTGGATGACGCGTAAGAGTTCCTTGGAGTTGGTGGAGTTGGCAAGGATTTTGTTGTGCATGAAATTCCTCCTGATGGTTCTGATTTGGTTGTGGTAGTCCGTCATGGCGTCCTTGTAGGTGGTGTAGTTTTCGGTTGTCTTGGTGTTTCTCCAGTTCTTCTCCAGGCATCTGCAGGTGCGTCTGGCTTCTTGGAGATCAGTGGTGAACCAGGCGGCTTTCCTGGGGTGTTGTTTGTCGGAGTTGCGTAGTGGGGCGAGCTCGTCTGCACAGTTGGAGATCCAAGTGTGGAGTCCTCTGGCTGCGATGTTTGCGTCGGATGCCCCGGTGTGGTTGTCTCGGGTGAGGGTGGAGTTAAGTTGCTCGTTGGTAACCTTGCTCCAGTTCCTTCGTGGTGGGCGTGGGGACGGTTTGGGTGCCTTGGGTTTGTCGACGGCGAAGTGTACGCAGTGGTGATCGGTCCATGGTGGTTGCGTTGTGTGGCTGAAGTGGATGCTGGTGCCTGCAGCGAAGATGGGGTCAAGGGTGTGCCCTGCTCGGTGGGTCGATGTGGTGACGAGCTGTTTGAGTCCGATGTTGGTGAGATTATCCTGAAGGATGGTGGAGTTGGGGTTGCTGGGGTTGCCGAGGTGGAAGTTCAGGTCTCCGATGAGTATGTAGTTTATTGAGGCGATGGCATGGTGTGCGATGAAGTCGGTGATGGCGAAGGGTGTCTGGTGGCCGGGGGGTCTGTAGACGAGGGTTCCTCAGAGTGTGGCGTTGGGGTTGGTCTGGATCTGGAAGTGCAGGCGCTCGGCGGAGGGGTAGGTTTCGCTGGAGGTGGTGTGGCGGAGGGTGTTCTTGTGGGCGATGGCGAGGCCCCCTCCCGGGTGGTTTGGGCGGTCCTTCCTCTGGATCTTGTAACCGTCCGGGATGGCGGTGTTGATGTCTGGGGCAGAGGAGGCGTTGGTCCAGGACTCCGTGAAGAAGGCGATGTCGGGTGAGAGAGAGTCGAGTAGGTCCTAGATTTCCATGGCGTGTTTGTGTATGGAGCGCACGTTGAGGAGGATGCATCTTAGGGTGTCGCCGGTGCTGGCGTCTGCGGTGTTGGAGGTCGGGGTGGAGGTGAGGATCTGGTGGCAGTGGAGGCAGGAGAACTGGTTGTGGGTCGTGTTTGGTGAAGCCTGCTGGCAGTCTTTGAGTCTTCCGGGGTTGAGTGCGAGGAGGGTGGTGGTGTCGTATCGATCGATGGTCGGAGATCCAGGGTTCCTGGCGCTGGTCGCGGTCGGTTCGCGGTTGGATGCAGACAGGCCTGCATTCGGCACGCCAGCGGCGCACCCACTGCATGCTTCTGCTGCAGCGGCCGCCATTAAGTAGGGTAGGGGGGAGGGAGGATCAGCTGGGAGGCGGGAGCGTGCATGGACAGGGGGGGGAAGGTCTGCAGGGGCAGCAGCAGCGGGAGGAGGGAAGCGGGAAAAAAGCTGGCAGAATCAATCCGAATACACTGGGAGCACAATACAGAGAGCGGGCAGTAAAAACAATAACAGTCACAATGGGAGCACAATATAAGAGCGGGCAGTGAAAAACAGATAAAGTCACAATGGGAGCACAGTTGCAAGAATATACCAACAGTTAGACGCGGGGACACAGGAGGAATCAGCAGCGGGCACACACGGGTCAGATAGCTGCCTCGAACACCTCCTGGGAGGGGGCTGGGCTCAACGGCGATGTAGCTGGCGCGGAGCTGCTGGGGAGAGAGCGGGCCACTGACCGAGGTCAGAGGTCTTACTCACGCTCCCCCGCAGCAGCCACCATTAAGTAGGGGAAGGGGGGGGAGGATCAGCTGGGAGGCGGGAGCGTGCGTGGACAGGGAGAGGGGCCGCAGGGGCAGCAGTGGCGGGAGGAGGGAAGCGGGAAAAAAGCTGGCAGAATCAATCCGAATACACTGGGAGCACAATACAGAGAGCGGGCAGTAAAAACAATAAAAGTCACAATGGGAGCGCAATATAAGAGCAGGCAGTGAAAAACAGATAAAGTTACAATGGGAGCACAGTTGCAAGAATATACCAACAGTTAGATGCTGGGGCACAGGCGGAATCAGCAGCAGACACACACGGGTCAGATAGCAGCCTCGAACCCCTCCTGGGAGGGGGATGGGCTCGGCGGCAATGTAGCTGGCACGGAGCTGCTGGGGAGAGAGCGGGCCACTGACCGAGGTCAGAGGTCTTACTCGCGCTCCCCCGCAGCGGCCGCCATTAAGTAGGGGAAGGGGAGGGAGGATCAGCTGGGAGGCAGGAGCGTGCGTGGACAGGGAGAGGGGCCGCAGGGGCAGCAGTGGCGGGAGGAGGGAAGCGGGAAAAAAGCTGGCAGAATCAATCTGAATACACTGGGAGCACAATACAGAGAGCGGGCAGTAAAAACAATAACAGTCACAATGGGAGCGCAATATAAGAGCGGGCAGTGAAAAACAGTGAAAAACAGATAAAGTTACAATGGGAGCACAATTGCAAGAATATACCAACAGTTAGACGCTGGGGCACAGGCGGAATCAGCAGCGGACACACACGGGTCAGATAGCAGCCTCGAACCCCTCCTGGGAGGGGTCTGGGCTCAGCGGCAATGTAGCTGGCACGGAGCTGCTGGGGAGAGAGCGGGCCACTGACCGAGGTCAGAGGTCTTACGCGCACTCCCCCGCAGCGGCCGCCATTAAGTAGGGGAGGGGGGAGGGAGGATCAGCTGGGATGCGGGAGCGTGCGTGGACAGGAGGGTGGGGCCGCAGGGGCAGCAGCGGCGGGAGGAGGGAGGAGGGAAGTGGGAAAAAAGCTGGCAGAATCAATCCGAATACACTGGGAGCACAATACAGAGAGCGGGCAGTAAAAACAATAACAGTCACAATGGGAGCACAATATAAGAGCGGGCAGTGAAAAACAGATAAAGTCACAATGGGAGCACAGTTGCAAGCATATACCAACAGTTAGACGCTGGGGCACAGGCGGAATCAGCAGCGGGCACACACAGGTCAGATAGCAGCCTCGAACCCCTCCTGGGAGGGGGCTGGGCTCAGCGGCGATGTAGCTGGCACGGAGCTGCTGGGGAGAGAGCGGGCCACTGACCGAGGTCCGAGGTCTTACTCGCGCTCCCCCGCTGTGGCCGCCATTAAGTAGAGGATGGGGGAGGGAGGATCAGCTGGGAGGCGGGAGCGTGCGTGGACAGGGGGGAGGGGCCGCAGGGGCAGCAGCGTCACGAGGAGGGAAGCGGGGAAAAAAGCTGGCAGAATCAATCCGAATACACTGGGAGCACAATACAGAGAGCGGGCAGCAAAAACAATAACAGTCACAATGGGAGCACAATATAAGAGCAGGCAGTGAAAAACAGTGAAAAACAGATAAAGTCACAATGGGAGCACAGTTGCAAGAATATACCAACCGTTAGACGCGGGGGCACAGGCGGAATCAGCAGCGGGCACACACGTGTCAGATAGCAGCCTCGAATCCCTCCTGGGAGGGGGCTGGGCTCAGCGGCGATGTAGCTGGCACGGAGCTGCTGGGGAGAGAGCGGGCCACTGACTCCCAGTGAAGATCAGTCTCCTGAGGGAGAGGATCTCAGTCCCTGTGAAGGAACTGTCCCAGAGGAACTTGGGCCTGACCAGGCAGAGTTCTTGGGGGCAGGGGGGGGGGCTTCCAGGGCATAACTGAGTTTGGAGCAGAAATCGTGGCCCTCTCTTGAACAACTCAGACAGCAGGTTGCTGCTGAGGAAGCATGGGATGTTAGTGGGCCCCACCGGGTTTACTGGGAAGATGGGCTCTTGTACTTTAAAGTAGAGACCCCAAACCTGGTGCCACCATGGAGGTTGGTCATACCTCAGAAGGTCAGGGGCTTCCTTCTCTCCCTAGCACACAACATTCCCCTTGCAGGACACTTTGGGCAATGTAAGACTTGGGACAGGCTTGTCTCTCACTTTCACTGGCCCCACATGTCTGAAGACACCAAGGAGTTTTGTCGCTTTTGTGTTACCTTCAAGCCAGTGGTAAGTCAGGGGCACTACAAAGGCCCCCTTAATTCCACTCCCAGTGGTTGGGGTTCCCTTTGAGAGGGTAGGGATAGACATTCTTAGTCCCTTAAACCCTCCAACAGCATCTGGACACAGTTATATACTAGTGGTGATGGGCCATGCCACTAGGTATCCAGAGGCCATTCCCCTTAGGACCACTACAGCTCCTGTGGTGGCTAGGTCCCTCCTGGGAATCTTTTCCAGGGTGGGCTTCCCGAAGGGGTTCCTAACTGACTGAGGTACCAACGTCATGTCAAGTGATATCACTGCAATGAGGAAAGAGTATGGAGTAAACTATAAGTTTACAACACCTTACCATCCACAGTGCAATGGGCTTGTTGAAAGGTTCAACAAGACCCTGAAGGGTATGATCCTGGGACTCCCAGAAAAGCTCAGGCGAAAATGGGATGTCTTGTTACCCTGCCTCCTCTTTGCATACAGAGAGGTCCCACAAAAGGAGGTTGGCTATAGCCCTTTTGAACTTTTCTTTGGGCATCTAGTTAGGGGTCCCTTATGTCTGATGAAGGAGGGATGGGAGCAGCCTCTCAAACCTCCCAAGCAAGACATTGTAGACTATGTCCTTGGCCTGCGTTGTCGCATGGCTGAGTTCATGAAGAAGGCAAGTAAAAACCTGGAGGCCAGTCAGGAACTACAAAAAGCCTGGCATGACCAAAAGGCTGTGCTGACTGTCTACCAGCCAGGACAGAAAGTGTGGGTGTTTGAGCCTGTCACCCCAGCAGCTCTCCAAGACAAGTAGAGTGGCCCCCACACCATACTTGAACAGAAAGGTGGGTTCACCTACTTGGTGGACCTTGGCACTCCAGGAGTCCCCATAGGGTACTACATGTGAACCGCCTGAAACCTTTTGTGGACAGGGCAGACATGGGATTGCTCATGGCCATGATGAGGGACCGGAAGAAGAGAGTGACCCTCTCCCTGATCTCCTCTCTCAGAACCCTGTTGATGGGTCAGTTGAAAAAGTGGACTTGGCAGGCAGCCTCACTGCCCAGAAACAAGCTGATTGCAGGAAAGTCATCAGCCAGTTTAAGGGCATGTTCTCTCTGACACCAAGTCAAACCACCTGGTGTAGCCATGATGTGGACACAGATGACAGTCTGCCTGTAAAGAACAAAATGTACAGACAGCCTGACCATGTCAGAGACTGTATTCGGACTGAGGTCCAGAAAATGTTAGACTTGGGGGTCATTGAACCTTCAGGTAGCCCTTGGGCTAGCCCAGTAGTCCTGGTGCCAAAGCGACACACCAAAGATGGCAAGAAAGAGATGAGGTTTTGCGTTGAAAA
This sequence comes from Calotriton arnoldi, assembly GCA_963921515.1. Lineage (NCBI taxonomy): Eukaryota > Metazoa > Chordata > Amphibia > Caudata > Salamandridae > Calotriton > Calotriton arnoldi. The sequence goes on from CAWUFW010014125.1 coordinate 347,564, forward strand.
AAGGGGCCCCAATGCAGTCACTAGGACTGATGCCCATCCAATTCCTAGGGCAGATGAGCTCATAGACACCTTGGCTTCAGCCAAGTTCTTGCTTACATTTGACATGACTGCTGGCTATTGGCAGATCAGACTCTGAGGATACCAAGCCAAAAACAGCTTTCTCATCCCCCAGAGGGAATTATCAGTTTACTGTAATGCCCTTTGGCTTGAAAAATGCACCTGCCACATTCCAGAGGTTGGTGAACAAAGTTCTCACAGGCCTGGAAGCTTACAGTGCAGCCTATCTTGATGATATTGCTGTCTTTAGCTCCACCTGGGAGGACCACCTGGTCCACCTCAGGAAGGTTCTGGAGGCCCTGCAGAAGGCAGGTCCCACTATCAAGGCCACTAAGTTCCAGATAGGGCAGAGTAAGGTTGTGTACTTGGGCCACCTGGTAGGAGGAGGCCAGGTAAAACCGTTGGAGAGCAAAATCCAGACCATCATGGATTGGATTGCTCCCACTACCCAGACTCAGGTCAGAGCTTTCTTGGGCCTGACTGGGTACTACAGAAGATTTGTTCATGGGTATGGGTCCATTGTGACTCCTCTTAATGATCTCACCTCCAAGAGAATGCCAAAGAAGGTTTTGTGAACATCAAGCTGTCAAAAGGCATTTGATGACCTGAAGCAGGCCATGTGCGCTGCTCACATTCTGCAGAGTCCTGATTAATCCAAAACCTTCATTGTCCAGACGGATGCTTCTGAGCTAGGCGTTTGAGCTGTGTTATCTCAACTCAATGCAGAGGGCCAGGACCAACCAGTAGCTTTTATAAGCAGATGGTTGACCCCCAGGGAGAAACGTTGGTCAGCTATAGAGAGGGAGGCTTGTGCTGTGGTCTCAGCCCTGAAGAAGTTGAGGCCATACCTGTTTAGCACTCACTTCATTGTTCAGCCAGACCTTAAGCTCCTCCTGTGGCTTAAACAAATGAAGGGTGAAAACCCGAAACTTTTGGAGTGGTCCATTTCCCTACAGGGGATGACTATACAGTGGAACATAGACCTGAGAGTAACCATGCCAACCCAGATGGACTCTCCAGATATTTCCACTTAGAAAATGAAGACTCAACTGGGCAAGGTTAGTCTCATCTCCTTACGTTTGGGGGGTGTGTGTGTAGGAAAGTAGGATCTGCTTTCACGGTACCCCCACTTTTTGCTGGTTTCCTACTGTTTTTCTGACTAGTCTGACTGGGATCCTGCTAATCAGGACCCCTGTCACTGTGCTTCTTCCCTAAATTGGCAATGGTGAGTATCTTGGTACATTCTTAATTGGCTGCTGGTGTCCCCTAGTAAGTCCCTAGTATATGGTACTAAGGTACCTAGGGCCTAGGTACACCAGGGGTACCCTATGGGCTGCAGCATATGTTATGCCACCCATAAGGGACCCTCCAAACTCGGACGACAGGCCTGCCATTGCAGCCTGTGTGAGTGGTGCATGCACCTCTCATGAAAGATATGTGTCCTTATATCTACCATCACTGCACTTGAAACTTCTAAGTCACCCCTCTAGCAGGCCTTTCAGTCCCAAAGGCAAGGTGCTGGGTTCCAAGTGTGAGGGTGGCCCTGCATGAGCAGACCACCCCTACAAACCCCGGAGTTTATTCTCCAGGTTTTGTGAGAGAATCAGCCGTTACGATATAGAGGGACCATGTGTCATAACGCAATGACCATATCTAAACTGTCTGGAATGAACCTGGGCATGTTTGGTATCAAACATGTTGGAATCATACCCCAACACCGTATCTGGTATTGGAGGTATGATTCAATCCACGGTAGGGCCCCTCCGGGGAGCCCTTAATGCTCCCGGGACCGATCTTACAGAGCCTGACAGCAACCTAGGGCTGCTGCCGACCACAGAAACAATTCTGCCCTCTTGCTGCTGGGCCCAGCCCGAGACGGAGAAGGTAGGACAATAGGTTTCCTTTCACAGGGAGGTGTGACAACCTCCCAGAGAGGACTTAGTGTATTGGGCCGGGGTGGGGGCGCTTGCCAGCACCACATAATCTGCTGGAAGGGCACATTTAGTGCCCTCCTTGCATACTCCAGTTCAAACCAGATTAAGGAGACTAGACAAAGGAAATGGGAGTATACCCCCACTGTTCGAACCCTCTTCTGGGAGTGACCCCTGAATTGTCCCAACCCTCACCTTAGGGTACTTAAGGGCTTACTTGTTGGTGGGTCCTTGAATTCATTGTGAGATTCGATTTATATCCAACTCCACTTCTACTTCAACCGTCTGGGTACTCTGGACTCTGCTGAACTTCGCTCTGGGCACTGAGACCGCATCTGGGAAGATTCCTGCTGCTCCTGGCCTCCTCGTCCTGCAAGCTTGCTGCAACATCCGTGCCCGTACTCCGTACAGGTCCTCCCAAGGCCTGTGGACATCAAAGACATGAAGGAATCTCCCTTGGAGTGAAGGAGTCACTCCCCTGCATCCGCAGGCACCACAACACAGCTGACCGGTTTGCCGATCCTGGGCTCTCACAGACTCCACAAGGCTCAGCAACACAGGTGGTGGTTCTGTTTGCCCTCGAGGCCTGAGCTGTCCTCTCATCCAGTTGAGGCCAGTATCCCTCGTCGGGGTTCGTACAACCAAACCCCTGTGCACCGCATCATTGTATAGTTTCACCGCACGGCAACTGCATCTGTTGTCCCGACCGATTCAAGCCAATGGAGTCGGATGCATCGAAAGGTTCTGTCAACAAGTCTGTCCCCGCTACGAAGGATCGGCGCCGACGCAGTTGGTTGGAACGGATGGACTATGTCGTCTTCAGCATCACGGTAGCTCGGGGAGAGCTACCGACTCGGTGCAACAGTGCTTGAAGCTCCTCATCATCTTTTTACCAGCATCCTTGAACTCGAGTGGCCTGCGTCGTCCGTGCCTCCTGGTCACACCTGGGTGGCATAGACTCTGTCCCCTCTGCTTTCAGGTACTCTTCGACTCGAACTCACGTGTGGTTTCCAACCAACTTTTTTTCTTCATCCTCTGAATTGAGTAGTAATGAGTGCACGGTCGTGTATCCTCTTTGCACACGACCGTCGTGGCATTCCTAGACTCTCTCCTGGGGTGGTTCTTTGGGTCCTCGACTCTTCTACGTCCCCTGGATCCAGCCTCGACCTAGGTCGTAGTTCATGTCCCACTATATTGATATATGGTCTGGCCTTCCCCTAGGGACCACTATGTATTGGTGCTACTTGATGTTCTATGCCCAAAGTATTATGTGCATTGTGGTTATAGCTCTGGGCAGGAGATATTGTAACGTGTTAGTGAGTGATTGTAATAAATATCTATTTTTATAAGTACGCTGTGTGGTTCTTTTTCATTTAGCCTCTACTAAACGATTAGATGCTGGTGAACCAAGCTGCTTTGCACTCCTCCTAGATTAAGCCTGAAGGCCGCTCTCCACAGCTACCACTTAGAGAGCTTTCTATGGTTATCTAAACCCCTAAAATTTCCATAAGGGTTGCCTGGGTTAGTGCAGGGTGCTACACTTACATAAGTGAGCACTATATACTGACCCGGCTTCTCACAATCTGTACCTGCACTAACTTGTACGAGGAAAGGTCTTGGTTGCTTAAACCACAGTTTAACCTCTGTGGGATCCGTACGCTGAGACAAGCTGTGATAGCATGGTTTAAACCAGACAACCAGCAGCTAAACTGCAAGCTAGTAACATTTCTAACCTTGGCAGAAAACAAACTGCAAAGAGCTTGCATAGACACAGCCCCTTCTGTTGTCCTGGAATGATGGAGCACGCAAATCAAAACAAACTAGAGTGAGACGGCTGCCGAGGGATCCATCACTTTTATATGTTTATTATTACCCCTGTAATAACCTATTTTACGATTGTCTTAGCATATAAACTGATTTTATAGAATTGAGTTTTTATTTACAATGTATATTGTAATGGTTTTTTAACCATATACAATAAAGGTTACTCAGTGGCGGTCAATGTAATAATGCAACAAAATTGTACCTTTTCTGCAAGAGACCTAATTTTCAATTTGGTGATACATTTTCTAGAATAATTATCACATTTTTATTCTGTGACAGTCTTTTTAGTTTGTGATTACAACAGGTTTTTTTACAAACTTAAAAAATAGCTTTGTGAACCATTTAGATTGGCAGTGATAACCTGTTTTGCTTTCTAGTCTGGGGGCCTTTTGGGATAATTACCATCTAACAATAGCTTGTCAATATGCCAGTATGTTGAGGAATCAAATCCTATGGGTTCCTGAGAAATCAGGCTTTATGAAAGATGGAATAAATTCTAAGAGAGAACTATTAGTTCTGCTCTGATTACCACCGTTATTAACTAGAAGGGTTTTTAGCTAAATCTACTATCTGCCAAGACCTCACTTTTCATTACCTGCCAGAGAAAAGGAGAACGATTGTGACAGGTGCTAATTGGTGATTGTGGTAAGAATAATGTGTAACTTGGAAAATGAGTGTGTGGTGCATCACTAAAATGTTCTCGCCCATTGGCTACGGATCTTCTGCTTGTATGTTTCAAATGACACAGGTTTCATCTCTCTTCTCCAAATGATGTCATACTTCCCTCACATCTACGACTTTCTTGGAATGTTTCTTCAGCTAATTACTACTCAACTTGTAAAGGTTCCCAGCAAAATCATCTTTTAAAAATAATCTATACCTAGCTTGAACTGTTCCATTAGGTGACTCAGTCAAGCCATGGTTTTTGTGCATTGAGTCACATCCTATATTCACCTCAGCCGTCACTTCATTTCTTGGAATCACTCTTTATAATGGTACTACTTCTATCAGTTAGTGAGTATATTCAAATACAGTTATTATTTTGGACTATTACTATAGAACATGTACCATTACAAAATCAAAGACACATTGGCCTCGCTATCCAGTATGTCGGAGGTTTAGGTGCTGTGTATCGCACTCAATAAAATCTGATACCGTGGTGTGAGTTTATTGGGTGCGATAACCAGCACCTATTCAGAGTTTTTGGGGAATAACATCGGGATTTTGGAGTTTATTTCTGCAAAATCCGTATGTTACAGTACTCATACTGTTTTCACCTGTTAAATGTTGTCAGGTTTGATTTCCCAAAATTTAACAACGAGTGAGAGATATTTACAACTCCTGGTAAATACCACTCAACTTGGAATTCTGACCCCAGCACAAACAGGGGTTTGAGCAGGGGTCCGTAAACTGCGACCAAATTTATCAAGACCCTTGAATTAGATAAAAATAAAAAAGTGATAGATGGAATAAGTGGATTTATCTTCAACACAGGCAATCACTCTGAGCCGCATAGAACTCCATTTGTTTCTTTGCTATGCCACTACAGGTACCAGACATGTACACGTTTGTCTCAGTGGTGCCCCAAAAGGGAAATCAACCCAAACGTCTAAACTCTTCTGGAGGGGAGCCCCAAGCAATCACCAATTTATTTCGAGAACTGAGATAGACAATGCTGTCTAAAGTAATTATGGGGCTGGGATTAATTAATACTTTCCACCCAACTCATTTTTGTTTATATTTTTCTCCGTTTCAAATTCAATTTAAGCTAATTGAATAAAATATATGTCCGTGTTGATAAGTCCCATAAATAAGGAAACAGAACCAGACCATAGGTCAGAGAAGGAAATCCCTAGAGAGGCACAGCTCAGCCTGTAACATTGCACTACAACTACACTAAGACGGACTCAAAATGGGCATGCTTTACAACAGTACCATAATCTGATAAACAAAGATGAGCAAATAACTCCATTTATGTTCTTAATCTCGTTTTTATTCACAAACCATGACCTTTCACTGGTAAATGTGTTTCATCATACATAATATTTCATTTTAATGAAGTAAAAAGACACCTGCAAAATTTCTCAAAGGCGACAATTGTTGGAGCCCCTTGTCAGGATGTCAGCCAAATTAGGTGGATATTCACAAACTTTAGGCAGGCATTTTCCACTTTGTATGCCGTTTAACATGTACAAAGTGAAGCCCAGGAGTATATCTCTATGCAGAAATGCAGCAGGCAGAGAACTCACCCGAAAGCCATTTGCAAAAGGGACCCATTTGTAAATACGGTTGACCTTTGTCACCCTGTAATGTACCAGGCCCATAAATACCTGTAGTATAATAATAATATGCATTTGAGACCTCTTAAAGTAGGTCGATAAGGCATATAAATAAATGACCATCAGCATGCAATACTTGCATGCTTGGTGAGGAAGTGACACTGCACACGTAAACCAACATCGTTTTCAAATACATCAAGTTGTGAGACCAGCTCACAATCTTACCCCACAATCGGGTCATCCGAGCACCATGGAGAAAGGGCTCAGGAACCCCTGTAGTCACACTCTAAAATAGCAATGCGGGAGGAAGAGTAGTTTAGTTTTCAGTAAATCAAATTACCTTTCTCCATTCTCAGTAATACAAACATGGGATCAATAACCCTCCACACATACACCCTCTTACTTCATAAAGGTACATTCCTGTCTGTATAACTGGCTGTGTCCACTTCTTCCTCCCGACGTGCAATGGAGTGGGGGCGTAGCCAGGTATTTATAATACGGCCCACTGTGATTACACCATCGTATGCAGCTGTAGCTTTTAAACTCAAGGGCACTACCCCCTCGGTAGTGCCGTCACCTGCGGCGGCATTACATTGGAAGCACTGGGTTGAGTGTGATGTCCTCCATGCGTGGCTTAGACGCATCATGTGACATCATCAAGGCATCCGCTATGGTAGGCCAATCCCAGGCAGCCACCTGAGCTACTGGCTCACGGGTGATGTAGTCTCCTAACTGAAGGAGAGCGCTGTTCTCTGTTTTCCAATTTTTATTCTCATCACTTAAAATTAGCTGCATATGCTGATGATATTCTCTTTTTAAGCTTGAATCCTGAGACCTCTTTACCAGCCCTTTCTCAAGAAATGTTTTCTTTCTCAAATATGTTAGGCTGCAAAATTAATTTTCAAAAAAATGAAATTCTACCATTAAATAAATATTGCACTAAATAATTATTCAACCCTTTAGGTTTTGCCTGGGTTTCTGTCAAAATCAAATAGTTAGTAGTATGTTTCACCAAAGCTATTACTTCCTTTGTTTTCCTAAACTTTATGGACCTTTTTCTCAAAAGTGACTCTCTTCTTTCCTAATGAAACCCTCTTTTCTTACCTTGGTGGGGTCATTTAAATTCCATTAAGATGATGATCGGTCCTTGTTATTCTCTATACTTTATCATTCAATCAATCAATCAAATAAAACTTTATTTGGTTTTAATCAAACCATAAAAGACACAGATAAAATTTAAAAAATATAATACAGAAAGTGCTTTAAGAAAAAAACATGGATTTCAGAAAAGAACGAATTGATATATTAAAAAGACGTGCAAACCCATCGAGACCCCCCCAAATCAGGTAATTTAGAATTCGAAATCCTTGATCAGATACAATAAAAAACAATCAATTTAGATCTGTTTAAGTATATCAGTTTTGTTAAAATTTTTCAAACATGACACCTCACCCTATAGGTAAACAATTTCTTATCTTTATAAAGTGCATAATGCCTTTGACCATGGAGCCCCAAAGAGAAGAGCTTAACACATTTAAAATTCATAGGGACATCTCAGATCAGGAGCCGTCTAGGTCAAGTCATTTAAAATTCTGTGTCCTAAATCAGGCACAAAAAACGCTAATCAATAGGTTTTCTTTATGAAGTACATGGTGCCCTTAACCAGCGCCGTACAATCTCAAACACAATTAGCAACCTTAGAGACAAACAGTTTTACAAAGTGCATTGTACCTTTTTAAAAGTGCCAAAAAAGGTTTAAAAATCTCCAGAGTTACGAGTGACCTATTTAGGTAAGTAAAAAGATCAAGTTTAAAACATAATCTTACAAAAGGGACCGAGCGATCATTTTCCGACTAACCTCCTTAAACGAATTGCAACAGAAATGAATCTATAAATCATTTCGTAGATGTATTCTGATTGGAGTAGCCGAAGGTGGAAAAGGGGCGTCCTGCATCTTCTAATGTTCAGCACCCTCAGGAGTGGTAAAATAAATTCCCTACGCGGATTGTCATATAAGTGACAAAAATAAGAAAATGCAGCATGTTCTATTACAATTGCAGGAAAAAGGATCCAGATGGGAGTCGTTATCTGTTTTATTAGGATAGGACACCAGAAAGTGCGCAATGCCCAATCTAAATCTTGAAAGATACATTTTTTTAGAGTGGCTAAAAGGGTACAGGAGATAGGGTTCAATTCCTTCATTGGTAACCAAAGGTAAATAATCGGCTACAAGCTTTTTGCTAGCCTCCCTCTGTTTCTCTTTGCACAATTAAAACATTTAAGAGATCTCTTTTTAATTGGAGTTTCGAAACAGAGGTGATAAGATAAGGGTTAGCGAAACAGTCTTGCCTCCCCACGAGGGCCAACTGCAATTTAACGTGGCCAAGCCACGGTATATTGTGTACATGGTCACAATATAGACAATCCTGAATAATTGCATGGTTAAGGGCTGATTCCTCGTTTACCCAAATCGAACGCCATAACATAGTAGGGGCGATTTGTATTCGATCTGCCAGGGGAGTGAACCCCAATTCCTTATGACAAATGATGGAGGGCATGCTGGGTGGGGTGGACTTTAATCTTCTAAGGAAGACATTTTCAATGGTTTGTAAAGTTGGAGAATTGCAAAAGCACCAAACCTCTGCCCCATACAAGATCACAGCACAGCATCGGGCATTGTAAATATTAAGGAGGGTCTTAGTTGGTTTAGACCCCAGCTTCTTGCTAAGCCTAGCTAGGGCTATGAGTGTTTTTTTGAAGCTCCTTCTCCTAACTTCTACAAGATGGGCCCATGTGCCTTTTTGCTCAAAAGGAATGCCTAGGTAGGAGACATTTGAGACCTGGGATAATTTTTTATTGCTAATAAAGCAAGATCTTTTTTTACAGTGTGCTTTCCCCACCACCATGAGATGTGCCTTTTGCCTGTATTGGTCTTTAGGCCCAACTCACTCATAAATTCATTAAATCTATTAACAAGGGATTGCACCCTACCCCTGTTCTTGAAATTAAAACACGGTCATCCCCATATAGTAGAGCGGGGAGATTTCTCTGTCCCACCCTTGGCACATCAATTGCCCCTGCATTCAAAAAGCTCTCCAAATCATTTATGTACAGGCAAAACAAAAAAGGGGATAGCATGCGCCCCTGTCGGACACCACTCTTCATCTTAAAGGGAGAAGACAGTTCTCCGTCCGCCCCAAATCTCACTCTGCCCGTGACGTTGCAGTGTCTCTGTGCTAAGAAATGAACCAGGGGCTCATCAATGCCCATTCCCAGCATCTTTTGCCATAATTTTCCTCTCACCACGCAATCAAAGGCAGAAGTCAGGTCCATGAAACCCAGATATAAATTCGCTTTTTTTGTCAAGGTATATTTACTTATTACCAAATGGAGGTTTAGGCACTGCCCCACAGTGCCCAAACCTCTTCTGAAACCATATTGGATGTCCGCAAAAAGCCCCTTTTCAGCTATCCATGATTCAAGGCAGTCAAGTAAACCCCCCCCCCATCAACTTACATGAATATCAATTAAGGATATTGGGCGGTAGCAATTGGGGTTTGACCTGCCTCCCTTTTTAAAAATAGGGACAATTGTTGCAGTGGACCACGATTCTGGTGGTCCTGTAGCTGCAATACAACTTAAAATGTTAGTTAACATGGGGAGCCATAGATCAGGTTTTGCCAGGAAGAGATCGGCCGGTATGCCATCAGGGCCCCCTGCCTTATTTTTCTTAGTCAAGCTAAGTGTATTTGTGACTTCCTGGATTGTGGGGGATCTAGCTTTGTCGTAACCCCTACTGCATAATTTTCGCAGACCTCACTACTTCTATAAATCGTGGAGAAATGGGCAACCAACTTTATCATTATTTCTGGTGTATAATCCTTAAACATACTTTCGAGATATCGACTCGCTATTATCCAAGTTTTTATGGAATAAAAATAAGTTTTCATCTCTTTTTTCAAACGCAGACACAACACATGTAACTGTGGGGTGAACTTTCCTGATTTCCAACAGTATCATTAGGTCTTTTCTCTTCACCAGGCTTCGCTTTGGTTGCTCAATAGTTCTTCCCGTTTCTTGCCACTTTGGTTGTCAATAGAAAATTATATTATTTTTCGTTTTTCTTTTCAGGAATATCACGCCTAGTCCACTCACCCTCCACATTTATCTTTCCAAATATTTGGACAATTATGTAAAATATGTCCTTCCCATTTTCCCTTTATTTTATTAAATTGTGCTAACTTTTTTCAGCTGCCCATTTGGTATAATATTCTAATTTAATTTAATTATAGACCTTTTTCTGGAAAGCATGAAAACACAAGGGAATTTGCTGCACTGGTGATCTCTTTGATGATAATACTCTCTTTTACCCAGTTTCAATCAAAATGTAATTGTTGTAAAACCTTTCAATCTAAATTTTCTATTTTAATTAATTCACTTTTAGACATTCTGGTAAGTTTGCCTGATAGTTCTTGTGAAGATACTTTTACTCACTCTATACTTCAATTTTTATCCATTAGACCTAAAGCCTCCCTTATATATAAATTGTTACATTTTTAAGAACTAAAACTTAACTAGAATCCCTATGGGAAGCCAACTTGGGGCATGTTTGGCCAACTACACTCTGGGACAAGGTATGGCTTAAAATTCACAAAACCTCTAGAACAACTACTCTTACGAAGACACTTTATTTTGTTTATATTAGACTTTATTTTACTCCACTTTCCATGTCTAGATTTGCCATTGCTGCTGACTAGAGATATTGGTCCTGTTCCTTTCCAAACAGTGACCTAAAATACGTTATTTCCATGCCCCAATACTTTGCCTTTTTGGCATAAGTTTTGGAAACAAATGAATTACATTTTCCAAACCTCCATTGCTTCTAGTTTTGCCTCTCTTTGTCTTGGTAGCTTACACAACGGCTGGCGGTCTAATTTTTCCAGTAATAAACTGCTGGACCTCTGAATTGCCATTGCCATTAATTGGAAATTTACATCTAAAATATCTTATAAAGCTTGGTGGAATGCAGTATGCCATCATCATCGATTAGATAGATGAATTGCCAAATCTATTATTTTGCCACATAACAGTGATTCACTATGGTTACCCCTTACCACCTTTTTAAATATCAGTAGTGCATGCTCCAATACCACTCAGCCTTTACTATTCCACACTTTCAGACCTCCCTGAACAATATTGGATTCTCTGTTTACCAACCTTTATGTATGCACTTTTGTGATATGCACTCATGTTTGATGTTAATTTAATTGCTGATATTTATACAAAAAGTGTTAGATATGCTGATCTATTTTGGATTCTGGTTTATGTTGTACCTTTTCCTTTCCTCCTCTTTTTTCTTCCTTGAATTTCTTTGCAATTCAATAAAACCATTAAAAAAGTTCAAGTTTTAGAAACAATTACTAAGCTTTCTTTATCGTATCTACCTTATTATTACAAAGTTATAATGATCATCATACTTTTCTTTTGTCCTGATGCTGCTAATATTGTTTTCATACATTTTCTGTATGGTGTTCATTGTTTCTCAACACAAAGCTTTTGAACAGGAGAAAAGTTGAAAAGATTCTTCTATTCATAGAGGATGTAAAGCAGTTAAAGTTTGGTTACGGACAATGGTTTGCATATCTCACAGCCAATAATGTAGTTATGCCTCCTTGTATAGCCCTTGTTTACCTAAGTTAAGTTCTAAAATCCAGGCACCATCCTTCTGTGTTAGTAATAGTTCCACCTTTCCCCGAACTTTGTTGAAGCGAGGAGCCCGCTAGTGAACACAAAGAACCCCAAACTTCTGGATTTTCACATTGAGTTCAGTTTTGAGGCAGGAGGAGTACGCTCTGATGCCACCCAGGACCTAAGAGCACCTCATGGGAATCAGGAGTCACTCCAACCGAGACCAGCAGGCCTCAGGCAGGTGCAGTTGCAGGTCCAGGCATATCCAGTTGGTGCTGATCAGCTGGGTAGTGACAGAGAGCCCCCTAGAAGCTTGTTGTTTTTCTGTAGCTCAAACAGGAGATCAGCCAAATGACCTTTGGAATCACTTCTGGGGAGCCTGGGTTCAAGACAATCAGATTGATTCAATCTTCCTTCTTCAGACAGCAGGGCAGTCCTTATTTTGAATCTACCACACATCCAGGAGTGTTCTGATGAGAGGTTCTGAAGGTGTCATTTTTTAATCCCCAGTGCCAGCATGTGGGTGAGGGATGCCCACTTGGTCTAGCCTTCTCCCTTTCCTGGGTTTGGCTCCAAACTGTCTTGGGTAATAGATGACAGGCAGGCCTAGATGTGAGCTGAATTTAATTGAATTGAGTGTTTATTACTGTTTGATTAATTAAAATCATTACATGTAATAAAAACAAATTCCTTCAAACCCTCACCCCCCCAATTGGTTCCTAAACTCATTCTTATGACATTTGTGACTCCATATCTGTCCAACAGGTAACATAAGAGTCCTTAGTACTTTAGTGTCTGTAGTAGATTGGTCCTAATCAGAATCTAATCGAGAATTTCTCTTGTTACACGTAATTTCCCTTGGAGTCCAGGATCCACCGAAACATAACATTACGATTGCACAGTTCCCTTATTGCACCATTCCCTTACTGCACTTGACCCATCCAGATAATCCTAATGACAAAAATCGTCCCAAAGCATAAACATCAGCTAACCATGGTGTGAGCTGCATTTGTCAGTGGCAGAGCACGCAGACCTTAAAAATCAGGACAGGGGTGGGCAAACCCTGAAGCTACCCTTTAAAGCTCAGGAAAGGCTTAGTACAACCCCCTCAAGACACCCTGCCCCAGACCCAAGGTCCTTTTGCCCCCATGTCTGGAAGGAATACAGAACATACGACATGAGAGCCATTCCCAGTCATTTGACCCTGGTCACTTCCAGAAAGGCACATTTGGTTTAGGCAGAAAAATGCCAGCTTTCTTAAAGTAACACAAAAAGATGATGGACGGAATGCTGAACATTGTCAAACATTCACCCCCAGTCACAGATCTAGGTTAAATCCATTGTTGTTTTGCTCACCATGCCACACCTATTTGGACCCAGCCATATGCTAATTAGTCTTGACCCTGCGCCCCATGGGAACAGTCAAGCCTGAACTGCCAGGCCAGGTCCTCCGTGGACTGGAAAACAAGCATTTGTGGGACCGGTGTCTGGATATCACCCATCATCAACCAGGTTTGCTTGAATCCAGTGGCATAGCGAGCACAGGAACCACGTCTGGGAATACCGTTCCCACTAAGGGAGAGAAGGGTCAAGACTTATTTGCATATGGGTGGGTTCAAACTGGGGTGGCATACAGAGAAAAGAAATCACGGATTTAACCCATATCTGTGACTGGGGGTGAATGTTTGACAATGTTCAGCATTCCATCCATCATTTGTTTGCTTTGCTATTTTCTAAAAGTAACATCTTTAAAATAGTAACTTAAAATCCAGCTTTTAAATTAAAGAGAAATTGAAATTACAATTCATTTGAGTGGAAGAATTATTTCTCTACACGTTTCCAAACTGAAGTAATTACTTAGTAAGTGTAATAAGGAAACAACGTGTTAGTCTATGTGAAAGATTGCCTTACAAAAATGAAAAACAACTTTAAGATGTTTTCACTATCAGGATATGTAAAAATCAAATACACCTGTCCTACTTTTTGAATACTATGCACCCTGCCCTAGGAGCTATTAGGGCCTACCTTAGGCATGACTTATAAGTATTAAAAAGGAAGATTTAGGCATGGAAACTGGTTTACTACACACACAGGCTGCCGTGGGAGGCCTGAGACATATTTTACAGGGCTACTATAGTGGGTGGCACAATGAGTGCTGCAGCCCACTAGTAGCATTTAATTTACAGGCGCTGGGCCCAAGTAGTACCATTTACTAGGTACTTATAAGTAAATTAAATGTGCCAATCGATGTAGGCCAATTTTACCATGTTTTAACTGAGAGAGCACAAGCACTTTACAACTGGTCAGCAAGGAAAAAGTGAACTGAATCGTAAAAGCTAGCAAAATCGGGTTCAGCAAATGAAGGCAAGGAAAGGCAAAAATCTAGGGTGACCCTGTAGAGAGGGCTAGGTCCAGCAAGTTGTTTAATATCTCTTTGCCATATCATAAAAATATTGTGGATATATCTGCCCCAGTATATTATGTGTTGGGCAAGGTTTGATTTTTTTTTTCACTTCAGAACTGATGTAGTGGAAACCGCATTTTATGTGTAGGAGTGCATTATAACCACACGTGTAGAGCGCACCAGCATATAATCCTTTGTTGTATTAACATGAAGTGTTAGGATCTTGAAATATAATAACGTGAACTGTGATGTGTTTAGGCCACTGAATGGTAACATGTAGAATTAACGTAGGAAAGTAAATGTAACTAGCAGAAAACATTAACATGAAGAACTCGTGTTGTGTAACAGACAATCATTCATTTATTAAATGTGTTTATGAATGTGTCATTTTTTCATGTAGGTCAGAATATTAACTGAATGTGCCTTATTCCCTATGTAATTCCGTGAAGCTCATATGCCATTTTCTTATGTTAGCTGAATCTTGTAGGCCTGAAATGCAATTTTCCTGGAAGCTCTCACTTTGGAATTAACAGTTTGAATTTCATGTGTGCTGTGGATCTCGTTCTTTCTCACGTTTTGTGTTGCAGTTGGAAGAAGCGCCCTCGTTAGCTAGAATAATGTCTTTGTTTTATTAGTCAGGCAAGGAGAGAGAAGGAGTTACATCGCGAGCTAAAGACAATAAGAGAAATTGTTGTGTTTTACATTGGGGAAGTCCTGGGAATTAAACATTTCCTAGCTATCGTAACGGAAAGTTTCAATTCTATTAAGGACTCGGAGGCGAGGATTATGCTATTCTTTCTTCACTTTATTGAATAGCAGCCATTTAAAGATAACAACAAAAAACTACCGATCCCATGAGGCCTTGGGAATGAGATAACAAATTTAACAATAGAGTCACACAGGTAGACTGTCCAATTCCTCTCCACCAATCATGGGGCTTCCATCAGTTCATAGTCCTCTGTCATTATCGATCCCCCTCTTTCGTCGCTCGAGATTAGCCAGCATGGACGCTTCATTAATCTTGTTTATTGGAATCCCCTCCTGAAAGCAAACAACATAGTTTAGGCGACAGCAATGGCTAAGGATTAGCCCTGTAAGGGGAAAACAGCATAGAAGCACTTACGAGAAAACGCATGCACAAACAATGTGAACATCAGTAAACCAAGAACTTACTTACTCCACTACGAGGGTGGGAAAGTTACAAATGAAGTTGTACCCTGGGTGGGATAATCCTCGCCTCCGAGTCCTTAATAGAATTGAAACTTTCCGTTACGATAGCTAGGAAATTTTTTATTCTATGTCAGGACCGGAGGCGAGGATTATGCTAGTTTAAAGCTTACTCACCACCAAGTGAGCCATTTGTATTACTGGTTGGAAGTAAAGATGCTTAAAAGTAGAGCCCGAAGACCAGTCTGCTGCATTAAGAATGTCTTCTAGACGGGCTCCCAAGGTAAAAGCTTTAGAGGCCATAGCCCCTCTGGTACAGTGTGCCAAAAAAGCACGCAAGTCTATGCCTGCTTCCTGCATCACCCACCTCACCCATCGGGCAATCGTGGGGGAAGAGACAGCTCTATGGGGTTTCTTTATAGCGATGAGCAGCTGACGCTCTCCAGGAGGGCGGAACTCCTCCGACATCTCCTCATAGGCTTTAAGGCAGGAAACTACGCACAGCTTGGGAGAATACTGGAAGGCTGGGAATGAGATGGATTTCGTGCCGCACTTAGTGTGTCTACGAATCATGAAAGTAACCCCAGTAGGTGAAAATATTCTCCCGGAAATGTCCAGGGCCCTGATGTCTGAAACTCGTCGACAAGAGATCAGGCAAAGGAGCATGGCCAACTTTGCCTAGAGTTCTTTTCTAGAGAGGAACCTGTTCGGTTGCCAGGACAGGAACAGAGTCAAGACTTGGTTTACATCCCAGAGGGCCAAATATCGGGGCTCTGGAGGTAAGGAAAGGTGTATTCCCCTGAGGAGACGACAGACCAGGGGGTGCTCCCCTACCGGGGATCCATCCACCATAGCATGTCCCGCTGAAATAGCCGAGCGGAATGTGTTAATGGACCTATAAGCCAAACCTTCCTCAGCTAAAGAGGCCAAAAAATTTAGGATAACTGTCACATCTGCTGCCACGGGATAGAGACCCCATCGCACACACCAACAGTACCACCTTCTCCAGGTGGAGCGATAGCGTTTGACAGTACTGTCTGCCCAGGCCTTGGACATGAACCTCTCAGCCTCTCCCGAAAGGCCTGGGACCGCCCATCGTCCCCTGTAATCCGCTACGCCATCAGGGCTAGAGAGCCTTGCATAATGAGCGGGTGAGGATCCTTGTCCGGATTGAGGAGGAGTGCTGGAAAGCAGGGGAGAGGGATTGGAGAATCCCAAGAAAGTTCCAGAAGAACTGGAAACCAAACTTGCGACCTCCAAATCGGGGTAATTATGACCACGCTCGCCCCTTGGCATCGAACCTGGGCCGAGGCCCTCATTATCATGGCGAACGGGGGAAAGGCATAGCCTAATTCCTCCCGCCAGTCCTGCAAGAACGCATCCGTCTTCTCTGCCAGGGGTTCCGGTCTCCAGCTGAAGAACCTGGGAAGTTGGTGATCCCGCGTGCAGCTTCCACAGACTCACGTCGTGAAGATGTCGTTATTGGAAGTCCGCCACTTGGTTGTCTTGTCCGGGGAGTTATTCCGCTGTGACTGAGACATGGTGATCGAGGCAATAGTGTCAGAAGTTTGCCTCTAGGTCTGAGAGGGCTCTCGATCTTGTGCCCATGAGGTGGTTTATACACCGGACCGCCGATATATTGTCCATCTTGAGGAGGACACAGGACCAAATCGAATCCTTGGTCCAGCACTGGATCGCGAATGAACCCGTGAGTAACTCCAGACAGTTTATATGTAATTGATGTTCTAGTGGAGACCACACACCTCCCATGGTGAACTCGCCACATCTCGCGCCCCAGCCTGATCTGCTGGCTTCTGATTCTATAACGATGTCTGGCGCGGAACCGAAAATTGCTCTCCCGTTCCAAGCTTCCATGTTGGTGAGCCACCAACTGAGTTCCTCCTTGGCCTTCGACGAGAGGTTCACTTTCTGGGAGTAGGAGAGACCTCCGCGCAGGTGAGTGGCCTTGAGGCGCTGCAAGGCCCGGTAATGCAGCGGCCCTGGAAAGATGGCCTGGATCGAGGACGAGAGGAGACCGATGATGCGGGCCAGCTGTCTGAGGGAGATCTGCGGTTTCGTGAGTGCCCTCTGAATCTCGTGGCGGATCTTTGTCATCTTCCGGGACGGGAGGCTGAGAGAAGACTCTACGGAGTCGATCAAGAAACCCAGAAAAATTACCTTCTGGTCTGGAACTAGGGTGGATTTAGTCTTGTTGATGACAAACCCCAAGCTCTGTAAGAGGTTGACCGTGGTCTGGAGTTAGCGGGTGAGTGTCCGGGGGCACTGGCCCATCAGCAAGATGTCGTCTAGGTACACTATAAGCCTCATGCCTGACGCCCTAAGGCGTTCCACGACTGGCCGTAGGACCTTGGTGAAGCACCATGGTGCTGAGGATAGGCCAAATGGCAGAGTGGTGAATTCGTAGGTTTTCCTTTTCCAGAAAAACTGGAGGAACCTCCGGTGAGGAGGGAATATGGGAATCGAGAGGTAGGCGTCCTTGAGATCCAGGCACACCATCCAGTCATGAGGTCTGAGGATATCTCAGAGAAAGTGAATCCCCTCCATCTTGAAGTGGCGATAGACCAGCCACTCGTTGAATTCGCGGAGGTTGATAACCGGCCGCTGACCCCCGTCCGTCTTGTCCACTAGGAAAATGTTGCTGATAAAACCTCTGGGATGGGGCAAAGTTTCGACAATCGCTCCCTTGTCCAGGAGGGACTGAATCTCCTGATCGACTAGGGCAGTGTCTGCCGACGAGAAGCAGATGGGGCGCGGAGTAGTGGGTTGAGAGGGTTCCCCGTAGAATTCTATTTGGAATCCCTGCACTGTTTGCAGGACCCAGGCATCTCCCGTGATGGAAGTCCAAGCCTGGAAAAAATGCGCCAGACGGCCCCCTACCTTTAGAAGGGAAGAAGGGAGAACACTCACCGGAAGTGTTGGAGGCGCCCCCGCCTCTGGCTCCTCTGTGTTTGCCGCGCCTCCCTCTGGTCGGGTAAAAGTTCCCGAATCTGGCCTGGTCCTGATATTGGCCTTGGTTGGAGCCTTGTCCCCTGTACTGGTTAGGGCGGCCGGACGAGCGGCCCCTTCCTCGTCTGGCCTCACGGAAAACCCGGGGGTGAAACACCTTTTTGATCGATGACTGGGCTTTGTCCAGGGACGTAAAGGTGTTGACAAACCGTCCCAGCTCTTTAATAAAGCGTTCCCCGAAAAGGCCGCCCTGTGCGACCGGGCCCGCTTCCGAGTCCGCTAGGTCCCCAAGCTTGGAGTCTACCTTAACGAGCAGGGACCTGCGCCGCTCTGTAGACAGGGCGCAGTTGGTGTGGCCTAGGAACACCAATGCGCATTGCGGCCAGGAGGATAGGGTCTCAGGAGAGATAAGGGATCCTGAGGACTTTGCCTCCTCCGCCATATCTAGGATCTTTGCAAGTGGGCCTAGAGTATCCAAAAGCTTGTCTTGGCAAGCCCGCCAGGACCTATCGATCCCCTTTTTGGGGTCCTTGACAAATTTCTGTAGGAAGGTGGCCATACGGGGATCAATATCCGGTGTTAGGGCCACCTTGCCCTCCAAAGATGGGAGTGGGCACTCTGCCCGAAGGCAGTTGCGGGCATCCTTCTCCAGAGGCCTGCGGATTCGGCTCGCCACATATTGGGCAACCTTGTCCGAGGGGGCCCAATCCGAAGACCTCGGGTGAAGAATGTCATCCGGGTCTAGCATATCAACGCAAAGACCCTGATCATCCTGGGTAGGTGGTGGGCGAGAGGGGCACCAGGGACGAGACGGGCCGGCCTCCTCATCAGTATCCCTATGATTGCCATCCCCCGGTGCGGTGGAGGGACCTGACGGGGACGTGTTGGCCAGGAACGCCTGTTTGAGGCGGGCAAAAGCATCAACGTCCACCCCCGTGTCGCGGGCGTGCTTAGCCGGTGGGGGTTGCTGATCCATGGGGGGCTCGTTAGGAGGGACAGTGGCCGGCATGCCTGGCGCGGCTCTTGTCAGTTTCTCGCATGCCTGCGTGATTTGGCGAGACAGACGACTCTCCAAGGGGGCCATAGCCTCAGAGACCGCCCTATGGATGGATGTATCGACTACATCATAAAAGTCGTCATCCCACTGTAGCGCAGAAAGGGGGTCCTCCTCTCCTCTGTCTTCTACATAGGGATCCATAGTGCTTATAAGCGAACCTGACCCCAACACCAGGTAAGGTGCCGATAAAATTTGACAGGGTATGTCAAGTATGGGGGGCTGGGTGTCAGCCTCTACTCTGGGCGGGCAATGCTCGCTATCAGGTGGGCTGGAAGCCTGGGACCCTGCAGCCCAGGTGCAGTTAGTTCTGAGGGCAGCCTGGTGGTAAAAGGGTCTCTGCAGGTCCTAAGAGATCCTGCAATACAGACTCACTTGGAGCGTAGGAGGCAAACCAAGTACAGAACACCCAGGGCGTATGTGCTCACCAGGCTGCCTAATAGCAGCAGTACAGACCCGTGAAAACGGGCATAGGAACCAGCAGGTGGACAAGGCTCCACGTGGCGCTGCGGCTCCGGCTCTGGAATGTGCAGTATGCGCGGAATCCGGAGCTCGCACGCCGCAGAAGGAATGCGCCAGGTGGCACCCTCTGGCGCTCGGAGGAAACCACCGCCGAGCCTGCACCACGTATACGGGGCCGTCAGGGGGCTCAGACGCTCCCACGGCTGGAATCGGGTCGACCCGAGTAGCATGTGACTCGATGAGAATAAAACCTAATAGGCACAAAGTTGAGGGAAATTGAAGAGCTGAGGCGCAAATTAGAGTTGTGGAACAGCGGGACGCGCACCGGCGAGGCCGCACGGTGTGCGCGTCCACTCTAGAAGGTCAGAAAATGATCACAGAAACTGCGCTAGGCAAGCGCGTTTATCAGATTAAAACAAATCTTCAAGACAATTTAAATAAGTTTACCAATTATGTATAAAAGGCTATAAATCACGTTTAAGCAACAACACAGAATCACCATGAGAGGCAAGAAAAGCACACTTATCTGGCTGCGAGCAGCGAAGAAAGAGGGGGAATGGATAATGACAGAGGACTATGAACTGATGGAAGTCCCATGATTGGTGGAGAGGAATCGGACAGTCTACATGTGTGACTCTATTGTTAAATTTGTTCTCTCATTCCCAAGGCCTCATGGGAATGGTAGTTTTTTGTTGTTATCTTTAAATGGCTGCTATTCAATAAAGTGAAGAAAGAATAGCATAATCCTCGCCTCCGGTCCTGACATAGAATTAAGATCAACATGTTGCAGTTCAAGAACACCACTATCCCGTGGAAAATACCTGTGAGACCGTTTTCGGAGCGGATGGCGTAACCTGCAAGGACTCTTGGGAAGATACCTGTAATATTGTAATGTTGCAAATAGGTTAAGTGTCCCACTTCTGCTCTGCCTTCGGAGAGAGAGCATCTCAGAACGAGCTTTGTCTCAATAGATTTATACTAACCGACGCATAAATGGTGGAGAGACTTCTTAGGAAGACTCCACATGCTGACACCTTTTCATTTCTTTTCCTGAGAAAGCGTAAGTAGGGATGCCATTTTAGTGCTAGTGTAGGGATAGATTGAAGCTTTATTCTCATCAACCCTCGATGCAGGGAATCCTGGACTCGTGCTTTTTGATCCTCTGCATCCTATTTCTTGAGTTAATTGTCTTGTGCATTTTGCATCGTCTCAACTTTATTCGCAGATTTGGCTTTATGCTGATTCCTGTAGGAGAGAAGGATCTGCTTCTTATAGTTACCCCCACTTTTTGCTGATGTTTCACTGTTTTCAACTTAGTCTGACTGCGATCCTGCTATTCAGGACCCCGGTCTATCTGCTTTCGCCTCTAAATTGATTGCATGTACTTTAGGTACACTACAGATTGGATCCTGGGGTACCCTTATAAGTCCCTAGTATATGGTATACTATGTACCCAGGGCATAGGTACCCCAGAGGCCTCCCAGGGGCTGCAGCATGTATTATGCCACCCCTGAGAGGCCATTCAAACTGACACCCCAGGTCTGCTACTGCAGCCTGTGTAAGGTGGTGCATGCACCCTTACTTAGATATAGGTTCACTATATCTATCCTGATCACTGCACATATAAGGCTATCAGTCACCCCTATGGCAGGCCTTATCAATCCTGAAGGCAGGGTGCTGGGTTTTATGTGATAGGGTGCCCATGCATGAGCAGAGCCCTCTGCAGCCTTCGAACCACTATTCCGGGTTGTCTGTGATGCAGCCTACCATATACTCTTAAGTGCATTATAACCTCGCTGTAAATGCTAATTTAAAAATGGCTGCAAGGAATAATGTCGTGTTTGGTATCAAACACCTTGGAATCATACCTCCACACCAGTAACTGGTGTGGGAGGTATGATTCCTCCCTCCTAGAGGGAGAAATATGACAGCACCGGTACACCCGGTACCAGCCTCACAGAGCCCTGGCATCACAAAATGGATGCTGCCAGCCACAGACACGAGTCTGCCCTCCTGCTGCTGGATGAAACTCCGGCAGGGGAAGGCTTGACAATAGGTTTCCTTTCACAGGGAGGTGTGACCACCTCCCAGACAGGCTTTAGTGTATTGGGGCTGGGTGGGTGCACTCCAAGAGTGCTTTGATGTCTGCACTGGGGGAACATTTGGTGTCCCTGTGCATAGTCCAGCTCAAACCGGTTGCAGGGGCACTCAGCCCCTGCTCTGGTGCGAAACTGGACAAAGGACATGGGTGTAGCCACCCCTCTGTCCTGACCCTCCCATAGGTGGGTCCCCAGAGATTGTCCCACCCCTTCCTTGGGTATAAAGTAGGAACCCTGACTACAGGACTTTAGATTTTACCTGGACTAAACTCTGCTACAGAAACCAAGTAACCTTCGACGATCTATGCTTTCCTGGACGACTGAAGAATCTCCCTTGGAGTAAAGGAGTTACTCCCCTGCAAGGCAGGCACCTCAACGCATCTGACCGGTTTGCATCTACACAGCTCCCGACGGACTCCGAAGATTTTGCAACACAGGAGGTGGGTTTCCAAGCTTCCCCGAGGCCAACTAGTGCTTTCAGCAAACCTGAGACCCTCAGCCCTCGTGGGGACCGTGCAACCTGAACCCCTGGACACTGTGCACATTTGCAGCAGCATATGCTTCTAGGCGATCCCTGAGGCTGTGCTTTGGGCTACTTGTAGTCCAAGCCCCGAGCAGTGTTTCCACCGAAGATTACTGGCCTACACTCCACGAGTGTTCCGTGGGCTGGTATTGTGTGATTACTCTCGAGGTCCCTTTGCGATCCTTGGTCCGTTGACCTGTGGGTCCCTGAGAAGGCAACTTTAACTTTCAGTGGGCTTCCCTGGTTGCTCAGACGTGCCCTGACTCTCCATCGCTTGGAGAGTCCCCAGGACCTTGCTGGTCCTCACAGAAGCATCTTTTCTCTGACCGCGTGGGTTGCAGTTGCCAAGTCTGGTTGGTCTCCAATCCGGAAACTGACCCCATAGCACTCGACATCCTTCGTGAGACAGCTTGCCTGCGGATCCTGGTTGTCGTCGACGTCTCCTGGTCCCCGTGGCTGCAGAGTCAAGCTTCACCTCTTCGCACCTGAAGCACCCAACATCGGTGGGTATTCGATTTCTCCGCTCCTGGTCACGTGAAGTGACCCAGACTTTGTCCCCTCTGCTTTCAGGTTCTTCACATCTCTGATCCAGGCTTGGATCACACCGGACACTTTTCTTCTCCACGGCAGCAGTACTTTCTCGCATTACGCCATTGAAAATGACGAGGGTTTCCGACACCACTTGACCCCTATGCACCCGGCTCCTCTGGGATAGGTAACACGGGCACCTCGGTACTCTCAAGGGTGCTGGCCTTAGAACCTTCTATGTTTAGCTGGGTTTGGTTGAAGTCCTCTCCTAAGTGTCCTTAATCTCTAAAATTCCAAGCGCGACTTTCCCATAGAGTTGTACGGAGCTCGCGTCTGTGTTCCCACACTGCACCCGTCCTCCGTGGGTCCCCTGTGTCACTACCTTGGGTGGTTCCTTGGGGTCCCAGCGATTCTACGTGCTCTAGGCACTGTGTTTAGTCAAGTCGTGGTTGTTATACCACTTTCTTAATATATGGTTTGGTCTCCCCTGGAGCCCACTGTGTATTGTGCTATTTACTGTCGTTCTAGTACTGTAATATTGTGTGCCTTGTTCTCTAATCTCATAAAGAGGTTAGTAGAGAGTGTTTAGTAATAAATACATATATTTTATATATACCTGGTGTGGTTCTCCTTTCATTTGGTCATTCAAGAGGTTATATACTGGTAAAACAAGCTGCTTTACATTCCTTCAAGACTTAGCCTGAAGGCTGCTCTCCACAGCTACCACTAGGATAGCTTTCTATAAAGGTTGTCTTTAACCTAATCATCAATAAGGGTCATTTGGACTGGTGCAAGGTGCCCACTTTAATTAGTGGACAGCATATACCAGGCCAACTTCTCACATTGGTGTGCAGCGGTTGGGATTCAAGCTTGCTATTGTTTTACCAGATAATCTCAGTGAGTGACTAACTGAAAACAACTAAAGGTACTTAGGTACATATAAATCAAGTCTAGAATAAAGTAAGTTCTACTGAACTTGGAGTTGGTAGCCAAAGGGTCTAGCACACCCTTTTCTCCAACTCAAGAGAGTCTCAGTTCCCACTAGAGTAGGTAGGTGCATACACCACACCACACTAGAATGTCTTCAAGGCCTGAAGTCAGTGACTCCTTGCCAACTGAGTATGACCAACTCACATTCCAAGAATTGAGAAACGTGTGCATCAAGGAAACTGAAGACAGGGAAAAACCCAAACACCCAAAAGCTCATAGTGACTTTGCTTTTAGATGACCTCAGAAAGACCCCAGGGTCTGATGAGGCAGGCAAAGGGAGTGGGGCAGCAGAAGAGGAAAGGCCAGGAAGTGAAAACTTCAATGACCAGGACTCTGATGCTGGCCAGGAGGATCAAAATGATTCTAACCTGGAACAGCCAATCCTTCCTGAAGGTGAGGAAGGAGGCCCCAGTGGGCCTCTCTTTACCCCACCTGGAAGGGTTAACAGTTTACCAAGAGGATCTAGATCTCCTTCTCTGGAATCTAATCGTTCTGGTACATCTGTAGGGAGCTCTGTTTCTCATAGGACTTCTTCTCATAAAAGGGAGTCCTCTTATGAGAAGAAGTGCCAACTGCTTGAGTTTGAGAGAGCTAAGCTGGCAGCCACAGTGTCCCTATAGGTAGAGATCATACTCATGACCATAGGAACCTGAACAAGATTGTCCCTCCCTACCAGAGTGGGGATGACATCCACAAATGGATAACTGCACTGGAGAGGGCCTGTAAGGTACAGAGGGTCCCTCAGGAGCAGTGGGCAGCAATCTTGTGGCTCTCCTTTGCAGACAAAGGTTGAGACAAGCTCCTCACTGTAAGAGAAGAGGATGCTGATAATTATAAAGTCCTGAAGAGTGCTCTGATTGATGGGTTTGGCCTAACCACTAAACAATACAGGTTAAAGTTCAGAGACACCCAAAAGGCACAGACTCAGGACTGGGTTGACTTTGTAGACTGTGCTACTAAGGCTCTGGAAGGCTGGTTACTTGGCAGTAAGGTGTGTCATTTCAAAGGATTGTATAATTTAATCATGAGAGAGCAGATCCTTAATAACTGTCAAAATCAACTGTTGCTTCAGTACCTGGTGGATTCTGATCTGACCTCTCCCCAAGAATTGGGCCAGAAGGCAGACAAATGGTTCAGAACCAGGGTGAAGCAGAAGGTTCAGAACCAAGGTGGTGACTCCAAGAAGCAAGATTCTAAAAACTCTGATAAGTGTGGGGAGAAGAGTAAAGACTAACCCTGGGCGTAGTTCGCGAAGTAGCGCTACGCGAAGCTACGCGAAGTGCACTTCGCACTACGCGAGCTACGCGTAGCACTACACGAACTGCGTAGTGCGCTGTTCGCGATGATTGCACAGTGCCGGATGCTTGTCCGCACTGTGCAATCATTGAAAATGGCATCTTGCACAGTGCGAGCTGTCTTTTACTGCCGCTCGAGTAGATTTTTACTCGAGCGGCAGCTTTCTAACGCTGACTGGTAGTTTCTCATCGCGAGCGGTCGCGAGCATACGCGACCACTCGCAATGAGAAACCTGACCTCCCCGCGTTGAGAATCTCGCCGGAGGTTTATTTTCCACGCCGCGATCGGCAACTTGATGTTGCTGATCGCGAACGAGGAAAAAGTCTCGCCTGGATAGTCATTTTGCTTGCTCGCGGTCGCCAACTTGACATTGAGGACCGCGAGCAAGCAAAAATGACCGCTGCACTACGCTACGCTACGCGTGTTTGCACTGTGCTACGTGCAATTCGCGTAGTGCGAAGTAGCGCAAACTTCGCAAACTACGCGAGCGTAGCGTAGTGCTTTGCCCAGGGTTAGTAAAGACCCTGAAGTCTTCTCAAGGGCCCCAAAAATCTGCATCTGGTGGGGAGTCACAATCCAACAAGGGAAAAGGCAAGAAGAAACCATGGTGTCAAATCTGTAAACAGAAGACCCATTGGACAAGTGATTGTACCAAGTCCAAGGACTCAACTCCAAACACCACTGCCCCTAAGGCTGTTCCCCCTAGTTCAGCTCCAAGTGGTGGTGTTCCAAATAAGGGTGTAGTAGGGTTAACCCTGGGATCTGAGATGGACTCTGGCCTAGTCAGAGTTCCAACTCAGGCTATGTTGATCTGTGATGGAGGCATGGATATGGCCTCCTTATTTGTAAGCACCAGTAATCTGGGCAAATACAGACAACAGCCTATAATAAATGCAAAAGAGGCCTTGGCATTCAGGGACACAGGAGCAAGTGTCACCATGGTGACAAAAGATCTTGTGGCTCCTGAGCAAATCATACTTGGTGAGATGTACCAAGTGACCAATGCTAGCAATGACAGGACAGACCATTCCTTGGCAGTTGTTAATTTCTCCTGGGGAGGGGTAACTGGCCCTAAGAAGGTTGTGGTAAGTGCAGACCTCACTGTTGAATGCTTGTTGGGCAATGATTTAGAAACTTCGGCTTGGGCTGAAGTGGAACTCAGGACTCATGCAGAAATGTTAGGTATCCCTGCAGATGTCTTTGCTATGACCAGGTCACAGGCAAAAATGTCTAACCCTGAACAGGTCCTGGATCCTGGAAAAATGGACCAGGCACCTTCCAAGAGGAGGAGCAGTAGGGTTAAGGCAGTGTCTTCCCCCTGCCTCAGAATCCAGATCAGTGTCTTGAGGAGCTGATCTTAGTCCTGAAGAAGGAGCTGTCCCAGATGAGCTTGAATCTGATCAGGTTGAGTTCTTGGGGACAGGGGTCCCTTCCAGGGCAGATCTGAGCCAGGAGCAACTGAGCTGCCCCTCTCTTGAACCCCTCAGACAGCAAGCTGCTGCTGAGGCTGCTGGGAGTGCTAGTGGTTCCCATAGGATCTACTGGGATGATGGACTCCTTTACTCAGAGTGTAGAGACCCCAAGCCTGGAGCCACCAGGAGGTTGGTTATACCTCTGAAGTTTAGGAGCTTCCTATTGGCCCTAGCACATGATATTCCCTTAGCAGGTCACCTAGGCCAAAACAAGACTTGGGACAGAATTGTCCCTCACTTTCATTGGCCTCATATGTCTGAAGACACCAAGGAGTTTTGTCGCTCCTGTGTCACCTGTCAAGCCAGTGGTAAGGCAGGTAGCACCACAAAGGCCCCCCTGATACCACTACCTGTGGTGGGGGTTCCCTTTGAGAGGGTAGGGATTGACATTGTTGGTCCCCTAGATCCTCAAACGGCATCTGGGCACAGATTTATACTGGTGGTGGTGGACCATGCCACTAGGTATCCAGAGGCAATTCCCCTTAGGACCACCACAACTCCTGTGGTGGTAAGGGCCCTCCTGGGAATCTTTTCCAGGGTGGGTTTTCCTAAGTAGGTTGTATCAGACAGAGATGCAAACTTCATGTCTCGTTACTTAACTGCTATGTGGAAGGAGTGTGGAGTAAATTACAAATTTACCACCCCTTATCACCCACAATGCAATGGTTTAGTTGAAAGGTTCAACAAAACCTTAAAGGGCATGATTAAAGGTCTCCCAGAAAAACGTAGGCGCAGATGGGACATACTTTTGCCCTGCCTTCTCTTTGCCTACAGAGAGGTTCCACAGAAGGGGGTTGGTTATAGCCCATTTGAGTGTCTGTTTGGACATCCAGTTAGGAGTCCATTGTGTCTAGTGAAGGAGGGATGGGAGTTACCTCTCAAACCCCCTAAACAGGATATTGTGGACTATGTACTTGGTCTCCGCTCCAGGATGGCTGAGTACATGAAGAAGGCAACTAAAAACCTTGAGGCTAGCCAGGAATTACAAAAGGCCTGGCATGACCAAAAGGCTGTGTTGACTGTTTATCAACCAGGACAGAAAGTATGGGTGTTGGAGCCTGTGGCCCCAGCAGCCCTCCAAGACAAGTGGAGTGGCCCCCATACCATAATTGAGCAAAAGGGAGAGGTTACCTACCTGGTGGACCTAGGAACTCCCAGGAGCCCCCAAAGGGTGCTCCATGTCAACAGGCTCAAACCATATGTTGACAGGGCAGACATGGGCTTGCTCATGGCAACTGATGAGGGACAGGAGGAAGAGAGTGATCCACTCCCTGACCTGCTCTCACAGAACCCTGATGATGGTTCAGTAGATGGTGTAGCCTTGGCAGGCAGCCTCACTGACCAGCAGTAAACTGATTGCAGAAAAGTTCTCAACCAGTTTAGACATATCTTCTCACTGACTCCAAGTCAGACTACCTGATGCACTCATGAAGTGGACACTGGGGACAGTCTGCCTGTTAAAAATAAGATTTACAGGCAACCTGACCATGTCAGGGACTGCATCAGGACTGAAATCCAGAAGATGTTGGATTTGGGTGTGATTGAACCCTCAGATAGCCCTTGGGCTAGTCCAGTAGTCTTGGTACCTAAACCTCACACCCAGGGTGGTAAGAGAGAGATGAGGTTTTGTGTTGACTACAGAGGTCTCAATGCAGTCACTAGGACTAATGCCCATCCAATCCCTAGGGCAGATGAGCTTATAGACACTTTGGCCTCAGCCAAGTTTCTCAGCACATTTGACCTGACAGCTGGCTACTGGCAAATCAGACTAGCTGAGGATGCAAAAGCCAAAACAGCATTCTCAACCCCTAGTGGGCACTACCAATTTGTGGTGATGCCCTTTGGTTTGAAGAATGCACCTGCCACTTTTCAAAGGTTGGTGAACAAAGTCCTTACAGGCCTGGAAGCCTATAGTGCAGCATATCTAGATGATATTGCTGTCTTTAGCTCCACCTGGGAGGATCACCTGGTCCACCTGAGAAATGTTTTGGAGGCCCTGCAGAAAGCAGGCCTCACTATCAAGGCCACCAACTGCCATATAGGGCAGAGGCAAGTTGTATACCTGGGCCACCTTGTGGGTGGAGGCCAGGTTCAACCATTGCAGAGCAAAATCCAGGCATCATGGACTGGGTTGCTCCAACCACCCAGACTCAGGTCAGAGGCTTCTTGGGCCTGACTGGGTACTATAGGAGGTTTGTCAAAGGGTATGGATCCATAGTGACCCCTTTGACTGACTTAACTTCCAAGAGAATGCCAAAGAAAGTTCAGTGGACAGTTAGCTGTCAAAAGGCATTTGATGACCTGAAGCAGGCCATGTGCACTGCTCCCATTCTGCAAAGTCCTGACTACTCCAAACAACTCATTGTCCAAACAGATGCATCTGAGTTGGGGGTAGGGGCTGTGTTATCACAATTGAATGATGAAGGTCAGGATCAGCCAGTAGCTTTTATTAGCAGAAGGTTGACCCCCCCAAAGAGAAACGTTGGTCAGCCATTGAGAGGGAAGCCTTTGCTGTGGTTTGGGCCTTGAAGAAGCTGAGGCCATACTTGTTTGGCACTCACTTCATTGTTCAGACAGACCACAAGCCCCTCTTATGGCTAAAACAGATGAAGGGTGAAAACCCCAAACTTTTGAGGTGGTCCATTTCCTACAGGGGATGGACTATACAGTGGAACATAGACCTGGGAGTAACCATGCCAATGCAGATGGACTCTCCAGATATTTCCAGTTAGAACAGGAAGACTCAACTGGTCAAGGTTAGTTTAATTTAACCTAAAATACACCAAAGCACACCAAGTAGTTGTGACTATTATCAAAAAATACAAAGTAACTCAATGAGTGAGAAAAGTTTTTCTCCTCCTTCCCCACACTGTATGGTTCAATTCGCCGTAGATCAATTTCTTTTTTATAGATGTCCACAAAAAGTCTTGAATCAGGTCCTTTTGTTTATTTTATTTCAAATCTTTATACATGAAACACAGCTTTGGAGATAGTATAGAATTCTCCTGATATAGCACCATATTGTGTGCAACATTTATTATTTGCTTGCTTTGACTAACCGATATTGTGTTATTATATGTATGTATACATTGTGATATCAGTTTATCTGGAAATTGAATATTTCTAAGAGTCAGGTCAAAAACAGTTCCATCATGGCGACATTTGGTGATAACAGAAATGCCCTCATGGATGATTTATTTAGTCTCAATCCTGTACGGGACAACACTAGACCTAGAGACACAGGAAAGGAGGGATTAAAACAAAAGTTCTTGAGACTGGAGAGGCTAAAAAGCAAGAGCTCTCCAGATGGTGGGACGCTACAGTCCTACGAAAATATATAGATAAAAACAAGTGCCGAGGGGACTTCGGATTCTGATCTTTCCCTCTTTTGAGGATTTAGACAAGGATCACTTAAAAGAATGGGAACAATTGTTGTTCAGATCATCTGTAGGAATGATGGACATATTGATTAGGGATGCCAATTTAAAACGAGAGAAATTACTTCTTGAGATTTCTAAGTTAGAGAAAGAGATTCAAGATCTTAATTTACCTGAGGTAACTGAGCGCAATCGGGCCATACTGAGCTTCAGAAACATCAATTATATTTAAAGGATAAAAAACTACAAAAAATAAAATGAGATGAGAGAGATTACCACAGTGGGAGGGTGTATACTTTTGCAAAGAAATTCGACAATGTAAAAACTGGGGGGTATGTAGTAACAACAGATAACAGACCCCAAACTATGGAATTAACCAGTATTTCTGACACTTCAAGTATCAGTAGTATAACCAGTGGAGAATCCTTAAGTGCACATGGACAACCACTAGGTATCGGTGCTGACCCCTTTTTTTTAGAATTGCAAAGGTTCAGGAAGGGGAACAAGCAAGCCTTTCAAAAAGAAAGAGTCACAAAAAGATCAGGAGGGGAAAATGTAGATCAAGATCCAAATGCAAAAGAGAGAGTGGGAGTAACAACCAGATCGGGGGCACGAACATAACAACTGTAAATGATTTGACTTGTACAAATGTTACTGATAAAATCAATGTTGTAAATCTATCAAGTCATACGTTAACTGAAATTGAAATAAATTTACTGAGCAAGGGTTTGGGATTTTGTCCTAGTGCATATCCTAATTTTACAACACTACATGTAAGTTGTTTCAAATTCACCAGGAAGCTTAAGCTGCATAAGTTCTTCTTAGACAAACAACATCTGACACCACATAGAACTGTAACGGAAACTGCAGAGAGCATTCAGACAATTAGGGACATAAAAAACATACAACTTTTATTATCCTTGGATGAACAGGAGGCCTCATCATCCATCCATACGTTGACATCAGATCTCAATTTAGATACATATGCGGATACAGATAGTGGCCTAAGAATTAAATCAAGATTCACCGCCCATTTAGCAGGTCCTAATGTTATTGATACTTTTCAGGAAATGGTATATCAGGATCTGTATAAACTTGAGGACAAATTCCACTCTAAAAATATAATGATAAAACAGAATATTTCGTTGGAAGAGAGAAAAGCCCTAGAAAAACTTAGTAATGACACCTCTTTAGTCATTAGAGAAGCAGATAAAGGAGGAAATGTGGTGCTTATGGATAGAACTGATTACCTCCACGAAATTGACAGACAACTCTTAGACCAAACCACCTATATCCAATTAAACAGCAATCCCATGAGAACTACCATAATATCAGTGGAAAAAATATTGAAACACTGGCGAGACCAAGGTCTCATTTCAGATTCAGAATTTAAATACCATTTTAATGATACTCCAACCAATCCCTGCATATACTGTCTGCCTAAAATACACAAAGGGGGTTTTCCCCAGGGAGACCCATTATTTCGGGTATTGGGTCTCCCACAGAGAGAATATCCGAATATATTGATATATATTTACAACCTTTAGTAATTAACTTACCATCTTATATAAAGGATACCCGAGATATTCTAAGCAAAATTGCAGACGTAGAGTGGGTGGAGGGACATCAACTGGTCACCATGGACGTATGCTCGCTATATACGAGCATACCAGGAGAACATGGCATTAATGCTGCACAACATTTTTTGGACAGTCGATCGATCAACATGTATGAACACACAATAATGTTATTAGATTTAATCAGACTAGTCCTGGACAACAACATATTCACTCACAATGGGGAGTGGTATCGTCAAATACGAGGAGTAGCAATGGGGGCAAAATTTTCGCCCTCATTTGCCAATCTCTATATGGGCCTATTCGAACACACACATATATGGAGGAAATGTCCAGGTCATTTGCTAGAAAGTATTTTATATTGGGGACGATTTATTGATGACATCATGTTGTTCTGGGCAGGGACAAATGAGGCTCTTGAAGAATTCTTCACATATATTAACATTAATGATTTCAACTTGTCCTTTACTAAAGACCATAGCATGGAACAGATAAACTTCCTGGACTTAACCATCATAGTGGATGGAAATAGGCTCAAAACTGTACCGTATAGAAAAACCACCGTGTGTAATGCTACATTACATGCCAGCAGTGCACATTCGCCATCACAAATCAATGCAATCCCCTACGGGGAAATGTTGCGAATCAAACGCAACTGCAGTGACGACACCAGATTAGATATAGAGTTGGGAATTGTTGAAAATCGATTCCAGGCTAGAGGCTATCCGAAATCTATAATCAGACAAGCTAGAAGAAAGGCAAATAAGGTCACAAGAAATCACCTCTTGACTAACAAAAAGAGGATAAAGAATATAAAAAGGAACAAATTGGCCTTTATTACTCCCTATACAACCATAAGCACCGATGTGTATAAGATTCTTAAGAAACATTGGCATCTATTGACACATGATATCATGTTACAAGATGTAATTGGACCCAAACCTACAATGATACATGCAAGAGGTCGTACACTAAGACAACATCTGTGCCCAAGATTCATTCCATCTACAAAAAATATCAGCTGGTTACCCTCTGCCCCAAACGGTTTCCACAGGTGTGGTTCATGCAGCATCTGTTGTTTTGGAATGCACAAAATAAACAGATTTCAGTACAACACGGAGAGACTGCATACGATTAGGAGTTTCATTAATTGTAACACTAAATTTGTAGTATACTGTATCAAATGACTCTGTGGAAAAATATACATTGGGAGCACGATAAGACCATTGAAAGAAAGAATTCAAGAACATATTCGGGCGATCAGGAATAACAACACACTATATCCCTTAGCGGTCCATTTTAACACAACACATAAATTGAGTGAATTGATGAAATTGGGTTTTCATGGCATTGATGTAGTCAATCCTGGATTGAGAGGTGGTAAAAGAATGTCTCAACTTCGGAAAATGGAAAGCATTTGGATTATTAAATTAAGGGCGGTGGAATGCGGTTTGAACATTGACAAGGAGATGTGTGAATTTCTGTAAAAACAATGATTAATTAGCATACTGTTTTAATGATAGTGACTGTTGCAGTTATCCCCTAAATGAACATAGCTTGAATAACCACTTGCTTACATTTATAATGCATGCTACTCACGATGATAAACTGCACGTGGATAATTAACTTGGAGGTGATTCTCTTTGCATGTTGTCTTCCCATATGTGGTATACCAAAAGCAATAAGAAAATAATACTACATTGAATTGGAATTCACACTATTGGCATCGATATGATTTCCATGAGGATGCTAGTTGAGTTAATTCACTAGATTATAAAACTCTTTTGAATGGGAGCTTTCCCATACTTTTTCTATCATATACAATGCAACCATAAGAGGCCTCAGCACATTTTTAGTGCTTGAATGGTAAAAGTATTGAAGATAGTATGCTGTTTGGAATACTAATAAAGTAGTTTCCAGATCAATCGCCGTCGTTTTATACTTCTTCTTATGCAAATTTGCTATCAAAATCAATATTTCCATGCTCATATTGATTTGAAGATTTTTACTAGTAAGATGGCGACAATATGGATTCATTGGGCACACTGAATATATAACTCAGTAAGTCCCTTTTCTATTTTTGTTTTTATCTTTATTGAAAGTCGTCATTTTGAATTTGACATGGTAGTGATACGAAACTACACCAATAGACCTAATGAGACTTGTAAATGATCAACATAATGATTTAATGTGCTTGAACACGGTTTTCTATATATAATAAAACTTTCTAAATTTACAAATAAAAATATTTTTCTGATGGAACACGTGTCGATAAAAATGCTGTTTGTATGGCGTTTGTTTTTTGTAGTTTTTTAATAGTTTTTTTTATGGTTATTTTAAAACTTAAGGGTGTGACAGGGTTTTATAACCATGTTACGATAAATATCTAGTCCGCTTTCAATCTCCATGCATTCAATACATTTTCATATTTAAAAAGATGGCGCCCGCGAGTTGGTAGCGCGCTGCTGCCGGTTACGAGGAGCAGAGTACACAGAGAGACGGAGGTAATTATTCTGAATAGTCAACATCAGATTGATAGGTCAAATACTCTAAGGCAATGCGATAGGTAAATTACTCAGGCTACAGATAGGAGGACTTTGGGCTAATCGGTATTCCGCTTTTGGCTTCGGTATATTTACAGAGAGGACTTATCAAGGTCCCTAGTACAGAGTAAAGCGACATCGTGAAGTGATTCCCTGTAAGGAGATGCATGTACTTCTAAAGAAGCAAACACCACTGCCAGTCTGATTGACATTGCATCCTACACATTTGTCCTGGTAAGGAACATTTTGGATTACATATAACAATGCCTTAAATGATAGGATTGTGCTTTTATCATTATGACTAAACTTTATTTTTGAAATACTGGCAACAAGTAGATCAAGGGGAATCGGTCTCGTTTTCTCCTTATCTGGCTCTTTATTTCTTATTCCATCTAGGAAAAATTAGTTTTGAGGGGAGTCAAATAATACAATGCGCTTGAAATTATGGGAATGAATTCAACTTTCATACTTGAGGTGAGGCTTGTTATATACGGTCGGATGCGTGATTGAATTAGATGGCATGGCACTTAAGGGTCTATATTCCTTTCCATATTTTTATGACCGGTGAGTTATTCATGGTGAAGGTGTTCACATTGATTACACCTAATGTGTTTTTTTTTTTTAAATCTCTGAATTTCTCACATGTAGTTAGCGAATAATACTTTACACAACTTTCGTGGTAATGGTTTGCATATCGGCGTCACCCTTTTCCTTCCTTTTTCTTGTTTTTAATTCACACATGCTCCCAATTTGATATGGGTTACATGTCTGATTCTGGTTCACTCTTTTTAACATAGAGTCTTTATATTTGTACATAGAACTTGGGTTTTAAATGATTAGAGACACCACTAGGTGTGCTCTTGCATTTGTATTGTGTGTTTATTTAAAAATCAATGCTCCGGTTATCATATGCAGTCACCTTTTGAGACAAGGTGTTTAATACAACAAAAGGGCATTTGTATGTTTTTTAACTGTGACTACAGTAGGTCTTATCATATACAAATAGTTTATATATATGTTTTTGCAGCCTTGAAAAAGCCCGGAGGGGGCGAAACGTACGTCGGCTGCTGCTGTGTTTCATGTATAAAGATTTGAAATAAAATAAACAAAAGGACCTGATTCAAGACTTTTTGTGGACATCTATAAAAAAGAAATTGATCTACGGCAAATTGAACCATACAGTGTGGGGAAGGAGGAGAAAAAACTTTTCTCACTCATTGAGTTACTTTGTATTTTTTGATAATAGTCACAACTACTTGGTGTGCTTTGGTGTATTTTAGGTTAAATATTGTTCTAGGCTGTTTCAGTCCTAGTGGAAGCATACCCTGGTGGGTGGGTATTGTGACACCATGGGAGCACCCTAAAGAACATTTGCAGTTAATGATACAGTCATAAAATTGTTGTGAATGGATGTGCAGGTCATAGGGCAAACCCACAATCTTTGGAATGAGTATAGAATTTTGTTGATCTAGCACTCTGTTGTGGGTAACACTTATTACATGTTTGTTCTTGTGAAATCTTTGGAGATAGTATAGAATTCTCCTGATATAGCACCATATTGTGTGCAACATTTATTATTTGCTTGCTTTGACTAACCGATATTGTGCTATTATATGTATGTATACATTGTGATATCAGTTTATCTGGAAATTGAATATTTCTAAGAGTCAGGTCAAAAACAGTTCCATCATGGCGACATCTGATGATAACAGAAATGCCCTCATGGATGATTTATTTAGTCTCAATCCTGTACGGGACAACACTAGACCTAGAGACACAGGAAAGGAGGGATTAAAACAAAAGTTCTTGAGACTGGAGAGGCTAAAAAGCAAGAGCTCTCCAGATGGTGGGACGCTACAGTCCTACGAAAATATATAGATAAAAAACAAGTGCCGAGGGGACTTCGGATTCTGATCTTTCCCTCTTTTGAGGATTTAGACAAGGATCACTTAAAAGAATGGGAACAATTGTTGTTCAGATCATCTGAAGGAATGATGGACATATTGATTAGGGATGCCGATTTAAAACGAGAGAAATTACTTCTTGAGATTTCTAAGTTAGAGAAAGAGATTCAAGATCTTAATTTACCTGAGGTAACTGAGCGCAATCGGGCCATACTCAAAGATGAGATTCAGAAACATCAATTATATTTAAAGGATAAAAAACTACAAAAAATAAAATGAGATGAGAGAGATTACCACAGTGGGAGGGTGTATACTTTTGCAAAGAAATTCGACAATGTAAAAACTGGGGGGTATGTAGTAACAACAGATAACAGACCCCAAACTATGGAATTAACCAGTATTTCTGACACTTCAAGTATCAGTAGTATAACCAGTGGAGAATCCTTAAGTGCACATGGACAACCACTAGGCATCGGTGCTGACCCCTTTTTTTTAGAATTGCAAAGGTTCAGGAAGGGGAACAAGCAAGCCTTTCAAAAAGAAAGAGTCACAAAAAGATCAGGAGGGGAAAATGTAGATCAAGATCCAAATGCAAAAGAGAGAGTGGGAGTAACAACCAGATCGGGGGTACGAACATAACAAATGTAAATGATTTGACTTGTACAAATGTTACTGATAAAATCAATGTTGTAAATCTATCAAGTCATACGTTAACTGAAATTGAAATACATTTACTGAGCAAGGGTTTGGGATTTTGTCCTAGTGCATATCCTAATTTTACAACACTACATGTAAGTTGTTTCAAATTCACCAGGAAGCTTAAGCTGCATAAGTTCTTCTTAGACAAACAACATCTGACACCACATAGAACTGTAACGGAAACTGCAGAGAGCATTCAGACAATTAGGGACATAAAAACATACAACTTTTATTATCCTTGGATGAACAGGAGGCCTCATCATCCATCCATACGTTGACATCAGATCTCAATTTAGATACATATGCGGATACAGATAGTGGCCTAAGAATTAAATCAAGATTCACGCCCCATTTACCAGGTCCTAATGTTATTGATACTTTTCAGGAAATGGTATATCAGGATCTGTATAAACTTGAGGACAAATTCCACTCTAAAAATATAATGATAAAACAGAATATTTCGTTGGAAGAGAGAAAAGCCCTAGAAAAACTTAGTAATGACACCTCCTTAGTCATTAGAGAAGCAGATAAAGGAGGAAATGTGGTGCTTATGGATAGTACTGATTACCTCCACGAAATTGACAGACAACTATTAGACCAAACCACCTATATCCAATTAAACAGCAATCCCATGAGAACTACCATAATAACAGTGGAAAAAAGATTGAAACACTGGCGAGACCAAGGTCTCATTTCAGATTCAGAATTTAAATACCTTTTTAATGATACTCCAACCAATCCCTGCATATACTGCCTGCCTAAAATACACAAAGGGGGGGTTTTCCCCCCAGGGAGACCCATTATTTCGGGTATTGGGTCTCCCACAGAGAGAATATCCGAATATATTGATATGTATTTACAACCTTTAGTAATTAACTTACCATCTTATATAAAGGATACCCAAGATATTCTAAGCAAAATTGCAGACGTAGAGTGGGTGGAGGGACATCAACTGGTCACCATGGACGTATGCTCGCTATATACGAGCATACCAGGAGAACATGGCATTAATGCTGCACAACATTTTTTGGACAGTCGATCGATCAACATGTATGAACACACAATAATGTTATTAGATTTAATCAGAATAGTCCTGGACAACAACATATTCACTCACAATGGGGAGTGGTATCGTCAAATACGAGGAGTAGCAATGGGGGCAACATTTTCGCCCTCATTTGCCAATCTCTATATGGGCCTATTCGAACACACACATATATGGAGGAAATGTCCAGGTCATTTGCTAGAAAGTATTTTATATTGGGGACGATTTATTGATGACATCATGTTGTTCTGGGCAGGGACAAATGAGGCTCTTGAAGAATTCTTCACATATATTAACATTAATGATTTCAACTTGTCCTTTACTAAAGACCATAGCATGGAACAGATAAACTTCCTGGACTTAACCATCATAGTGGATGGAAATAGGCTCAAAACTGTACCGTATAGAAAAACCACCGCGTGTAATGCTACATTACATGCCAGCAGTGCACATCCGCCATCACAAATCAATGCAATCCCCTACGGGGAAATGTTGCGAATCAAACGCAACTGCAGTGACGACACCAGATTAGATATAGAGTTGGGAATCATTGAAAATCGATTCCAGGCTAGAGGCTATCCGAAATCTATAATCAGACAAGCTAGAACAAAGGCAAATAAGGTCACAAGAACTCACCTCTTGACTAACAAAAAGAGGATAAAGAATATAAAAAGGAACAAATTGGCCTTTATTACTCCCTATACAACCATAAGCACCGATGTGTATAAGATTCTTAAGAAACATTGGCATCTATTGACACATGATATCATGTTACAAGATGTAATTGGACCCAAACCTACAATGATACATGCAAGAGGTCGTACACTAAGACAACATCTGTGCCCAAGTTTCATTCCATCTACAAAAAATATCAGCTGGTTACCCTCTGCCCTAAACGGTTTCCACAGGTGTGGTTCATGCAGCATCTGTTTTGGAATGCACAAAATAAACAGATTTCAGTACAACATGGAGAGACTGCATACGATTAGGAGTTTCATTAATTGTAACACTAAATTTGCAGTATACTGTATCAAATGCATCTGTGGAAAAATATACATTGGGAGCACGATAAGACCATTGAAAGAAAGAATTCAAGAACATATTCGGGCGATCAGGAATAACAACACACTATATCCCTTAGCGGTCCATTTTAACACAACACATAAATTGAGTGAATTGATGAAATTGGGTTTTCATGGCAATGATGTAGTCAATCCTGGATTGAGAGGTGGTAATAGAATGTCTCAACTTCGGAAAATGGAAAGCATTTGGATTATTAAATTAAGGGCGGTGGAATGCGGTTTGAACATTGACAAGGAGATGTGTGAATTTCTGTCAAAACAATGATTAATTAGCATACTGTTTTAATGATAGTGACTGTTGCAGTTATCCCCTAAATGAACATAGCTTGAATAACCACTTGCTTACATTTATAATGCATGCTACTCACGATGATAAACTGCACGTGGATAATTAACTTGGAGGTGATTCTCTTTGCATGTTGTCTTCCCATATGTGGTATACCAAAAGCAATAAGAAAATAATACTACATTGAATTGGAATTCACACTATTGGCATCGATATGATTTCCATGAGGATGCTAGTTGAGTTAATTCACTAGATTATAAAACTCTTTTAAATGGGAGCTTTCCCATACTTTTTCTATCATATACAATGCAACCATAAGAGGCCTCAGCACATTTTTAGTGCTTGAATGGTAAAAGTATTGAAGATAGTATGCTGTTTGGAATACTAACAAAGTAGTTTCCAGATCAATCGCCGTCGTTTTATACTTCTTCTTATGCAAATTTGCTATCAAAATCAATATTTCCATGCTCATATTGATTTGAAGATTTTTACTAGTAAGATGGCGACAATATGGATTCATTGGGCACACTGAATATATAACTCAGTAAGTCCCTTTTCTATTTTTGTTTTTATCTTTATTGAAAGTCGTCATTTTGAATTTGACATGGTAGTGATACGAAACTACACCAATAGACCTAATGAGACTTGTAAATGATCAACATAATGATTTAATGTGCTTGAACACGGTTTTCTATATATAATAAAACTTTCCAAATTTACAAATAAAAAATATTTTTCTGATGGAACACGTGCCGATAAAAATGCTGTTTGTATGGCGTTTGTTTTTTGTAGTTTTTTTATAGTTTTTTTTATGGTTATTTTAAAACATAAGGGTGTGACAGGGTTTTATAACCATGTTACGATAAATATCTAGTCCGCTTTCAATCTCCATGCATTCAATAAATTTTCATATTTAAAAAGATGGCGCCCGCGAGTTGGTAGCGCGCTGCTGCCGGTTACGAGGAGCAGAGTACACAGAGAGATGGAGGTAATTATTCTGAATAGTCAACATCAGATTGATAGGTCAAATACTCTAAGGCAATACGATAGGTAAATTACTCAGGCTACAGATAGGAGGACTTTGGGCTAATCGGTATTCCGCTTTTGGCTTCGGTATATTTACAGAGAGGACTTATCAAGGTCCCTAGTACAGAGTAAAGCGACATCGTGAAGTGATTCCCTGTAAGGAGATGCATGTACTTCTAAAGAAGCAAACACCACTGCCAGTCTGATTGACATTGCATCCTACACATTTGTCCTGGTAAGGAACATTTTGGATTATATATAACAATGCCTTAAATGATAGGATTGTGCTTTTATCATTATGACTAAACTTTATTTTTGAAATACTGGCAACAAGTAGATCAAGGGGAATCGGTCTCGTTTTCTCCTTATCTGGCTCTTTATTTCTTATTCCATCTAGGAAGAATTAGTTTTGAGGGGAGTCAAATAATACAATGCGCTTGAAATTATGGGAATGAATTCAACTTTCATACTTGAGGTGAGGCTTGTTATATACGGTCGGATTCGAGATTGAATTAGATGGCATGGCACTTAAGGGTCTATATTCCTTTCCATATTTTTATGACCGGTGAGTTATTCATGGTGAAGGTGTTCACATTGATTACACCTAATTTGTTTTTTTTTAAATCTCTGAATTTCTCACATGTAGTTAGCGAATAATACTTTACACAACTTTCGTGGTAATGGTTTGCATATCGGCGTCACCCTTTTCCTTCCTTTTTTCTTGTTTTTAATTCACAGATGCTCCCAATTTGATATGGGTTACATGTCTGATTCTGGTTCACTCTTTTTTAACATAGAGTCTTTATATTTGTACATAGAACTTGGGTTTTAAATGATTAGAGACACCACTAGGTGTGCTCTTGCATTTGTATTGTGTGTTTATTTAAAAATCAATGCTCCGGTTATCATATGCAGTCACCTTTTGAGACAAGGTGTTTAATACAACAAAAGGGCATTTGTATGTTTTTTAACTGTGACTACAGTAGGTCTTATCATATACAAATAGTTTATATATATGTTTTTGCAGCCTTGAGAAAGCCCGGAGGGGCGAAACGTACGTCGGCTGCTGCTGTGTTTCATGTATAAAGATTTGAAATAAAATAAACAAAAGGACCTGATTCAAGACTTTTTGTGGACATCTATAAAAAAGAAATTGATCTACGGCAAATTGAACCATACAGTGTGGGGAAGGAGGAGAAAAAACTTTTCTCACTCATTGAGTTACTTTGTATTTTTTGATAATAGTCACAACTACTTGGTGTGCTTTGGTGTATTTTAGGTTAAATATTGTTCTAGGCTGTTTCAGTCCTAGTGGAAGCATACCCTGGTGGGTGGGTATTGTGACACCATGGGAGCACCCTAAAGAACATTTGCAGTTAATGATACAGTCATAAAATTGTTGTGAATGGATGTGCAGGTCATAGGGCAAACCCACAATCTTTGGAATAAGGTTAGTTTAATGTCCTGACATTTGGGGGGGTTGTGTAGGAGAGTAGGATCTGCTTCTTATAGTTGCCCCCACTTTTTGCTTATGTTTCACTGTTTCCGACTTAGTCTGACTGGGAGCCTGCTATTCAGGACCCCAGTCTATCTGCTTTATCCTCTAAATTGACTGCAAGTACTTTAGGTACACTCCATATTGGATTCTGGGGTACCCTTATAAGTCCCTAGCATATGGTATACTATGTACCCAGGGCATAGGTACCCCAGAGGCCTCCCAGGGGCTGCAGCATGTATTATGCCACCCCTGAGAGGCCATTCAAACTGACACCCCAGGTCTGCTACTGCAGCCTGTGTAAGGTGGTGCATGCACCCCTTACTTAGATATAGGTTCACTATATCTATCCTGATCACTGCACATATAAGGCTATCAGTCACCCCTATGGCAGGCCTTATCAATCCTGAAGGCAGGGTGCTGGGTTTTATGTGATAGGGTGCCCATGCATGAGCAGAGCCCCTCTGCAGCCTTCGGAACCACTATTCCGGGTTTGTCTGTGATGCAGCCTACCATATACTCTTAAGTGCATTATAACCTCGCGGTAAATGCTAATTTAAAAATGGCTGCAAGGAATAATGTCGTGTTTGGTGTCAAACACCTTGGAATCATACCTCCACACCAGTAACTGATGTGAGAGGTATGATTCCTACCTCCTAGAGGGAGAAATATGACAGCACCGGTACACCCGGTACCAGCTTCACAGAGCCCTGGCATCACAAAATGGATGTTGCCAGCCACAGACACGAGTCTGCCCTCCTGCTGCTGGACGAAACTATGGCAGGGGAAGGCTTGACAATAGGTTTCATGTCACAGGGAGGTGTGACCACCTCCCAGACAGGCTTTAGTGTATTGGGGCTGGGTGGGTGCACTCCAAGAGTGCTTTGATGTCTGCACTGGGGGCACATTGGTGTCCCTGTGCATAGTCCAGCTCAAACCGGTTGCAGGGGCACTCAACCCCTCCTCTGGCGCGAAACTGGACAAAGGACATGGGTGTAGCCACCCCTCTGTCCTGACCCTCCCATAGGTGGGTCCCCAGAGTTTGTCCCACCCCTTCCTTGGGTATAAAGTAGGAACCCTGACTACAAGACTTTAGATTTTACCTGGACTAAACTCTGCTACAGAAACCAAGTAACCTTCGATGATCTACGCTTTTCTGGACGACTGAAGAATCTCCCTTGGAGTAAAGGAGTTACTCCCCTGCAAGGCAGGCACCTCAACGCATCTGACCGGTTTGCATCTACGCAGCCGCCGATGGACTCTGAAGATTTTGCAACACAGGAGGTGGGTTTCCAATCTTCCCTGAGGCCGACTAGTGTTCTCAGCAAACCTGAGACCCGTAGCCCTCGTGGGGACCGTGCAACCCGAACCCCTGGACACCATGCACATTTGCCGCAGAATATGCTTCTAGGCGATCCCTGAGGCTGTGCTTTGGGCTACTTGTAGTCCAAGTCCCGAGCAGTGTTTCTACTGAAGATTACTGGCCTACACTCCACAAGTGTTCCATGGGCTGGTATTGTGTGATTCCTCTTGAGGTCCCTTCGCGTTCCTTGGTCCGTTGACCTGTGGGTCCCTGAGAAGGCAACTTTAACTTTCAGTGGGCTGCCCTGGTTGCTCCAGACGTGCTCTGACTCTCCATTGCTTGGGGAGTCCCCAGGACCTTGCTGGTCCTCACAGAAGCATCTTTTCTCTGACCGCGTGGGTTGCAGTTGCCAAGGCTGGTTGGTCTCCAATCCGGAAACTGACCCCTCTGCACTCGACATCCTTCATGGGACAGCTTGCCTGCGGATCCTGGTCATCGTCGATGTCTCCTGGTCCCCGTGGCTGCAGAGTCAAGCTTTCACCGCTTCGCACCTGAAGCACCCGACATCGGTGGGCATTCGATTGCTCCGCTCCTGGTCACGTGAAGTGACCCAGACTTTGTCCCCTCTGGTTTCAGGTTCTTCACATCTCCAATCCAGGCTTGGATCACACCGGACACTTTTCTTCTCCACGGCAGCAGTACTTTCTCGCATCACGCAATTGAAAACGACGAGGGTTTCCGACACCACTTGACCCCTATGCACCCGGCTCCTCTGGGATAGGTAACACGGGTACCTCGGTACTCTCAAGGGTGCTGCCCTTAGAACCTTCTATGTTTAGCTGGGTTTGGTTGAAGTCCTCTCCTAAGTGTCCTTAATCTCTAAAATTCCAACCGCGACTTTCCCATAGAGTTGTACGGAGCTCGCGTCTGTGTTCCCACACTGCACCCGTCCTCTGTGGGTCGCCTGTGTCACTACCTTGGGTGGTTCCTTGGGGTCCCAGCGATTCTACGTGCTCTAGGCACTGTGTCTAGTCAAGTCGTTGTTGTTATACCACTTTCTTAATATATGGTTTGGTCTCCCCCTGGAGCCCACTGTGTATTGTGCTATTTACTGTCGTTCTAGTACTGTAATATTGTGTGCCTTGTTCTCTAATCTCATAAAGAGGTTAGTAGAGAGGGTTTAGTAATAAATAGATATATTTTATATATACCTGGTGTGGTTCTCCTTTCATTTGGTCATTCAAGAGGTTATATACTGGTAAAACAAGCTGCTTTACATTCCTTCAAGACTTAGCCTGAAGGCTGCTCTCCACAGCTACCACTATGATAGCTTTCTATAAAGGTTGTCTTTAACCTAACCATCAATAAGGGTCGTTTGGACTGGTGCAAGGTGCCCACTTTAATTAGTGGACAGCATATACCAGGCCAACTTCTCACAATTCGGATGTATTTTTACACTCTTGTCTTGAGGTGTCCTTATGTCCAGTTATTTTTGGCTTTGTAATAAAAGAAATAACCTTACGTAGTTGCCTGTGGTTTCTATGTGTCCAGAGAAATTCCGGTTGAATTGATTGTCATTAATAACGACTTTCTCCCATCTACGCTTACATGCTGCTAAAAAGAACCATTGAGTTGTGATTCTAGAATAGGGCCAGAACTTTTAGAACCAATGTTTTTGAACCTGCCCCATGAA
Organism: Calotriton arnoldi; assembly: GCA_963921515.1. NCBI lineage: Eukaryota > Metazoa > Chordata > Amphibia > Caudata > Salamandridae > Calotriton > Calotriton arnoldi. The sequence goes on from CAWUFW010014125.1 coordinate 392,335, forward strand.
GAGCCAGTGTCTTGTTACTGTTGATCAATGTCACCACTGAAAGAAAAAGTTATTGCGTAGGCTCATGTCCAAGAATGTCTAAGACTATAATGTTGCTGGCTGTAAAATGTGCACTTCTAGTTGATAATGTGATTTTAATGTACCATAAAGTCATTGTTCTTAAAAGAGGAGTGAAGGCTCACCACATTTATTGTGCCAGAAAATACTGGCTGCCCCTCAATGTCTTGAAGTTTACTCAAAACGTCCTTTGTTTCTCTGAGTTAGGAAGGCAGGTCCTTCATGAAGGGTTGTAGCTGCATGTGTATATTCACCTATATGTGAATAAACTGTGCATATCCCTAAAATGATAGGGAAACCTAGTGGTGAGAAGCCTTCCTTGTGGGTTTTGTGTGGGTAAGTAAAATGTTGCCATCCTGGGGAGGTTTGCAATAGATATTTTTCTCATATAGGCTCAGAAGTCCTTATTTGTACCAGGTTTCAAGAGGTTGCCTCAGAAAACGTTTGCTGTGCATTGAGTTATAGGTCCATCATTTAGTTGGCAAAATGCCTCGTTGTGTATTCCTTTGTATGAAGGAAAACTATATTCCCTCCTTTGGTGAACGTTTTTATCTGGTCACAGGTCTGATTCTTTTGAGTGCAATTCCAGGGTGGGCTAGGTCTTCTAAGATTTTCTCAGCTTTGTTGTCCATTTTGACAAGGTTTTCTAGTAGATGAACATCCTCTTGATATTGATTAGTCAGACTTATGGTCTTAATTGTCACCAGAGTGTCAGAATGTCTTGTCCCTCAAAATGGTGTAGAACTTGAATTTATGAAAACATTTAAACAGGTCCCTTTATGTTTTTACTAGATACTATCTCCTAAATGAAAGACCCCTCTCAATGATTCCACTTTCTTTGTCTCTCAATAGAATCTTAGATATGTTGAAAATTAGATTGTTGCTTTGGTGTTAAGTTTCTGTTTCCTCCTACTGTCTGTATTTCAGCAGCTAATTCTTGGTCCTTTTTTATAGTTTTTGAATTGTCTTTGGTTGTGATATTGAAGGATTAGGGATCTGTTTTTTGAAAAACGAACAGCTTTCAAAGCAGACATAAAACAGTACAATCTCAAATCTTGTCTTGAAAAATGAAGACCTGTGTGCCATTGGTGGCTTTGAGCAAACATTGTTCCTTTTTCTAGCCTGCCTGGCACAGCTAACAGCCCCTACCAGCTCCAGGTTTGCCTGCAAATACATCCTGTGCTCAAACTAATTGTTCAGAGAACTACTTGTCTGCAGCATGGTGAGTGATATGTGGCACAAAAGTGGTTGAGGGAAGGAAAAATGAATGCAAAATATGCCAAACATTGAGTCTGATGGTACTAAAATGAAGGCCTAAAATACTGAAGTGAAATGGTGCTGGCCCTTTGCAGTCAAAGGCTAAGAAAAAAATGCTTTTTTTATTAAGGCGCCACCTGTGCTGTTGTACTAGCCTATTGCTTTGGCGAATGAAATGGTCAGAATTGACCCAAACTCGATTGCCTTTTTGATGCAATGCCTCTTACAGGCACAGTTAATCTTAAAAAATTGGGACCATATTTATCATTATTTCACGCAATGCAACAAGACACATTGCTGCGCTGCGCAAAATGGGAGGGGGCAGGAATGTGCCATATCTATCTGTGGACAAACTGCTGCCTAGCACCAATGCAGGCATGCATGCACCATGGTGCAAGGGTGCCTGTGTTACAGGCAGCATTGTTTTTGTGCAGTAAGGGACAACTTCTTAGACAAGAATAATCCTCTGAGACTTTTTCCTCTTTCTATATGTGCTGCAGAATGCACAGGTAGAAAGAGAAAAAAACTATGAGAAATTAAAAATATTTCTCCTAGTTGTGCCTCCTCCAGGAAGGCGTAGCATTCCGTAGCATTTCCAGTTCTGCCAGTAGTGGTAAATCTGGGAATGCTTCAGAATCCATGCGTGGATGCCTGGGAACACCCACGCTCCACCCACGGAACGCCTCCCTGGAGCAGAGTAACGCAAGGCAGTGACTTGCACTGCCTTGCATTGCTCCAGATTTACCAAGCCACACAAGGTGGCTTTGCACGGCTTGCTAAAACTCATTATGGGTTTTGCGTCGCCCCGCGCCCCCTTGCATGGCACAAGGGAAACGCAAATCCCTTGATAGATATGACCCTTGATTTTTCTTTTGTAGTGCAGGGCCATGGAACGACGACTCAGCATGCAATGAGTGCTTAATGTGTGCCCGAATTTCCAGGTGGTGGGAGCAGGAAAATAGTTTCAGAGGATGGAACTTATCTCTCATCATCAGACTTTGACCCAGTTTAAGAGAGAAAAAGTAAGAAAATGAAGAATAATAGTCTAGAGTAGCAGTGACAAAGGGTGGAAGCATGAATATAAAAGGACCTGGAAAATTGAGATAAAGAGGCAGGAAATGTAGGTTGGGTGATGGAAGAAAAAGTTCTGAGGTGGAATGAGACTAGGCATCCTTTGGGGCAGATTTACAAGGACTGGCGCATCTCTGCATATCAGCAGGGATGCGCCAGTAAAGATGCGACACGCAAAAATACCCTTGCGCCACCACGGATGCGTCGCATTTACAATGTGGCTCACCGTGGCGCAAGGATAGACAAATGTGTGTCGCATCTTTTGTCGTAAGGGCAGCGCATTGCTGGAGTCGTGTCGCAAGCGCGACGCAACTCCAGCAATGCTCAGGGGTGGCCTATACTTATTGTGCTGCGTCACTCCTTACGCCTGCTTCAAGCAGGCGTAAGGTTTTGACCGAGCGGCGCCGTAAAAGTGACTCCGTGAAATCTTGTAGATTTCACTGCGTCACTTTTACGAGGCTTCCTTGCGATGGAATGCCCACCCTGCATACATTATACCTGACGCAGGTATAATGTAGCGCAGGGCTTTACAACGTGACGCATCTCCCTAGATGCATCACGTTGTAAATATGTCGCAACGTGGCGCATTGTTTACGACGCCGCTGCATCACAGAAGTGGCACAACGACGGCGCAAATGTGTTGCAAGGGGCTTTTAAATCTGCCCCTTGGTGTTTTGTAACCAAAGCCTTCGGCATCCCCTGCAGCGGCATCCCCTGCATAATTATTTTTTGTTTTTATTAGGTCTCGGCCTGGCGTTTGGAGCGTGCATGCGCTCCTCGCCTGCGAGAGCTATAGTAAAGAGTATGAAGAAGGGGACTTTAATCCACGCCCCTGTGTCTCGACCGTTTGGAATTGGCTTAAGTCATGATTAATGTTTTTTCCGTGCTTTTGGTTTGCTGGCTGTCACTTTTGTTGACGCCCTTGCAGTTTTGTGATGCCGCCCATCGTGACAAGCACATCTGTTTTCAGTCAGCCCATGTGACAGCCTGCAAACCAAAAGCACGGAAAAAACATTAATCACGACCTAAGCCAATTCTAACAAGTGTCTGAATGAAAACATATCGCAAGCGTTTTTTTTCTCTTTGTGCTTCACAGCCCTCGTGAAGAATTTTCTTATCTGCTTGTTAAATAAACAAGCAGATAAGAAAAGACTTCACAACAGCCATGAAGCAGACGAGCCATGGCGCACAGGCATTCCGAGGGCGCCTGTTCCCAGCACTTCCCCCTCCAAACAAGCATTTGCAATGCAATAGGTCTCGCATTTGCGAGAGTTTAGCTATTGGCATTGTAATGACAATGCCTTTTATTTATGTTTTAAAAACCAACACGTAAATAAAAGGCATTGCCATCTACAATGCCAATAGCTCAAACTCTCACAACTGCGAGACCTATTGCATTGCAAATGCTTTTTTTTTTAGCAGCCAGAAATATCTGAACTATGTTACCACGAAACAGTGATTTGTGGAAGGAGTTATGAGGGCTGTGCGGCTTGAACCGTGTGTCTACTGGCTCCAGAGAGGCACGTGCTCTGCAATTCACTGTAAAGTAGACAGCCATGGAAGAGTCATGCGTGTGGTGCTACATTCCTTCCAAAACACCATGGGTTTGGATGGGGATTGAACCTCAATTATTCCGTCACACAGGAGGCCTCCAAGGAGAGGCCAACGATCAAATGGGCATTTCTACTTTACTCTTTTTCTCCTTTGATTTCCACTGCAGAGGAGATGAAGCTCGGACTTGCATCTCCCCGGTACTGCCTTTTTACCAACGCGTCATTCTGTCCCATTATTCATGTCTGCCCAATCGTACATGTGTGTATGTGTGTGCCCCCGTGTACATGGGTGGTTGGATGAATATTGATCTGTTTCAGAGATGTTTACTGATCTGTCTTCATGGGCGCTTGTATTCATGAATGCATCCGTCTTTTGTCCTGCGCACATTCGTGCCTTTGTATGTTGGACTGTGTGCATGCATGTTGTGTGTCTGCACAGTACAGTAGCCAAACCTTTTGACTTTGCCAGTGTTTCTTTGTGGACTGGAGTCCAGATTGCCCCCTTCCAGGTCTGTGGGGCCGGTTCGAATTCAGTTACCACTGCTAATGGGTGGAGGGAGCACTGGTGGGGGAGGGGGGTGGGCAAGCAGTAAATGGTCGTGATGACCAGTGTGCATGGGGGCGAGGGTGCTCTACTGACAGCCAGTGTGATCTGTGTCCGGCAGAAGGGGAGGTGACGGCGCTCCGCACTGACACGTGTTCAGTCCGTCTGCACGAGCTGCCCTGCACTGGGCGGTAAATTCCGTTCCGCTCGGGGAATTTGCGGAATTTGGGTAATTTCGCGTTCCGCGGAGAACGCGAAATTGCCAAAAATTCCGCGATCCATGACTTCGCGGAATTTTTTACTTGTTCGCGCTTTAAAAATGCGTGTTCGCGAGATATTTCTCCCCGAGCACGCAAACAGCGTTCGCGAACAGGAAAAAAGCATCGCGAACGGGCAGAACAAGCAATTCCGCGTGTTCGCGGAACTTTTGCGTGCTCGCGGAGATTTTTTACCGTTTCGCGGAGCTTTGCGTAGCGCGACTACGCTATTTCCGCCCACCCCTACCCTGCAGTAGGGTACTGTTCGTGTTTCACGTCTTCCTGCTCGGTATCTTGACCTCCTCGCCCCCCCCCCCTCCCCAGCCCAGTGTGACCTCATTTCAATTCGATTTCGTAACAGCTGGTTTGCTTCTTCTCTTTCTTCCATGACTGTCTTCTGTGGCCTTTGTACAGACTGACCTCTGACCTTCTGGCCTTCCTGCAGCGGGTTGAGAGGTAGGGAGCTCTATTGTTGACGAATGCAAGTCTATGTAGCGCCTAGTGCCATCCTGGTGATGTGACTAAGCTCCTACAATATCATAAAATGATGAGCACAGGTTGGCATCATCTTTGTGAGGAGTGGGGCTGGTTGAGTCGACAGGGTGCTGGATTTTGACTGAAAGTTCTCGAAAGTGTTCACCTGCCATAGACCACAGCAATCCTTTAAAAATAAGTATTATGCACACATCCTTACATAAACTGTCAAGTCCCAGCAGAGTGGGCCGTGGCCCCTTGAGTCCCCCACCCCCCAAAGTGCTGGCTCACATGTGCCATGCACAGATAATGCCATCCTAGTCTCTGCTGATTTGTAATTGTCTCAGCTGTGACACATCCGCTCTTTTGTGCAAAAATGTGGGTACAGTTAGTAACAAGCATTTGCAATGCAATAGGTCTCGCATTTGCGAGATTTTGAGCTATTGGCATTGTAAATGACAAAGCGTTTTATTTGTGTTTCAAAAACCTGCAATGATAAAAGGCGTTGTCATTTACAATACCAATAGGTCAAATTTTTGAAAATGCGAGACCTATTGCATTGCAAATGCTTGTTTCACCACTGCATGCACTGCAGTACGCTCATGAATGAATCTATTTAACTGACCGAGGTCTTAGATGCTAAGGCTTCACATTCCACCGGCCACATCAGCGTGTTACACCTTTTACCCAATCAAGCATCTATTACATCTCAGGGTCATTAATTCTCCCTATCGGTTCTCCTTTTAACCACTGGTATTTGAGAAAAAAACGGCGACCTCGAGGCAGCGCTGCACACATTTGATTGAGAAGCTTCTAGCTTTTGTTCCACGCGGTTCTCTCGGCCTGCCACTCTTAGCACAATGCAACAACGAATCCCTTTCCTTTAATGGCAGCCATACGTCTTTCATATTCCGGCATCGTATTGTATACGAGGGTTGCAGACTGCACGCTGGCCTTTCTTAATAGAGAAACGTCCGTATGATTGTAAACGAAATGGTAAATAATTTATGTTGCAGAAAATAGCATTTCATTTTCAGTGAAATTGGGTTTGAGCGGTTTAAAGAATACATTTTAGAGGCAAACTCTGTAGCTAGGCAGCAAAAGAACTGTTTTCCAGACCCACATTCAGTTCACACATTTATACGCTAACACTGCTCTTCCTCCGCTGGTATTGTCAGATCCACAAAGCATACCCCACCGTTTCTGAGTTTTATTGTTCATAATCGTCTGTGCAAATAGTATTTCAAGACTGGCCGAAAAGTGTCTGAAACCAGATTAAAACTGCCCAGCACGAATGCACTTTACTTAATCTGAACCAAATATAATCAAAGTTTATTTCTGTATAATATGCTCACTTTAAATAATGGCAGTCCTGATAATGACATGACTTGTGTCAATCATGGGTGTCAAAATAATTTCTGTTTCTACCGTTCCAGAAGATAGTTGTAGCTAAGCTTCAGTACTGACATATGACATGTCTTTCACCAGCCTACAATGATAGATTGAAGTCCAAGTGATTTCAGGTCAGTCAATGTCAATTTCAATTTTATTGTTATAGTTAATAAAAACCATAACAATATATATCCATACAATAATAAAATGTATATCCATAAAATAAGGTTAGGAACCGTGTTTTACTATCACATTAAAATTATTATTAAGAGAACAAGGGGCATATTATCAAGGGTCTGCGATAAAATTATCGCCGCTTTAGCGTCCGTTTTCGGGCGAAAAGCGGCGATAATTTTATCGCATTATCATCAAGGACACGCTAGCGCGTGATTCCTTGAGTTAGGGCCCGTTTTTCACACGCCTCGCCTCGCATCGATAATGAGATGCAAAGGAGGCGTGGCTGTGAAAACAACATGGGATAATATCGCGAAGGCAGCTTCGCGATATTATCAAGGAGGGGTAGCGATATTTGAAATCGCGTTAAGTATGCCTTAACGCAGGAATTTAACGTCTGTAAAATTCCTGACTAAGGCATACCTAACATGGGGGGTGGATTGTGTGGCTAAGACCACAGGCCCTATCATCAAGGTTATCGCCGTTTTCCATGGAACATCGCTGGAAAACCAGCGATGTTCCATGGAAAACACCGCTATCGCTGGAATAATTATCGCCATTGCGCTATGCGTTGTTAATACAGCGCTAGCATAGCGATAATTTCCAGCGATAGCCGGCGATAAAAATCCTCACGCTAAGAGCGGCCAGCAATAATTATCGCTGCCGCTTGATAATATGCCCCCAAGTTCCTATTACAAGGGAAGAAAAGGAGATACACATAATGCTTGGCCCACCCCAAATATCTCGATAGGGAGCCTTCTCCTCGCTGCATCCCCCGTGTGCAAGGGGACCTCTTAGGCTGAAGTGGCAAACTGCAAGAGGAACAGAGACAGAGGGGCAGATTTACAAGGAACTGTAGCATTTGCATAGATGCGTCAGTTTCCTTGCGTCAGCTCCAAATGTCCTTGCGCCACCATGGATGCACTGGGGCAGATTTACAAGGCCCTTGCGCCACTTTTAACATGGGAAAAGTGACGCAAAAGTGGCGCAAGGGCCTTGTAAATCTGCCCCACTGTATTTACAATACAGTGCACGATGGCGCAAGGAATTACATATGTGTCAGAAATTCTGATGCATCTGTTGGAGCAAAACTGACGCATTGTTGGAGTTGGTCACAAAAGTGACGCAACTCCAACAATGCGCCAGAAAACATAAGTAGGTCCCATGTAAAAAGCCCTGCGTCTATCCATATGCCTAGTCTGAGCAGGCATAGGGATTTTGACGCAGTGAAGGCGTAGAATGACGCAGTGAAATCTTGTAAATTTCACTGCGCCAGTTCTACGTGGCTTTTTGCATGGGAACGCCTACCCTGCATACATTATACCTGGCGCAGGAATAATGTGACGTAGGGCTTTACAACGTGACGCATCTCCCTAGATGCGTCACGTTGTAAATTGGGCGCATTTTTTACGCCGCTGCTGCATCACAAAAGTGACGCAACTGCGGCGCAAAAGTGTTGCTAGGGGTTGTAAATCTGCCCCAGAGTACTTCGCATAGCGCAGGAAGATGTTTCAGACGAAAGCTATCACATTAGCGTGATCACAGAAAACTGCATGACCGCTAGATCTACAGATCCTGGGCCATATGGACAATGAAGTGGAGGAGAGAGGCGTTAGCCTTCCTGGCTTGACACCTCTCTCCTCCACTTCTGAAATGCAAGGCTGCACCATATTTACAAGAATGTGGTGCAGCCTTGCGTTTCCCCCTGCGATGGCACTAAGTTTAGCAACTTAGCGCCAACGCAGGCACCCTTGCACCAGAGTGCAAGGGTGTCTGCGTGCAGGGGAGAATTATTTGTGTGTAGGAAGGTGTCCCTTCCTGCACATAAACAATCCTAAAATGCCATTCTGTCACTTTCATGTGTGCTGCTTCATGCAGCACACATGAAAGTGACAAAATTGCATTTTTTAAAAAGTTTGTTTATGTGCAGGAAGGGACACCTTCCTGTACATAAACAAACAATGGCATTATGCTTTTTCCATGTGTGCTACAGCCACATGGGAAAAGCAAAACGAGGAGAAATAATGCATTTCTCCTCGTTTCGCCATCTTAAGATCAGTTTTTACCTGGTCTTAATTTTGGCGCTGCCTCCTATGTCGCCACCCTTGTGCATGGGGGCAGCGTCAAAATTAATGGGTGTTGCGGTGGAACGCCTACCATAGCATGAAAGTGGGCCTTATGTACAAGGCAGCGTTAAGCCACGTTTAGTGGCTTAATGCTGCCTTGTACATAAGGCGCAGCCCCTATCGCCACCACAACGTCAATATAGGTGACGTTGTGGTGGCGATAGGGGCTTGTACATATGCCCCCCTGTGTCAAGTCCCCGCGCTCATAAAGGGGAGTTGGCATCCATGCAGGGTGATAGGGTGGAAGAAGTGATTTGAAAAGCAAAAAGAACAAGAAACCGTGCCCCTCCGTTGATAAAGGGGAGCTGGCATGCATGGAGGGAAGAGATGATTTAAAGAGCAAAAAGAACAATACACTGTACCAAATCAGTGTGTTTTAGGAGGAGTAAAAGCAGTAGATGGCAAAGTTAACATAGTGGGATAACAAGACTATTATGTTACAAAGCTGTCCCCTCGAGTGAAAATCATAATAGTGATTCCCCCAGTCCAGACTGCGTTGCCCTTATTGGTCCAAGTACCCCTTGGCCACATGGCTGACAAGGTTCAGGTTTTCTGTGCGCAGTAATCCGTAATTTGCTTTTGAGTAGAGTGGTGTAATGAGTCTCAGGAACTTGAGGTCGAAGCTGAGCTCTTTTGAGCATATTTATGAAAAGAGTGGCCCAGGGCAGTGCAGCAACTCACCTCGCTGCGCTTTACCACTGTTAAAGGGCAGGAATGCACCATATTTAAGCAATACGGCTAATTCCTGTCCTTTTCTCCTGTGCTGGTGCTGTTTCGGCATCCTAGCACCAAAGCAGGTACACTTGCATAAGGGTGCTTGTGTTGTAGGTAGGGTTGTTTTTGTGCAGGAAGGGGCACCTTCCTGCACAAAAACAATACATAGGGGTGTTTTCCTATTTCTATGTGTGCTGCAAAATGCTGGCGCTTTTCATGAATACCAGTTAAGGACACATTCATTTATGGTAGGCACAGGGAGATTAAGTGATTTGTCCAGAATCACAGGATGTTAAGCTGACGCCCAGACTCGAACTTGGTTCCGAAGCTCCGAAGTCGGCAGCTCTGGCCTCTCTCCGCTTCATGGTTAGTAGTTAGTTCTGTTTTAGGCGGCACTGACAGGAAAAATATGCTGGTGCAAACTGCCTCCTGATGAGAGTTCCGACTCTTATTGTTTTACAAATTAACCACTGGCCCATGCAGTGCCTCCCCTCCGCAGAGTAAGGCAATGCAGTGATTTGCGCTGTGTTGCTTTAGTCCAGAATTATGAAGCCATTCAAAGCCATGCAATGTGGCTTTGCATGGCCTCACAAATTTGACTTAGAGGCATGCAACATGCATGTACCACTTGTGTGGTGCAAACGTGACACAAGCCACTCATAAATATGCCTTTTAGTTCCTTGACGAATTTCCTGCACCTCGATAAGGCTTTTGCACCCGATTGAGTGAAACATAGCGATGATGCCTCCTGACAGGTACGAACCACCTGGGTCAGGCAGATAGGCTTCTGCAGAGACCTCTTAGAGGCAACCAGCTTGGGACAGCAACACAGAAGGCGCAGCCATGATTCAAGCCTGTAGTTGCATAGCCTGCAAGCCCCTCTCTGACCCTAAAGGACCCATGCCGGATTGAAGTTAGCCACTGGTAAGCCTAATAGGCGCATATACAAGATTTCTCTGCACGTCTGTCCGTTAATGGCTTCTAGTACATATGATTGTGGCTTCCCTACCAGGTACGAGTTTACACAAACAAGTATTTCTGTGTGATCCAAATTGTAAATCAGGCCCTAAATAGGGTCGCAGAGTTGCACTTTGTCAGGTGGAGGGACATAGAGCATGCACCTTCTTGACATACTGCCTTACTGGACATTGGAAGGAAGTCAGTTCAAAATGGTAGCCACTGACCTGAGCCAGATTGCATCACAATGTAAGGTGCGGAGTGAATATAACTGATACTATTCATTTCACTGCCCATCATTGAGGCCAATGAATCCATATGGAGCACTGGGTTATTGTGCTTCTGCAACATCCTTAAAAATATAGACATTTTTAAAGTAATTTCCTCATTAAACAGTTTCTACTGCCCACCTCTGCCCACCTCTGCAGATTGTACATGTGTAACCTCTGGTTTGTTTACTGAATCTCGTGTGTTGTGTTTGGATGCCATCTTTAGAGATCGGATGATATATGTAAATAAAAGCACAGAACATGCAAACTATCTGATTCGGCTGCCATGGAAATGTTAAGCAAGTTGTTTGCATTAGTTTGAGCACAATTACTTATGCATTGTGTCTCTGCTACACGTCTAATGATAGAACTAGAGTAAGCATGCAGTAAGTAGCACTAGCATTCCTGAAAGAACAAACACAGAATCACCAGCAATTATGACAGAAATAATTTGACTGCTGTGAAGGGCAAGCTTTGCAGCAGGGTGGAGAAGGGTATCGGACAGAAAAAGATATTGCCTGTTAAAAGACCTTCATTGAAAGCTTCATAAATATAACCAGTTTTTACTATTCCATGACAGACGTCTGTCAAAGCAAAGATCCATATCATACACCATAAAGCTCAGAAGAGAAGACACTGATAACTTTTCCCAGTCTCCCATAATAGACTGTGTTACTACTGCTTCTTCTTCTTCCAGCATAATGGAGGGAGGGGTGCATCATCAGCATGTATTTTACAAATATTTATCAATTGTTGGTATAATGAAACTAAAATTAATCTTATACCCCTTTTGGTACTAAGAACTTGCTGGACACTTCCTTAGCACCGCCACTGGAGTGCTGGGGATGTGTCCAGCATGTCCTTACACCCACCCGTGGCGGAAGCAAACAGCGCGCCAAGGACATCATTAGCAGTCGGGAATACGAGTTGGGGGAAAAATACCTGTTTCTCAGGTAGATCCGTTTGCTGGGGGAGGGAGCAGGATGAAAGAGGCACACCAGGGGAAAAGAAAGAGTTTTTTCTTTTCCCCAGTGTCTCTTTTCAGTGCATTCCTGTTGCGGGATCGCAGCTGGGACCGCATTCGCGCAGCAGGAATGTATCCACAAGACCACTAAGGATTTCTTTTTTGGTGGGGAAGCGACCCCTTGAGCAAGGTCACTCCCCCATATACTTGCACGTGTTATGGCCACTTTCATCCCCCCTGGGGCGGTTCGGCCATTTTGTGAGGCTGATCTGCCCCCTGGGAGAGGTGGAAACCCACTAGACACCAGGGATGGTGAACATACCATGGATTTTGTTTGGTGGGGGAGCAGCCCCTTGGGCAATGGTTGCACCCCAATATACTGGCTCCTGTTTTGGTGATTCTCCACTGCCTGGGGACAGATTGGCTGTTTAATTAGGACCATCCACTTCCAATGGGTAGAACCCACTAGACACCAGGTATTTGGCAAGGCTCGCTCCTCTTAATGGGGACATTTTCTTTTATTTCTGCCCCTCCCCCGGGAACTGGTTAGCTAATTTATAGGCAGATCTTCCTGCAGGGGTGGCAACCCTCAAACACCAGGAATGTTCATTATAATTGTATTTATGGGAGCAACTCCTTTGGCAAACGTCGCTCATGTCAAAGGGAATATTTTCTTTGTTACTGCAGATAAGTCGTTTTTTAGGCTAAACTGCCCCCCCTGTTGGATAGATACCCATTAGACACCAGAGAATATGTTTTTGTATGTAGGGGGAGCTTCCCCTGCAGGGGTTACTTCCATTCTAATGTGCCAATTATTTGTCTTTGCTTTGTGCCCCCTTCCATGCAGATCGCATTTTTTTTTAATTCCGAGCTGCCCCCTCAGAGGAGAATTCATTGTGTTTAACTGGTTCGCTTCTTATCATGTGCATTTCAAACATTCTTTTTTGTTCTTTTTATTGTAGTGCAATGTTTTTGCTTTTCTTTGTGGCGTATCCTGCTTTCGGTTTTGGCATTGTTAGATCATGTGTTTGGTAAGGAATTTTTTTTTAATGTTTAGTTCAAATGTGTATCATTGTACTGTTTGATTGTTTTTTTTAACTGTTGTACTAACGTTAGGTTATTTTGATTATGTTTTATTGTCTTTCAAATTTACCTTTGGATTTGTGAAGGCTCTAAAATGTACTGCCTTGTGTGCAGTTTTTTTGTTTTTCCTTTCTAGTGGGATATCTTTGGTGCTTGCTGTGTCTGTGCAGAGCAGTCTGTGGCAAATATGAGGTATCTAGGGAGATTTTTGTAGTAGAAAGTTCATTGTGTGGTTTGCATTGATAGTTTCTTTCTATATCAGAGGTTTTAAAACTTTCTAACTTTGAGCCCCTCCCACCCAAAATGTCGGCATCCCCTCCAAAACTTTATGGAAAGAATTGGGGGGAGGGGGGAAGAGGGGCAGGGCTTAGCACAGGAGTGGGGTGTATGAGATCATTTCAGGGGTACGTTTTCAGTATCTCATAAGCCACGCTAAATGTGAGACTTAAATGAGAAAATGCATTTAAAAAAACGAAAATAGTCAAAAAAAATGCTAGTCGTATTATTAGGGGTCTTGTGAACCCCTCACACTGCTGGTCCCCAATGCAACTGCAAATTCTGCATGATTATAGCTGCAGCCCTGAGAAGCAGGCTATCCTCTATGCCTCTTTCACTGCTTCCCCACCAAGCCTGGAACTCACTCCAATCTTGGAACAGTCTGCCATGTTCAGAAAAAATGAGCTTGCATGTGTTGTCCACTCTTTGCAACATGGGTGCTCTCAGCCTTCATGCTATCCTCCCTGCCTCAATTGTAAAGTAGGACAGTCATAATTGTGATGCAGTGGGGCCTTCACACTCTTCGTTTCCAGTGACAATGCACCTGCCTCAGTATGAGAGCTAATGCCTTGTGAAGCAGGCAGTCTCCTCTGCCCTTTGTTAAACTTCCAATCCTACTTTCTGCTATCTCTCTGAGGCTCAAGCTAAAGTGCCTCCTCGTCTTCAATGCTCATTGGTTCAATGTCCAAAGCAACACTGACACGGCAAGGGTGAACTGAACCATAATACAAGTGAGGAATGATGGTAAAACAACCATATTAGGGGTTTAGTTGAGCCCTCACACCCCTGCCACTGCGCCTACAGCATCTATAATACCTACACCACTGGGCCATCACTCTTAGGTCTGAGGCCCAAAGCAGGCTGTCTGCCCTTTTGTGTCATAAAACGGGATAAAGCCCCACATCTCATCCCCGTTGCTTGGGACTTGTTCCCTGTGCAGAAAGGGGGACTTGGGCCCCAAAAGTAACATAGTAACTGGCTCTCCACCACCCTTTTTGTTTGTGGTCCCTCACACCATTGCCCAAGTGCCAATACACCTACTGCACTAATGGTAGTGATGGCACTTTAACAAATTTGAGGGTCCTATTTATCAAGAAGTGACCTTGCTGCACTGCATGACAGGGAAAGGGAAGGAATGCACCATATTTAACATTACACAGGACATTCCTGCCTTTTCCCAGTGCTGCTGCATAATGTTCTGCCGAGTGCCAATGCATGCCCTCTTGCACAATGATGCAAGATTGCCCACGTTGCAAGCAAGATTGTTTTTGTGTAGGAAGGGGCACCTTCCTGCACAAAAACAATTGCCTCAGTCATTTTCCTCTTTCTATGTGATATTTCTCCTCATTATGCCTCTCCTGGGAAGGCGTAGCATTACGGCGCATTACCAGGTCTACCAGTAATGGTAAATCTGGAAATGTGCCAAAATTCATGGGTAATGCCTGCCTGTGGCAGAGTAATGCAATGCAGTGATTTGCGCGGCCTTGCATTACTCTGAATTCATCAAGCAACTCATGGGGGTCTTGTGTGGCCTTGGTCTTGTGTGGCTTGATAAATCGCATCTTAGGGGTTGCATCACTTATGCACCACGTTGTGTACTGCAAAAGCGATGCAACCCCTTGATAACTAGGGTCCTGAGTCCGTATTTCACAATACCTCCTTCAGAGAATCTCTGTGAGGAAGTGGGGAAGATGTCTCTGTCCATTTGTAACTAAAAAAGTTAGACCCCACATAGCGCCCCTTCGCATCAAAAATCTCTTTCACGTTATCCATGGATTTTTCTCTGTTCCACTTTCACCTGGGCCCTTACTCTGTGGCTCCAGGTGTCAGGGTAATCAGGGATCTGAATTGGACCCTTTTGGCCTCCTCCCTGCCACCCCCTCGACTCACCTGAGAGAACACCTGGATGTAAACAGAGGTCAAATTTGGCAGGTGTATAGGGACCAAGGTGTGTTTAATTTTACAAAAACAGATTTCATACATTTTGATAAAAACGACCATCTCTGAATTTCTACTGCGAAGCTGGAATACGTGGAGCATGCTGAAGGGGGAGGGGTGGTCTCTAAAGTGTTTTAATTTAAGTGTTATGATGAAAAACCTATATTATTTCTTAGAGACAATGTAAGGATGCTGAGTTTTAGAAAGCGTCCTTTTAATGGACTTATATAAAAACCTGCACTAGGTACAACCCAGTTAGCTATTACTAAAATGTATTCTTGTATCATATACACTAAATCATTGTGTGGCAGCCTATCTTATACTATGTGTAATACAATTTTAAAATCATTACTTACATAGTCACTATGCTTGCTGTTACTTGCTGGGACCTCATAGCACTATAGAAACACAAGTCACTATTCTGCACTGTACCAAGCAGGATTAAAATATGTGACTCTTTGCTCTTACAAAAATACATCTGCAGTGATCACATTAACCAATTGATGTTTCGTAATGTAAAAGAGCGCATTTCCCACCACATACTTTAATTTGCATGCATTTTTCATTTAAGGTGTGTGCATTATTTCAGTATCACACGTGCCAAAATTCTAATGTCCAATACAAAAATTCAGAAAATCGTTTAAAGTTGGTGTTTTTTTCAGTTATGAGTACATACTTTAAATAGAAAATGTTAGTAGAAAACACTTTAAAATGTGTTCTACAGCTGCGCTTATGATCCCTGACTGATATTTAAAGAAAAGTCAGAAAAGCCATGTTAAGAATCAATATAGAGCAGTTCATATAAAGATCTACTTAACCATGTCTGGGCTTTTGTCAATTCATAAAATGTGAACAGATATCTGGCATTTTTCTCTGTGAAAGGTGGCAACCCTGCTTCATTCGCTTCATGTAAATGAAGATGACCTGGAAACGTGAAAAATAAACAAAGTTGCGCTTCCAAGCCATCTTCATTTACAAGTGCTTACTGAGGCATTTGCAGCAATGCCACCATAAGACCCCACAATTTGAAGATTTCCTTTCTATATTGTTGTGTTTCAATAGTTGTATTTACTGTTTGATACAGCAACAGTTTGTTGAGTTCTAATTTTACACCGTGTTGTTTATAGTTTTCTTTTTTTATTAGTAAGCATTATGGCTGCTCAGAGACTGAGAACCAAGCAGATTTTTTGTTTGCTTTTTGAATTTGTCTCCAAACAAGGCACTGAGACTGACTCTGCATCTAAGGTAGAGGTCCAAGTGCAAGATTCTGGTAATTAATTTTCTGTCTGAGAGGAATCCAAAATAAGCACTGATGAAGTGCCTCATTTAGAGGCTGATATTGTGTTTTGGGGCTTTCCTGCCATGAGTGCTAGACCTACCCACACAAGTGAGGTATCATTATTTTTAGGAGACCTGGGCTAACACTAAGTGGCAGGAAAATTGTGACTCCTCATTGATTCCAGAACTTTCCATCATAGAAATGTGAGGAAAATGTGTATTTTAAGCAAATTTTGTGTGGGCTTCTGGGTGAGAAACTGTGGTAAGAGCCATGCAAGTTACCAGACACTGGATACCCCTGGTTCAAAAATGCGCAGTTTTCCAAGTTTTCCCTTGGTTCAGGTCGAGCTAGGGCCCAAAACCCAATGCAAAAAAATAAAAAGGGTCAGTGTTCAGTCGAAAATGTGATGTGTTCATGTTGCGTTTTGTGCTCTTTCCTGTCGCGGACACTAGGCTTACCTACACAAGTGAGGTACCATTTTTTATCAGGATTGATGTGGGAATACAGAATAGTAGAAAATTAGTTTTTGCCAAATGGGGGGGCAGATTTATGGGGATTTGGCGTAGGTCAGCGCAGCATGTCACCTTGCTGCGGTGCCGTACATCAAAGTGAAAGGGCAGGAATGCACTGTATTTATCTAATCCGGTGCATTCTTGTCCTTTCCCCTTGTGCTGGCACTTTTTTGTCAGCCTAGCACCAATGCAGGCACCCTTGCGCCATGGTGCAAGGGTGCCTGTGTTGTCGGCAGGATTGTTTTTGTGCAGGAATAGGCACCATTCTGCACAAAAACAATCCTGGGAGGCTTTTTCCTCTTTCTATGTGTGCTGCAAAGTGTTTCATATTTTTCAGAAACTGTAACAAATATATATTTACAACAAGACATCTTTCTCACATGAGCAATGCATCTTGATATTCTACTGTAGCAATTAGTAATCTGGGGTCCACAGAACCCTGAGGGTCCACAAAACGTACCCAGTGTGTCTGAGACTGTTTTGAAAATGTTATAATATTAGCAGATTAAAAAATGTACACATGTAAATTAGCAAAATTGAAAATTAATTATTTTAAAATGATCTATAAATGTGAAGGATTTAAAATTTGCGGCTATAAATTGCATTAATATCCACAGCCTGATTTATAGGGTCAGCACAAGTACAGCAAACAGAATCTAGAATGAATGATCGATGGGTTCAATTGAAGCAATTTTGTGCTGGTAAAAACTGAGAATGCTTTAGAAGCAAAATATACAGCGTGATATGCTAGAGTCTATCATACTGCTTCATCTTCTAGAGCTAATACCAACATTTTAAAAGCTCCAATCTTGTCATTAATATTTCAATTGTTGAATATTTTGTTGTTTGTGAATTAAATTAAATATTTCATAATTTGATAACCTGTTTGATGTATGGTTGTTTCTGTATTTTTGTGTATTGTTTTGAGGTTAAAATTGTACAAATTGCTAAATCCGCTGCCAGTAGTGATTTAGGGGGTCATTACGATGGCGGACAGTCTTCAGTTCGTCCGCCATCGTCCCGGGGATGGGGACCGCCTGCCTATAAGGCGGCAGTCCCGCAAATTAAATCAGGATGCGACGCCACCACGGCGGCCGCAAATGGCATGGTTAACATTGCGGCGGGTGCCGCTGGCTGCAGCACCCGCCGCAATGTTAAAAAAGCACTGTTTACATTTCCCTGCACTACCTGGCAGGCACCATGAGGTGCCTGCCACATGGTGCAGGGAAATGCCCCAAGTGCACACACCAACTGCCCCTGCACAAGGGGGGCCCGCAACAAGCCCCCAAAGTACATCCCCACCAGCCTTTCCATGGCGGTTGAACTGCCATGGAAAGGCTGGCGAGGATCCAACATCTAGATCAGGTGGACGGTGCCTGCTAGGCACCGCCACCATTCTGTAGATGTGGCGCGATCCGACAGGCAATCGTAACGATTGCCTCTGTCGGACCCGTGGCAGACGGGCTTTCCGTCCGCCAGGCACCGCCCGCCATCCTAATCTGGCAGCCGGTAATTGGCCTTACGATGGCAGTGAACTCACCACCGGCAGCCTGCCGGCTGCGGGTTCACGGCCATCGTAATCATCCCCTTAGTGAGGATCCCACAGAAGTGCTGTCCAAAAAATTTCCTACTCTAATTGTGCATATATTTACTTTCATTAAGAATATATTAGTGTGCAGCGAAGTAAACAATCAGAGGCTTTTCCCTTGTTCTAAAATTTCACTATTTCATTATTTCAGCATTTGTTGTTAATGCTGCTTATGTTCTGTCGTCATTATTTGAGCAGATAAAATATGTTCAACAGAAGCTCATGCAGCACCACAAAATTGGTGCAGCCCCTTGCGCACTTTAGTTTTCACAACCCTTCAACTTCTAAAGCCGAACAGTTGGTATTTTTGTAGTTCATTCTACAAAGTCAAGTATGTAAGTAATAGGAAGCTTCCAAACCATAATAAATTAATATTTCACAAGGGTAGAACTTAAATTATGATTACTGATATGAAAATAATGGAGGCAAAACAGAGCAAAATAATGCATCCTAATTTACGTCAGG
Organism: Calotriton arnoldi; assembly: GCA_963921515.1. NCBI lineage: Eukaryota > Metazoa > Chordata > Amphibia > Caudata > Salamandridae > Calotriton > Calotriton arnoldi. The sequence continues at coordinate 411,285 of CAWUFW010014125.1, forward strand.
GTAATTTGCATAATTTCCTGAATTTCAGGTAACACATGTGTTATTAAATGAGTCATTAGTTGTGTGGCCTGCACAAGGAATGGGTCTATATTTGTCCTCCACTGGGAACCAAACACCCCATTGTAGTGCTTGACTCTCACATGGTAGCGGAGCAGAGCAATCCAAGGCCTCCTCAAGGGAGGTGGTGTGGGCTAGTAATCACCATTCACAGATACACAATAATAACTCTCAATAAATGATTGTCCAGTCTGTGCTTTTTCTTTTGAAAAAGGAAAAAGTACATTTATTACAAACACACTACTAAATAAAGCAATTTACAAATACACAGTAGCTGATGGAAATACTTCTTATGACATTGCGTAATCACTCTTATCCCTCCCAAAGAGAGATTTAGAGCAACGTATCACATGTCAAAAACATTCACTTTTATTCAAATGCAATACTTGAGCATAACTTAGGGTGAGAGCACTTAATACTAGTAATAAAGCATGCAAACTTTGATCATGAGTGGCTGCCAGTCTCATTATTTAAATAAAGCATTTGCAAGAATACTGTATATGCCTGTTGGAATGGTTTGGGTATTCAGTATAAATTTTAGTATGAATAACGCAATTCAAATATACTCAAATCTAGCCCCTAAAGGGCATCACCTTTATAATCACAACGTGTGCAATTATATCCCTCACCCCTAGAGGGTGTTTGCTCCCTACACTCTTAGTACCACTTAGCATTAAATACTGCTCTATAAACATAACCCCTAAAGAGTATTACATTTAGAACTATACAAGTGTGCATTTACCATCTTTCAGCTCTAGAGGGTGTGTGCCAGCATGAAAACTCACATTGAACAGCTTCAGGCCGTATTCTCTGCCCCAAAAGAGCACAATGCTGCCAGCTGAAGGGCAAAAGCTGCAGCCTGGGGAGTGATTGAAAACACTTAAAAACTTTTGAGGAGTTATCCTTTTTGAGCCCACCAAACGTCGGGTGGGGACTTTTGAATTCTTTTGGGGGACGGCTGCGCTGCTCCTGCAGCTCCCCAGGGACTTATAGATTCTTTTGATGGTGACCCCGTTCTCCTGAGGCCACCACACACCAAAAATTAGTGTTTTACATTCTAAAATGCGGGAAAAACTGACAAGCCATGCAGGGCATTATGGGACACTTCTCAGGCTTGTTTTATGCCTTTTTGAGCAATGGCTCTCCCACTGTGCTTGGGAGAGCTGCATCTTTCTTTTCCAGCATCTTAGTTTTTGCTACGAGTGACATTACACAGCGCTTCTTTTTCTCAGGTTGCCCGGTCCCACCCGGGCACCCCCTGTGCATGGTGTTTTAGTTGGGGGGCAGCTCCGGAAACCCACCCCCGGCTACCTCTGCTGGCTCCCCAAGCAGCCAGCACTCTAGCCTGCTGAAGTGAGAGCAAGCAGGAGCATCTGGTCTGTCTGTTTGGGCAGACTTGCACTGGAAGGCTAGCCTTCCAGCTCCCCTCAGACATGGCCGCGGGGAAGGGTGGTCACATGGGGGAGTGCAGTGGCACTCTCTAACTTAATTTCTGGCATCGGGCCCAGGGATGGTGACCCTGGGCCTTTTCCCTGCTCATGTGGGGGAGCGCGATGACACTAATGCGCCCTCTTCCTCTTTGAGGCCCAGGGACGGGGCCCTAGGCCTCTCTCCGATATCGCGGGGGAGTCTAATGGCGCTTCCATAGCAGTTTCTTCATATCGGGTGCAGCCTCCGGGCAGCTCGAGTTATGGTGGCAGTGCCCTTTGCTCTTCGTCACCTTCTCTGCAAAAGGTCGCCCAACTTCAAACAGCCATAACTCGGGACCCATTGTGCCGACTTCGACGATTTAGGTCTCATTTTGCTCCTGGTGCTGAGCCCTAGTGACCCAGAGCACCTGCTTTAGGACCCTGGCCTCAAAGGGGATGAACTCTGCAGGGAGCTGGTTTTATTGGCTCCCTGCACCAGCCTTTCACTTTGCGTCTCCTCTGGGCTTTTCTCCTTCCTTGCGCAGAAGCCCAGTTTTCACCCCAACTGGTCCTCAGGGGGATAAGGGGATCAGCTTCCCTGGCCCTGGGGTGTGCCTCTCTGGTCCTGGAGTCAATCAGAGATAAAGTCCTTAGCCTAGATAGCAAGCAGGGGGTTCTTCCTTCAAATTGTCCATGGCGTCTGCCTCCAGCCCCAGTCTTCAGCAGAAAAGAAAGCACAGCCAATAGAGAGTTCTCCCCCCTGCACAAGACCTTTAAAGTGGGGGCAGGAGGTTCCAGCAGGGATGCACCTCTGGCCTATCCTGAGGTACCACATTACCTCTCCCCCTGTTTCAACCTTCCTGCACAGCCTGCTGGGATACTTCAAGAGTGGGTCACCCTGTAGTCACATTCCACATGCGCTCTGTGGGAGTCAGCTCCCCTCCTTGTTGATATTACTGCAAGAGCCTGCCACAGGAAACCCCCCCACCAGCTTGGATCCCGAGTCTGAGCTCCTGCCCTTTATTTAGTAGGTTTGGGCCGGCCCTCTTCCTGGCACAGGATGATAGCTGGCTGATGACGTAGAGCAGTCCACACCACAACTTCCTCCTCATAATCTGACCTAATCAGGGTTAATTGCTCCCTTTGTGTGGGGAGGCATTTGTTCCTGTCACTGGAGAGAAAAGAAATTAACCCAGCCCCACACGGTGACAGAAGAACTGGACTCTGATCCTGAGGTAAGCCAAAGAAACATGACATTCCTGGATGACCCATAAGCTGTACAGATATGACTTTGGACTTTGGAGCATTGTTCTTTTCAGAAAGGTTACACTGTACATTGGTATGACCCTGGTGTTTTTAGACCAAGGGAGAGCAAATCTGCACTCTAAGGCAGCTTTCCCCATAGTGTATAATGGAGCGTCACTGTGGGCAAGACAGTAAAGCATACTGACTTTCCCTATCTGTGTATACCAACATCATAAGACCTATACCAGGTCAATACCTAACCCTGCAGAGTCCCTTCTATGCCAGGCTCCTGGGCTGCGCATGACAGGAGTTCCCCATGCGCAGCCCTAACACATGTGCACATACGTGTGCATACGTATTCACGTGTAACCAGCTAAGTTCCTCTTACCCTTGCTGCGTCGCAGAGGTCTTATCTTAAAGGCGGAAACTGGTGGTAAACACGTTCATTCCATTTTGCCATGAATTTACCATCAGTGAGTCACAGGTTCGGAGGCTCCCCAACAGTAAAAGGTAAAAAAACTAGTGATCAAAAAGTTAAAAATCTAGGCTGATTAGATGGGCAGAACCATCTTCTCACAGCATATTACACAACATTCCTGAAATCATATTTTGGTGCCACATCATGTAATTGTGTTCCATTCACTGTAAAAATTTGCTGTGGATGCATGGGAACACCACAACGTGAGTGAATGTTGTTTGAGGTGCTGTTTTCTTAGCACAAAATGGATTCTCATGACAAAAATTAAAAACTCAGGTATTGAACAATAATCAGAGAGGAGCATTGCTCTAAAACTATCATGGCAGAGGTCACACCTGTTTGCAGCACCAACCAGCCTCAGTCAGAAGCAACATTCGTCCATCAGCCTGTCATTGTTTATTTCACAGTCCTAAAGAAGCTGTGATATAGAATAGTTGATTTTCAGTTATTTCGTAACGTGAAAACAGGTATACTATGAAATTTAACTCAGAAACATGTGCATAGGGTGTTATAATGCTGAGAACTCAATAAGCATGTTAGAAAAGTTCCTGAAGATTTTGTTGATCACTACATTCATTTTTGCATTCTGTGTGGCTAACATTCATATTTTAAGCACTAGATTAGGATTTTACGATAAACTGTTTAAAATACGTGGCCTGTTTACTAGTGTTATTTCAGTGTGTTATTCATCTATGAAAAAGGGTATGGAGTTCCCTCATGTCATCAAACTCATCTTGTGGGACTGATCGGTACCAGAAAACACTTCCTGCACAGTATTATTTAGTGGGTTGTGTATGGGTTGCAGGCCAGCTGGGTTTCTAATTCGTATTGGTGTATTAGCTAATTCCTTTTGCCAGGCAGTTATAAATCCAACTTCTACAATTCTGGTTGGGTACCCTGGAATGTATCAGTAAGTTTTGTGTCACTTAAAACTAGCTGCACACTGCTTGCTGTGTCTGCATGCAGTAGTCGAATTAGTATCAAAATCCCTCATATCACACCCAGTTTGTCTGATGTACCCAAAGCAGGGTCTTGTTACCAAACCAAAAACCTGTGCAGTATCAAGCAAAGCAATAAACCATATTACTGAACCATTATCTGTAAAGTCAAGCAACAATGGTGTCTGGTAAACCAAGCCTAGTTAGGGTGGACTATTTTATTGTATATTTCCCCTTTACTGATATTGCCAGACAAAGCTTCACCCTTTTTTCCCTATTTGTACAGTGATATAATAATTCCCTTTCTCGAGGAAACAGTTCGATAGGTCACGCTCCTCATGCTGATTTTTAATGCCAGAAGCTTGTCCTACACTGTAAAAGCAGTGCGAACAACATCATGCAGTGTACCAGAGGGTGCTGCTTCTTTTGGCCTCTCAAGTAGATTTTCTATTTGAGCGGCAGCTTTCTCAATGTGAGCTGCCAGGTTCTGCAATGTCTTCATTCTCCTTCTTAGATCATCAGATCTTCTGCTAAACATAAGCATTCTACCTTCCTGGTAGTCAATCCGGTCTCTCATGAATTTTCATTACTTCTTGAGGATAATTTCATCTTCATATTTCTTCAATCTCTGGGAAATTTCACAGAGATTAAAAAAACATAAAGACGAAATTGTCCTCAAGATGCAAAGAAAATAGAAAAGTAGGAAGTACTAGTAAACAGGCCATGTATTTGATCTAAGAAAGAAAATGAAGACATCACATAACCTGGCATCTTTATAACCAAGTGAAAGAGGAGGCTATAGAAGTGAAATCAGTTAAAGTGATGCTTCAGAAGAAGGCACACAGGGGCAACTTGAGAGGGACATTACAGGAATGGGGAATTTATGGGAGGAACTTTGATTACTCAATCAAGGGAAGAATCAACAAAACTGACAGAAAGACAGAGGCAGGGGAAGAGGAAGAAGCTGAGGAGAAAGGGGAAGGGTCAAAACAAAAGAGAAAGAAGAAAGATCCAAGTAACCAGGAGAGGAGGATGGAGCAAAAGCAAAAGGATTGGAAACAAGGGGACAATATAAGGGAAAATGAACACATGTAACAATGTGGTAAATCTCTCCACTTGCTCTCTTACATCTATGGAAATTAAAGCTCTACAATTTGGGTTGTCTGTTTGCCCTGTGAACTCATTTAACTATGTAGAAAGTAGGATAGACCTGTTTCAGTTTATAAGAAAATCAAAACTCCATAAATGGCACAAATTGAAAATCAAAGGGCCTGCCCAACCCCCTCCCAGGAACAAACATAGCACCTCTGAACTGACAGTGGGGGACATTGAAACACTGATCACTCTCACTGAGCTGAATATGGAGGTGGATGAGTTCAGAAGGGAAAGAGGGGATTTAGAAGCATTAAGATTTAACTTGAGTGGTAGTTGTCCTAATGACTTTAAATCCAAATCCACTTTTAATCCCACATTTTCCCCATGCAAAATTGATACATTTCAAACCCTTGTCACTAAGGATTTGAAAAGTTTGGCAAAAAAGCCAAGATGGGCATTAGACAACATGTCCAAAAATGAGAGACAAAACTCCAAGATGACGAGAGCATTGTCATCTGACAATCTGATAAGGGTGGTAATGTGGTGATTCAGGACACTAAAGACTACACAACTGAGGGTATGCAACAATTGAATTGTAAAGAGTGCTATGAAAAGGTACCTAGAGAAACAATTGAAAAATCTAATGATTGTTACCATGAAATGTTGAACAAATGGCAAAAGCTAGGACTCATTGAGTGGGAGAAGTACACCTTCCTACATAATAGATTTCCTAAGATAGCTGTACTCTATTACCCAAGTTGCATAAGAATGGGGACAAACCACCAGGGATACCTATTGTGTCATCAATAGGTCCTCTATTAAAACATACCTCTAAATATGTTGATTTCTTCCTACGTCCTAATGTACTGTCTCTCCCATCATACATAGGTGACTGTAAGGACTTTTTCTTTAAGATACAAGACATTAATTGCAAGTCTGACTTCATCGTGATAACATTGTATGTGTGCAGCCTGCCCACCAGCATTAGACACGATGATGGTGTACAGGCTTGCAGATACTCTCTTGAGTCTCATCCCTTGATTTATCTCCTTCACACTGAAATGTTGATCTTGATGATCAAGTTCTGCCTTCAGAATAAATTCTTTCAATTCATGAATTCCACCTACAGGCAAATACAGGTCACCGCGATGGGCACTTGCTTTGCTCCCAGTTATGCCAACGTTATGATGCAGTGGTAGGAGCAGAATGTGTCCAAACGTCTTAAAGACTACAGTGCCCATGTGGTACTGTGGTCTCGGTACATCGATGATTCATTCATTGTCTGGAAAGGAGACCATGACCAGGCACTGAAAGTTATCTCAGAATTGAATAACAACACATACAATCTAGAATTTGAGGGTCACTTCAGCAGTACCCAGGTGGAATTCCTGGATACTCAAATCTCGGTGGTTGGCAACAAGCTCACATCTACATTGCATCGTAAAAGTACAGCAGGCAACACCCTACGTCATGCTGAAAGTAGCCATCCTAGGAATTTAATTAACAGCATCCCCTATGGAGAGTTTGTACGAGCTCGGAGTAACTGCAGCTCGGAAGACATTTTTCAGAATTAATGTAAAGTGATGACAGCACGTTTTAGGGAGAGAGGTTATAGGGACTCTATCCTCAATTCGGCCCTAGCAAAAGGGAGGAAGGTAAGTAGAGAGGCAGCACTAATACTCACAACACTAATACCACACAAACTCTAACCATGAGATTCATCACCAAATATAACAACAAGTCGGAGGATGTAAGGAGGAGTCTTAGCAAACACTGGGATATCCTTAAAACTGAAGCAAAATTGAAAGATGTGATAGAGGAGAGCCCAAAAAAAACTTTCAGGAAAAGTCCTTCTCTCAGTGATAAATTATGTAAGAGTGAAGTCACTGAATGCAAGCCCACCATGAGCAATGTGAAGGTTTTTTTAACGTGTACATCCTGTAAAGCCTGTAGGTACAGTAACAATGAAAAAAAGTCTTCTCACCTGTAACGAGTACACACAGAATTTTAGACAAACATCTGTCCTGCATATCAGACTATTGTGTCTATGTTCTCACATGTCCTTGTGAAAAATACTATGTGGGGAGCACCATGTTTCCAATGAAGAAGAGAGTGCTGGAACAAATGAGAGCTATCCAAAATAAAGATAAACTATATCTGGTAGCACGCCACTTTGAAGAGAAACATGACAGTAACAGAAATCTCCTATGTTTTTTTGCCATAGACCATATACCTAAACTCAGTAGAGGTGGGGATAGGATAAGGCAACTATGCCAATAAGAATCTAGGTACATATTAGAACTCGATACTTAATGTATTATCAGTAGAGTTTTTTCTGATATATGCGAGGTTCTCCCTCTTCTCTTCTTATTCTCCTCCCTTTTCTATTCTCCCTTGTGTGCCCATCTTTTTCTTATCCTCCCATATTTCCTTTCCTCTCTCTTCTTCCTTCCTCTCTCTCCTCTTTTTCCTTCTTTCTTTCACTTTTTTCCCTTCTCTTCCTCTTTTCTGTTGTCTTTCTTCTCCCTCGTTTTCAGTTTAAGGTTATTCCTTCTTCTTTTTTAATCCTACTAACCTCTCCGTAGTTGGATCTCCTTTGCATTGTCTTAGGGAAGTTATCCTGGGAGGTAGAAATGTATTAATTTTCTCTGAGGAATTGTTTCCAACTCAGATTGTAAATATTGTTTTTAACTGGTTTATTTGTTTTGTTTGTTTCATATAGGACCTGCTATCAGATGGTTGACAGTATGCGGTACAAATAGAGAACACTGCACGCAATTATTGGGGCTGATCATCTCCCTTCTCCACTCCTTGGAAGGCTGCAGGATGTTACCTCATGCAGGTTATTAGTAGGATAGTATATTATCATTTGAGTATCTCTGGTTTAGTTTGAGTTTAAGCATATCATCATTATTATATTGTTTACTGCAAGTTTACCAGTATAGACAGGTTGGGACCGATAGATTTGGGGTTCACTTGCCAACTAGGATGCATTCATGCAGGTGCATTTGCCCACTGGGGCAAATTGTGTTTTGATATATCTATCCACTGGGATTGTTATGCACCTTTAATTGTGGCACCATCTGCCATTTAACCACGGTTTGAGAGATATTGACTATGTGGTATATACACATAGTCCACTTGGGCTAGAATGAACTATTTTGTTATGTATTCACTTGTATCAATGCAATATTGAACTCCCGAGTATTTGTGCATAATGTTAATGCGCAGTGAACATGAGCATATGCCCATTGTCTTACTCCTCATTTAATATTTGTTTCATTTTTAGGGCATTTAACCCTTACGGCATGTTTTTGATATGCTTTGGGTTTATACTCAGTTATATTTCATGTTCTGTTGGATTATTACCTCAATTGGTAATTGTCATCCACATTGTGTGTGCAGCCACACTATGGTTCAGGTATCAACTGCTGTTAACAAACGTATGCTAAGATGGCCGCCCACTTTCTGTAACCGAGTGGGCTTTCGGAAGATGGTGTCCTTCGTTTATGTTTTGTAAATCATCCTTATAATGTTTGTTTTTCCAAACCTGCCCTACCAATGAACAAGGCGTGTTCTACGCCAAAACATGTTGGGTTTTTTCGGCTACATACGAATAAAAAATGAGCCGAATGTAATATCATACGCAAAAGTTACCTTTCTTGGATGATGTGAAAGACGAGTGCACACCCGAGTGTTGCTGTGGGCAGTACCGGAAGAGATCACAAATACATATATATATATATATATATATATATATATATATATATATATATATATATATATATATATTATCTATCTAGCAGGTCGCCAGTAGATAGTTATAGTTACAACCTATTATCCATAGGAAATCCGCGACATTCTATTTGAAATAACTCTCTTGCCGGTTGACGTATCTTCGCAAAATTTTCAAACTTTATGGCCCGCTCCGGTCCGCTCCTACCCTGAAAGTCTCGGGGATTCGTCAAGCGGGAGCCGAGAAAAAGGGGGTCCCAAAACGTGTTTTTCCATGCAATTTTCCATAGGAAACTTTAGACACGGTTACAGCCTGAACTGCTGAACGGAATTACACCAAATTTGGCAAAGAGGTAGTTCTTGGTTCAGAAAGAACCCTTTTGTTAAATGGTGTAAATCCGTTCAGTAGTTGCTGAGAAAATGAAAAGTAAAAAAGATAGTGATATCTAGGGCCGCGGATCCTCCCGAGCACGAGCTTTATGTTAATTGGCTGTCAACACTCCAAACCAGGAAGTGTTGGCAGCCATTTTCCTGAGAACGAGACAGAAACAAGTGCGCAAAGCGCACAAAGGGGCAGGGTAGAAACACCCTGACCCCCTAGGTCTGCTCAGGGGTCCCACAAGGACCCCCTGGGCAAAAAAAATTTTTTTTTTTTAAAAATCGGCAGGATGCGCTCCGGGAGCGCGAACCCTGCCGAAAAAATCGAAGCGCGGTCTCCCGCGCTCGATAGCTAATTGCCCCGGGTGGGCCAAGTCCCGGGGGCATGCTGGGGGGTTAATTTATGTGTGGGGGCCTCTAAGGGCCCCCAAGCCCCGGGGACCACCACCCTCCGGGGCTTTATGTATAATGGTGCGGGAGGGCTCTGAGCCCTCCCGCAGCCCCGGGACCGCCACCTCCCCTGGGCTTCTTTTTATTTAAAAAAACCTGTGTGGGGGGCTCCAGCCCCCACACGCCCCGGGACCACCACCTCCCCGGGCACTAAGAAAATTTAAATGGGGGTCCGTTTGGACCTCCAGAGCCCCGGGGACCACCACCTCCCCGGGGCTTTCAAAATGTAGGGAGGGGGCCGCGCGGCCCCCTCCTGGAGCCCTTGATGGCCCTGGGGACCACCACCCCCAGGGCCGGCTCCTGCAGTGTCCGGGCTGCCTACCCCGGGACACTGCTGTTTGCAATGACAGGACGGGAGCCTCGCGGCTCCGTCCTGTCATTGCAAACTTGCTTTGGATATTGGAAGAGAGAGCAGGAAACCTGCTCTCTCTTCCAATATCCAAAGCCGACAGTGCTTTCCACATGGGGAGCTGCATCTTAGCAGTTCCCCATGTGTAAAAGCAATGCCGGCTCCCGTAGGGTAGGACACGGGGAGCCGGCGGGACTGTGAGGGGCTTGGGGACCCCCCACAGTCCCCAACGAGAGGCCAGGCCCCGGGGGATGGGGTCCCCGGGGCCATAAGTGGCCCGGGAGGGGGCCACGCAGCCCCCTCCCCAAAGGAAATTTTTTTTTTTTAAAGTGCAAGGCCGGCCCCGGGAGATGGGGTCCCGGGGCCTTAAATGGCCTGAGGAGGGGGCCACGCAGCCCCCTCCAAATAAAAAAAAGAGGCCATGCCCCGGGGATGGGGTCCCCGGGGCCAATACAGGCCCAGGGAAGGGGGCCACACGGCCCCCTTCCCGTTTGTTTTTTTTATTTTAATTAGAAAGTGGGAAAGGCCCTGGGGGATGGGGTCCCCAGGGCCTAAAAATAGGAAAAAGGAAGGGGGCTACACAGCCCCTCTTCAGGGGAAAAACAAACAAACAAAAAAACGATCGGTCCGTAGGCCCCGCCCCCTTCCTTCACCACTCTGCAAACGCGCCCCTGGCGCGTTTGCAGAGGGGAACGATTCCCCTTGAATACTGGGGGTCCCTGGGGCCAACTAGCCCACCAGGAACCTCCAGTATGCGCCAGGGGCTGCCTTGCAGAGAGGTGTACAGAGGCCACGCCCCTTTTACACCTCTATGCAACGCAGCTCTATGGCGCTTTGGAGGTATATGGTGGGCTAGTTGCACCCCAGGGACCCTCAGGATTCAAGGGAGTTAATCCCGACTTAAAACGCGCCACGGGGCGCGTTTGCACAGTGGTGAAGGGAGGGGCGGGGCTTCAGGTGACATGTGTGCAAACAGGCCCCGTGGCGCGTTTTAAGATGGGGAATTAAATCCTCTTCAATCCTGAAGGTCCCTGGGGGCCAACTAGCCCAACAGGTACGTCCAGAAAGCGCCACAGAGCTGCGTTGCAGAGAGGTGTAAAAAGGGTGTGGCCTCTGTAAATGTCTCTGCAACGCAGCCCCTGGCGCATACTGGAGGTTCCTGGTGGGCTAGTTGGCCCGTAGGGACCCTCATGATTCAAGGGGACTTAATCCCCCAACTTAAAACGCGCCACGGGGCGCGTTTGCACAGATGTCACCTCAGGCCCCGCCCCTCCCTTCACCATTGTGCAAATATTCCTCTAAAATCAGCCGAAATACGAATTCTGATTTACTCACCTGTTATCAGGAGAGACCTCAGTGCTGCATCTTTCAGCCCAGTACTAATCCTGAAAAGTAATTTTAACCGTACTTACCAGTAACTTGAATTTCCTTCCATAGGCTAACATTGACTGGTTTCACTTGGAAATTCTTCTATGTGTGGAGTTTTGGAACTTTAAAATATTCCTCTAAAATCAGCCGAAATACGAATTCCGATTTACTCACCTGTTATCAGGAGAGACCTCAGTGCTGCATCTTTCAGCCCAGTACTGATCCTCAAAAGTAATTTTAACCGTACTTACCAGTAACTTGAATTTCCTTCCATAGGATATCATTGCCTGCTTTTTGCTGAAAAAGTTTCTAAGTGTTGATTTTTGAAACATACAAATATTCCTCTAAAATCAGCCGAAATCCGAATTCTGATTTACTCACCTGTTATCAGGAGAGACCTCAGTGCTGCATCTTTCAGCCCAGTACTGGTCCTGAAAAGTAATTTTAACCGTACTTACCGGTAACTTGAATTTCCTTCATAGGCTAACATTGACTGGTTTCTCTTGGAAATTCTTCTAAGTGTGGAGTTTTGGAACTTTAAAATATTCCTCTAAAATCAGCCGAAATACGAATTCCGATTTACTCACCTGTTATCAGGAGAGACCTCAGTGCTGCATCTTTCAGCCCAGTACTGATCCTCAAAAGTAATTTTAACCGTACTTACCAGTAACTTGAATTTCCTTCATAGGCTAACATTGACTGGTTTCACTTGGAAATTCTTCTAAGTGTGGAGTTTTGGAACTTTAAAATATTCCTCTAAAATCAGCCGAAATCCGAATTCTGATTTACTCACCTGTTATCAGGAGAGACCTCAGTGCTGCATCTTTCAGCCCAGTACTGGTCCTGAAAAGTAATTTTAACCGTACTTACCAGTAACTTGAATTTCCTTCCATAGGCTAACATTGACTGGTTTCACTTGGAAATTCTTCTAAGTGTGGAGTTTTGGAACTTTAAAATATTCCTCTAAAATCAGCCGAAATACGAATTCCGATTTACTCACCTGTTATCAGGAGAGACCTCAGTGCTGCATCTTTCAGCCCAGTACTGATCCTGAAAAGTAATTTTAACCGTACTTACCGGTAACTTGAATTTCCTTCATAGGCTAACATTGACTGGTTTCACTTGGAAATTCTTCTAAGTGTGGAGTTTTGGAACTTTAAAATATTCCTCTAAAATCAGCCGAAATACGAATTCCGATTTACTCACCTGTTATCAGGAGAGAACCCAGTGCTGCATCTTTTAGCCCAGTACTGATCCTCAAAAGTAATTTTAACCGTACTTACCAGTAACTTGAATTTCCTTCCATAGGATATCATTGCCTGCTTTTTGCTGAAAAAGTTTCTAAGTGTTGATTTTTGAAACATACAAATATTCCTCTAAAATCAGCCGAAATCCGAATTCTGATTTACTCACCTGTTATCAGGAGAGACCTCAGTGCTGCATCTTTCAGCCCAGTACTGGTCCTGAAAAGTAATTTTAACCGTACTTACCAGTAACTTGAATTTCCTTCCATAGGCTAACATTGACTGGTTTCACTTGGAAATTCTTCTAAGTGTGGAGTTTTGGAACTTTAAAATATTCCTCTAAAATCAGCCGAAATACGAATTCCGATTTACTCACCTGTTATCAGGAGAGACCTCAGTGCTGCATCTTTCAGCTCAGTACTGATCCTGAAAAGTAATTTTAACCGTACTTACCGGTAACTTGAATTTCCTTCATAGGCTAACATTGACTGGTTTCACTTGGAAATTCTTCTAAGTGTGGAGTTTTGGAACTTTAAAATATTCCTCTAAAATCAGCCGAAATACGAATTCCGATTTACTCACCTGTTATCAGGAGAGAACCCAGTGCTGCATCTTTTAGCCCAGTACTGATCCTCAAAAGTAATTTTAACCGTACTTACCAGTAACTTGAATTTCCTTCCATAGGATATCATTGCCTGCTTTTTGCTGAAAAAGTTTCTAAGTGTTGATTTTTGAAACATACAAATATTCCTCTAAAATCAGCCGAAATCCGAATTCTGATTTACTCACCTGTTATCAGGAGAGACCTCAGTGCTGCATCTTTCAGCCCAGTACTGGTCCTGAAAAGTAATTTTAACCGTACTTACCAGTAACTTGAATTTCCTTCCATAGGCTAACATTGACTGGTTTCACTTGGAAATTCTTCTAAGTGTGGAGTTTTGGAACTTTAAAATATTCCTCTAAAATCAGCCGAAATACGAATTCCGATTTACTCACCTGTTATCAGGAGAGACCTCAGTGCTGCATCTTTCAGCCCAGTACTGATCCTCAAAAGTAATTTTAACCGTACTTACCGGTAACTTGAATTTCCTTCATAGGCTAACATTGACTGCTTTCACTTGGAAATTCTTCTAAGTGTGGAGTTTTGGAACTTTAAAATATTCCTCTAAAATCAGCCGAAATACGAATTCCGATTTACTCACCTGTTATCAGGAGAGAACCCAGTGCTGCATCTTTTAGCCCAGTACTGATCCTCAAAAGTAATTTTAACCGTACTTACCAGTAACTTGAATTTCCTTCCATAGGATATCATTGCCTGCTTTTTGCTGAAAAGTTTCTAAGTGTTGATTTTTGAAACATACAAATATTCCTCTAAAATCAGCCGAAATCCGAATTCTGATTTACTCACCTGTTATCAGGAGAGACCTCAGTGCTGCATCTTTCAGCCCAGTACTGGTCCTGAAAAGTAATTTTAACCGTACTTACCAGTAACTTGAATTTCCTTCCATAGGCTAACATTGACTGGTTTCACTTGGAAATTCTTCTAAGTGTGGAGTTTTGGAACTTTAAAATATTCCTCTAAAATCAGCCGAAATACGAATTCCGATTTACTCACCTGTTATCAGGAGAGACCTCAGTGCTGCATCTTTCAGCCCAGTACTGATCCTCAAAAGTAATTTTAACCGTACTTACCAGTAACTTGAATTTCCTTCCATAGGAATCCATTGTCTGGTTTTCAGCAGAAAAGTTTCAAAGTGTCGATTTTCACAAACTACAAATATTCCTAAAAAATCGCCTGTATGACTTAAACGCATTATTTCAACTGTTTACAGGAGATGCACCAGTGCTGGATCCAGGATCCAACACTGAGTAAGAAAAAGTAACGATAACAGTTTTTAACTTCTAAGTGAATTTCCTTCCATAGGATAACATTGGTGATTCTATGAGAAAAAGTTTCTAAGTGTGAACTTTTAAAGTACAATAATATTCCTTAAAAATCACGACTGTAACCAAAACGCTTTTACTCAACTGTTTACAGGAGATGTCCCAGGACTGAATCTAGGATCCAGTAATGTGGTTAGAAAAGTAATCCATAAAGTAACTAATTGCATTTAACTAGAAATTCACATTGAGCTGAATGTTGCATTGTGTTTGAAAATGTGTTGCCCATTGCAACAACTGTAACTACTGTACTTAAAAGTCTATTGCCTATGTGCAAAGTAATTAAACTAAAGTAATTCATTCTGAGAAAGTATTTTTTGTAATGTAATGTATAATGTAATTACAATGTAATTTAAAAATAAAATATGTAAAAAAAATTGTTTCTAAAAATTTGGAAATCAGTATGAAAAAAATTTATATAACAATTAATACATTTAAAAATTGTCATTTACAAAACCTTTGAAATTCACTGAAAAAACTGTAGGTTTCAGACATGTTATAGTTACAAATTAGCATTTAAAAAACCTTTGAAATTCACTGAAAAAACCATAGGTTTCAGGGACGTTATAGTTACAAATTAGCATTTAAAAAACCTTTGAAATTCACTGAAAAAACCATAGGTTTTAGGGACAGTTATAGTTAGTTGGACATTGCACTCGTACAAAACCCGTGAAATTCCCCCGTTATAGTTAGTCCAGCTAACTATAACTCGCGCCCGCAATGCACTGCTGATGACGTCACATATTACATCACTCATGACATGGTCAGTGACATCACTGATGACATCACTGATGACATCTCAAATGACATCACTGATGACATCATCCACGTGATAATCTGATGCACCTCCTCACACCCTAATATAACCTTTGATACACCCACTCTAAATTACAGACTGCCATTCGCAAAACCATAGACACTCCAACACCAATAACTACACACCCACTCACTGATTCTTAGGTCTACGCACACATCCACTCACTCACCCGTACAGTCACTCATACTTACGGTCACTCAGTACAGGACTATCATATGCACTCATACTCCTATATAGACACTCAAACACCGCCACTCATCCATAGAGGTACTCACACACCTAGTCAGTCATGCAAATAATTAAACACACTACCATTTACTCACCTATACAGTTATACACACACCAGCTCACTTACTCATACAAATAGTAGCACATTCTTACGCTCTTATACAATCACTGATACAAGCACACACTCATCCATACAGCCACTATCACAATCACTCACTCTCGCTTATAGCTATTTATATACTCCAACACACATATATACTGCCTTTCACATATGTAGTTACTCACACATGTACCACTGGGACATACATTCACTCACTAACACACTCTTACACACACTTACCCACCCATACAGTCTATCACAGTTGCACTCTTGAAACCATCCACCCAGTGAATCACCCACTCACACATCTATGCACAGAGTTGCACACACCCCTCCCACACAAACACTCAGGCACCCATACAGATACTCAGACAAGCATTCAATAACTCATATAGACACTCATGTAGCTATTCACAAACACATGCAGCCACTTACACAGCAACAGACAGACGGATACAGACATTCACCCAGTTTAGTCACTAACCCATGCATTCAGCAAGATACGTTAAATCACTCACTTATAGAGTCAGTCACGCACCTACTAAATCATCCATACAGACACTTACACACCCACTCATTCTTCAATACGTCTTTTCCTATATATATTAAAAATATATAAACTTTACAGAAACACACAGTCACTGGATGATGTCATTTGAGATGTCATCAGTGATGTCATCAGTGATGTCACTGACTATGTCATGAGTGACGTAATATGTGACGTCATCAGCAGTGCATTGCGGGGGCGCGAGTTATAGTTAGCTGGACTAACTATAACGGGGGAATTTCACGGGTTTTGTACGAGTGCAATGTCCAACTAACTATAACTGTCCCTAAAACCTATGGTTTTTTCAGTGAATTTCAAAGGTTTTTTAAATGCTAATTTGTAACTATAACGTCCCTGAAACCTATGGTTTTTTCAGTGAATATATATATATATATATGTATATTATCTACTGGCGGTCGCCAGTAGATAGTTATAGTTAGGACCTATTTTCCATAGGAAATCTGCAACATTCTATTTGAAATAACTCTTGCGTCGGTTGACGAATCTTCGCGAAATTTTCAAACTTTATGGCCCGCTCCGGTCGGCTCCTATCCTGAAAGTCTCGGTTTGATTCGTCAAGCGGGGGCTGAGATAAAAGGGGGGTCCCAAAACGTGTTTTCCCCATTCATTTTCCCATAGGAAACTTTAGCCACGGCTACAGCCCGAACTGCTGAACGGAATTACACCAAATTTGGCAAAGAGGTAGTTCTTGATTCAGAAAGAACCCATTGTGTTAAATGGTGTAAATCCGTTCAGTAGTTCCTGAGAAAATCAAAAGGAAAATCACATATATATCTATGGCCGCATAGGGTCCGCGCACCCTCCCGATCACGAGCTGCCTGCTAATTGGCTGTCAACACTCCAAACCGGGAAGTGTTGGCAGCCATCTTGTTCCTCGGTAGAACCGAGGAACAAGAAAAGAGAAAAACAAGTGCGCAAAGCGCAAAAAGGGGGCAGGGTAGAAACACCCTGACCCCCTAGGCCTGCTCAGGGCCAAAAATAATTTTATTTTATTTTTTTTTAAATCGGCAAAAACGCGCTGGGTGCACGGATCCTGCCGAATAAAAAAAAAAAACGACGTTGTTAATTGGCCCCCGGGTGGGCCAAGTCCCAGGGGCATGCGTGGTTTATTTATAATATGTGGGGGGGCCTCTAAGGCCGCCCCAAGCCCCGGGGACCGCCACCCCCCGGGGCTTTAAAAATAAATGGTGCGGGAGGGCTCTCGGCCCTCCTGCAGCCCCGGGGACCACCACATTCCGGGGCTTTGAATAAGTTGGGAGGGGGGCCACGCGGCCCCTCTCCTGGAGCCCTTGATGGCCCTGGGGACCACTACCCCCCAGGGCCAGCTCCTGCAGTGTAGGCACCCCGGGCTCCCGTCCTGTCATAGCAAACTGCTTTGGATATTGGAAGAGAGAGCAGGAAACCTGCTCTCTCTTCCAATATCCAAAGCACATTGCTTTTCCACACGGGGAGCTGCATGTTAGCAGCTCCCCATGTGAAAAGCACACCGGCTCCCGCAGGACGCGGGGAGCCGGCAGGGTCCGTGGGGAGATGGGGTCCCCCACGGACCCCAAAGGATAGGGCCAGCCCTGGGGGATGGGGTCCCCGGGGCAAGTAGTGGTCCGGGAGGGAGCCACGCGGCCCCCTCCGCAAAAATAATAAAAATAAAAATAAAAGGCCGGCCCGGGGATGGGGTCCCCGGGGCCAATAGAAGCCTTAGGAGGGAGCCACGCAGCCCCCTCCTCCAAAATAATTTTTAAAAAGTGGCCATGCCCCAGGGGATGGGTCCCGGGGCCGGAATAGGCCACGGGAGGGGGCTACGCGGCCCCCTTCCCCTACAGTATTTTTTTTTTTAAAGGAAAAGGCATCAGGCCCTGGGGGATTGGGTCCCCAGGGCCCCAAAAAGTAAAGAAGGGGGCCACACAGCCCCCTTCAAAAAAAACAAAAGAAAGAAAAGACGCGATCGGCGTCAGGCCCCGCCCCTCCCTTAACCACTCTGCAAGTCGCGCTGTGGCGCGTTTTAAATTGGGAAATAATTCCCATTCAATACTGGGGGTCCCTGAGGGCCAACTAGCCCACCAGGTACCTCCAGTAAGCGCCACAGGGCTGGGTTGCAGAGAGGTGGTTCAGGCCACGCCCCTCTCTGCAACGCAGCTCTGTGGCGCTTACTGGAGGTACTTGGTGGGCTAGTTGGTCCCCAGGGACCCTCAGGATTCAAGGGGACTTAATCCCCCAACTTAAAACACGCCACAGGGCGCGTTTGCACAGTGGTGAAGGGAGGGCGGGGCTTCAGGTGACATGTGTGCAAACAGGCCCCGTGGCGCGTTTTAAGATGGGGATTTAAATCCCCTTCAATCCTGAGGGTCCCTGGGGCCAACTAGCCCACCAGGTACCTCCAGTAAGCGCCACGTGAGCTGCGTTGCAGAGTGTTGAAAAAGGGGCGTGGCCTCTGAACACCTCTCTGCAATGCAGCTCTCTGGCGCATACTGGAGGTACCTGGTGGGCTAGTTGGCCCCTAGGGACCCTCGGGATTGAGGAGGAATTAATTCTCCAACTTAAAACGCGCCACAGGGCGTGTTTGCAGATATGTCACCTCAGGCCCAACCCCCTTCCTTCACCATTGTGCAAATATTCCTCTAAAATCAGCCGAACTACGAATTCCGATTTACTCACCTGTTATCAGGAGAGACCTCAGTGCTGCATCTTTGAGCCCAGTACTGATCCTGAAAAGTAATTCTAACCGTACTTACCAGTAACTTGAATTTCCTTCCATAGGCTAACATTGACTGGTTTCACTTGGAAATTCTTCAAAGTGTGGAGTTTTGGAACTTTAAAATATTCATCTAAAATCAGCTGAACTACGAATTCCGATTTACTCACCTGTTATCAGGAGAGACCACAGTGCTGCATCTTTGAGCCCAGTACTAATCCTGAAAAGTAATTTTAACCGTACTTACCAGTAACTTGAATTTCCTTCCATAGGATATCATTGACTGCTTTTTGCTGAAAAAGTTTCAGGCGATTTTTGAAACATATAAATATTCCTCTAAAATCAGCAGAACTACGAATTCGATTTACTCACCTGTTATCAGGAGAGACCTCAGTGCTGCATCTTTGAGCCCAGTACTGATCCTGAAAAGTAATTTTAACCGTATCTTACCAGTAACTTGAATTTCCTTCCATAGGCTAACATTGACTGGTTTCACTTGGAAATAGCAATACGTAACTGAACGAAGACAA